>JAEQBH010004549.1:0-556466 GCA_016808115.1 Tetrastigma voinierianum
AACAACAATTTCTATCAAATTATTCTTTAAACCAGCCCATCACTTTCTGGCTAACGCTACAAGCCATTTCATGGCTCTAAACAAAGACTAACCAGAGTAGGAGAGAACCCCTACTCGGCATCCGTCACTGCTGCACTCCTCTCGAGCAGCAGTAATCAGAGAACTATGAAACTTTCCTTCCGCTGTCTTTCTTCTCTTTCTTCTTTCTCTCTCCCTCTTTCTTTTTCCCTTTTTCTCTCCTCCTCCATCGAACAAATTGCTTTAGGTGGAGAATACTTACCTAGGTGTAGAACACCTCTTCCTTCTCTCATGACACATAGCATTCCACATGTCATTCATGCCCACTTTCCCACCACTATCCTCTCATGAAAGATGGGCGTGACACTTGGCTTCTCCAAGTGCCAAATGTCCTTTCCTCAGATGCCACATGGCATGCATTCATGCCACATGTCACCCCTCTCATTCATCCGTTGTCTCAAATACGTGTACTTCACCTTCTCGTATCTCGACGAATTCGACTACGTACTCTGGGATTTCATGGCATCAACTTCAACGGTACGACCCGCCGTCATCCGAGAGATCTAGAGAAATTCTCGGTGTTTGCAACCCGTGGTCATCATTTTACTCTTTATCCAGGTCTCACAAAGAATCGTGAAGGAAGAAATCAAGAGGCTAGGACTTCTTTGGATCCTATAAATAATGTTAAAGGTAAAAAAATCCACCTAGGAGATAATCTCTTGAATGAAGTTGGAACACAAATAGTACTCCAATCTAAAGAAGAATTATTGTGATGCCCCATAACCCGGGGGTTCGTTGACCAATCGTCAACCGACGGAAAACTTGTGGATATCGGGTAACCCGATACTACATAAGCTAGGGAACATTTTTCTAAAAACCAAATTAATTCTTTAAATAGAAATTAAACTTTAATTTGAATCAAATAATTAATTTGATTTTGAGAATTTAAAAAATAAATTTTAATTGTGATTTAAAAAAGAATTGAATTTGATTTTAGAAAATTTGAGTTATTAACTTTAAAATGAACACGCTTTACTACCTTATAACTAAAAGTGTATTAAAAAAACTTTTAAAATGACAATCTTGGAATCAAGAATTTCTGAAAAATAATCTCAATTTTGAAAATAAAAAGAAGATTCTTTTATTACAATTTTATAAATGTGTTAAATTGTTAATTTTAAAATTACTAATTTATGTAATTAAAATATATTTTTTAACTCATAAAATCAAAATTGTCTTTCAAAAACTAATCATTCCATGCAATTTGCTAAACTTAAATTTTACTTTTTTTTTTAATTTCATTAAATAATGAATTTTTAAATTTAGAATGTAAATCTCTCGTATTTACAATTTTAATTCAATATTTAAAATATTGACAATTATTATTTTTAATTTTAAATTAAATTTCATATTTTTCAAACCTAAAAAACTCAAATTTCTTTATTTATTCATTATGCGAATTTATTTTCTCAATTATCATTGATGGTATTGTGGTTAGGGATATCAAAGCTAGAAGTGCTATTAAAATAAAAGTATGTATATTTAAAATAAAACTTTTTTAGTTTAGAATATAAATGAGAAAGTGGTGAAAGTTAAAGATTTAAATTGTTATTTTCCTAAATAGTTCAATATTAAACCGCTTCTAAATAATTTTAACAAAGAAAAGCAAGACAAATGAATTTGAATAAAAATCTTTGGTATCTCTACATTTCAGTCAATTGAGGAAATCAGAAGCTTGGTTATTCACTACATGTTTTCTGATCCCCATAATGGAATTATGGAGCATCCAATTAATTTCACCGTGAAGACAAATAGAGAATTGATAGGATATTAAGGTCCTGCAGGAAGTCGCTAAGATATTTCCTAAGATAATTACGATGATTTTGATATACGCTTAATCTTTTCATTGACCGACTATTTGGTAGGGGTCTTCACAAAGTAATTGGAAAGAATCCACCGCTAACTATAGAAGCACTTAAAAAAAAAAAAAAAACAATAGGAGCCAGAACATATGATAGCATTGAAACTCGCATGTAATCAAATAATCAAAGGCTAATTTTTTTTATATATATGGACTTTACTCAACCAATAGTACTTTTTTTTATACACTGTCATAATACTTAGAATTTGGAATTATAAAAAGGGAATGATGTAAACGGTGCACCATATCACCAAATTAAATATAATGAAAATAAAACTCAACTCGCCCATATTAGTGTGAAATGTATTGTTCCATATCACCACTAAAGCATGCACTTTCCCTATTAAGATGAAACGCTCCTTAATGAGCTGGACCAACGTAGACCCATTTTGTGACGCCCCCACTCCCTGGTCCGTTGACAACCTCACAATCAAGAGAATACCAGATGTCGGGTAACCCGACACCACTCACGAAAATCAAAGCAAATATTCCTTGTACCGAGCTCTACCTAAAATACAACCTGTCCCAATCACAGGGCAACTTGTCCCACATTTTATGACGACCACATCTGGCCCACGTGCGAAGAAACGACCACTCGCCCATGCATTAATATCATTCACAAAATATATCAACTATATAACAATAGTTCAAGAGTTATTATATTATTTCTAACCAAAACATATATCAAAATCTCTAGAGTTTAATACATGTTATACAAATGAATACCAAAGCCACAACCGGCTTTCTAAACGCTATTTATGAGCGCCGTCCCTCCCGTAATTCTTGTACCTAAAATAATGATCCCTCGACAAGGTGAGCAATGCCCAGTAGTGATTATTTCCTACATGGGTTACTCCCCTCCTAAGTGAACATGTCATGACAAACAATCCCACTCAAGAAAATACATGATCCTACTTCAATGTCTACATGCCCAATCTCATGTCTCGAGTCCTCACCGACTTCCTCACACATGCCTAAGCTTAAATGCTAATCAAAAATACGCTTTCAAAACAAAAGCTTTTTGTTCTTGAAAACACACTACCGAAGCTCGTAAATATATCGATCACCTCCTGAGGCGTAATTGCTGGATAATTTTTTCCGAACGCTACGGGTCCGCCCGTGATGAACTGACTACTTCATGGCAATTCTTCGGAAAATCTTCCTTGAAATTCCTTTCATAACCGTTTTCATTTTTCTTTCAATTTCTTTCATGTCATGCACTCAAACCTACCATCTAGGGTACCCCGGTGCATATGGAATGTATTATGCCAATTCCAACCAATTCATGCTAATATACTTTACATGCATATATTAACACAATTAACTCACATAAATCATGTTATTCAATTTACAACACAACACCAAAATTAGCTCACATGGGCTAATTAACAACCAAGCACCATTTTGAATCATCCAACAACACAAAAATCACGTGAATAGTGAAACCCTCGGGTTGGCACTGATCATGGCCACACAAGTAGGGATTTCTTCACTCGGTTCAAAGGTTTTGAGACCGACAACACTGCCATTTAGGCCTCAACAAATCCCCATCCATAAAATGGCTCTTAGCCAAAGAATAAACCAAGTAGGAAAAGATCCCTACCTCTTGGAGTTGTCGAAACTCCACCAAATCGGTGCCCACGTGTAGCCCTCGGCCGCTGCAATTAACTTGTTTACTCCGACGAGAACCGACTCCGCTCGAGCGCCCGAAAATCTAGAGAGAAGTCACACTTTCAGAATCTTAAATCCCACCCTACTGCACGTGTTATGCCTAAATGAGAAGAAGATCATTTTCTTTGTCTTATTCATTTAACTTTTCAATAATTCCATTTCAGGTCCTTCATTTAACTATTTGACTTTTTGACACATGACTTAATTCCTAGCCATTAATCTCCATCCTCTCTAATCATATGTGTCACATGAGTACATGTAGTAGGTGACTTTTGTCACATCATATGTCTCTCACAAACCGTTTTATGACACCCGATATCTCTGTCTGAAACGGAAATTCGACTGGCTCCTAATTTGACAAAATTCGATGGTGCCAGGATTTCGGGCGAGACGATTCCAAATCGCGGAAGTCCGCTTTGTAATTCGAGATCTAGAAAAATTTTGATTTTGACCGAAATGACCATTTTACCATTTTTTAAAATTAGAATTTTCTGGTTTAAGCATTCTCCTCCTAAAAAGAATGCCCGAAACTCAGACAATCACAACGAATCACATGCATATGCAACGTGCACTATGCCATGCATGTAAACTAGTCATTTAAGTATTAAACGACTAAACCACGTACCTTCATCCCTAAACAAGAAGAGATAGGTGGCCCGCATCGTGTCCTCGATCTCCCACGTTGACTCCTCCACTCCACCTGTCGCCATAGCACTCACTAGCCTCACGGCCTTGCTGCGTAAACCCGATCCCGAAGATCTATAATACACACCTGGTCCCTCCTCAAGGTCCCATCCGCGGTCAACCTCAATCTCTCCCCATCCACTACACGAGCCGGATCCGAGTGTACTCCTATATTGAGACGTGAAATACCCGTGGACACCGACATGTCGCAAAGCCAACCTGAGCTGCTATAGTGCCCACCCTCTCGAGTATCTCTCAAGGGCTCTACTAAACCTCGTGGCTTCCGTGCTTCTGCCGAACCTGACCACTCCTATCTTAGGCATCACCTACAAGAAGACGTGATCTCCAACCTCGAACTCTAAGGGTCGACGTCGCACATCAACATAGCTCTTCTGTCAGCTCTGAGCTGTGAGAAAACGCTGTCGTATCAAGCTCACCTTCTAGGAGGCGTCTCTAATCAGATCAAGATCAGTGATGGAGCTCTCTCCCACCTCGGTCCAACATATCGGTGATCTGCATGACCTTCCATACAATGCCTCATATGGTGCCATCTGTATACTCGCTTGATAACTGTTGTTGTAGGCGAATTCCACTAAGGACAAGTGCTCTTCCCAGCTACCCTTATGATCCAGGACGCATGCTCGCAGCATGTCCTAACACCGTGACATGGTCCTCTCTGATCGACCATCCGCTTCATGGGGTGGAAAGTTGTACTCATGGTCGGGTCACATGGTCTACAAATTTTCGAAACTTCTTCCAAAAGTGCGTGGTAAACCTCGGGTCTCTATCCGACACTATGAATACTAGTACTCCATGTAGCCGGACTATCTCTCGAATGTACAACCGGCAGAATCTCTCCAATGTGAAGGTCATCCGCACGGCTGGAAAATGTGCCGACTTCGTGAGTCGGTCCACTATCACCCATACTGCATCATATCCTTGCGGTGTCCGTGGCAAAGCGGGGTCACAAATCCATCGCGGACGCGCTCCCACTTCCACCTCGTACCCACCTCCAATGGCTGAAGCGTAGCCTCGCCGCTTCCTCGGTGCTCGCCCTTAACCTCGCAACACGTGAGACATTGTCAACAAAAGTCCCTAATAATGCATTCTCTCATCCCGCCAAGATATCGACGACGGCATCCCGTACATCTTCATGCCACCTGGATGCACGGCAAATCGAGAGCAGTGAAACTCCTTAAGAATCTCCTTTCTCAAATCGGTCAACTGGGGAACCACTACCCGTCCTCTATACCGAAGACTACCATCTGCGTGGATGGTCCAGCCCTCGTCACCTATACCTAACTGTACCCGGTCCCTGATGGACACCATCTCCGTGTCTTGTTCCTAGGACTCGATCACTCTACTTAACATAGACGGTGTAGCTACTAAACTCCCCAACATACCCTGAGCCTGCTCGCGGTACTGTAGCCCAAACTGTCCCACAGGCTCAAGCATCCGCCACTCTTGGGAAGCTATACTAGCCAATGCTCCTCATGACTTTCGACTGAGCGCATCAGCCACCACATTTACCTTACCAGGATGGTAATGCAAAGTGAAGTCATAATCTTCTAGGAACTTCATCCATCTGCGTTGCCTCATGTTGAGGTCCCGCTGCGTGACAATATACTCGTACTTTGTGGTCCGAGTATCCCCTGAACCGTTTGTCATATGTTAGTGCTGAATCTTCAAGGTGAAGATCGCTGGGCCGCTAACCCATGTCGTAAAGGGGTAATTTCGCTTATGATTCTTCAACTGACGGGAACTATAAGCTACCACTCTCTCGGACTGCATCAAACACATCCCAATTCGCCTTCTCGAGGCATCACAATACACCGCAGACTGCCCTGCTCAAATTATCAAGATAGAGAGCCGGCAAGCCTCCTCAACTCCCTAATGCCTCTCGCAGACGGGCCATCCCAATCAAACTCGACTCTTTACGAAACACCCGCCATAGGTGTCGCTAATCGAGAAATCCTTAATGAATCTCCTGTAGTACCCAACCAATCCCAAGAAACTATGTATCTTGAAGACTGACTTCGGCTTCTTCAAACTCATCACGACCACCTTCGTGGTCTACCGACGCTTTGGACGCCGACACCACGTGTCCAAAAATCTCACCTCGCAGCTTCTCAAAAACCGCGACTACCGAACTCGCGTACAGCCGATGGTCTCAGCCGAATCGTGAAAAATCCTCGTTGCGATACTCATGTTCTCTCGACCGGGAGTAGATCAAAATGTCATCCACAAAGACCACGACAACCGATCCAAATAGGTCGAATACCCCATGCATGAGGTCCATGAATGTCGGGCCGCGCATTTGTCAATCCAAAGGGTATCAATCAGAAACTCAAAGTGCCCATAACGGTCCTAAATGCCGGCTCTTAGGATATCTATCTCCTAACCCCCGCCTTATGGTAACCGGGCATGGTCTATCTCTGAGTAGACTCGCTCCTCTACACCGATCAAACAAATCGTCAATTCCTACAATGTGGTACCGATTCTTGATCGTGAACCCTATTCAATTGTCTAAGAGGTCACGCAATGTCAAGGGTCCATTCCTTCTTCTTCTCGCAAAATGCAACCGGAGCGCCCCATGGCGAAGTGCTCTACGACGAACCCTGCCTGGGCAGAATCCCCGTAGTTAGACTTTATCTTCGCAACTCAATGGTGCCATCCTATGCGGAGTCATAGAGATGGGCGAAGTACCAGGGTGTAACTCGATACCCGGTAGCTCATCAAGAAAAACATCCTTATACTCGCAGACTACTCGAGGTAGATCTAAGTCTGGTATCACCTCGTCCTCTAGGGTAAGGCTTGCTAGCCAACCCGCTTAACCGTCTACGCATACTGGATCAGACAATCGTCTGGGAAAATATCATGCTTCATTCTCAAATACAACACGAGTAATCGGGTCCCACGTGTAGACGGTAACCCTACTATGCTCACAATCGATAACGACTCTGTAAGCTGTCAGCCAATCCATCCCCAGGATGACGTCGAACTCTGACATGTCCATGACCCTTAGGTCCACTGTGAGTAGAATCCCCGAGATCTCTAACTCGCAACCTCGACATATCATCCCTATCCTTGCCCTAATCCATAGGGGAGAACTCACATACAAGGGCTCCTCCAAGGCCTCAACCTCTAAACCCAACCCTATCACGCAAGATGCAACAATGATGAATATGATGCATCAAACAACAAATGCGTGTATAAACGCACTGCACAGTCCGGCCGATTCGCATGCTCACCCTCGCACCATGGAGACCTCCCGCCCTCCTGGGGACAATCTCGCCCCATATGCCCAAAGCACGGCAATGGAAAACGCCATCCGCCCGCCTGAGCTCGAATCCCCGGGCCCCTCGTAGTCCCGCCCTCGACCCCGCCAGCTCGTCCCGGCCTCATGGGCCCGTCAAGGGTACCAGTGCTTGTAAAGACCTCGACTGACACGGCCCCTCCGACTCCATAACACCAGGCTGGAGAACGAATCAGGACTTCGTCTCGTCCCTCGCTCGATGGGGGACTTCGTCGTCTCCAAACCCGATCCCCGTCCTCGGGGGGCAATCCTCCTCATATGTCCGTGCCGCTAGCAAAGGAAACATAACATCCGGTCCCGCCTACTGGGCAACCCAACTCGTCCTGCAAATGCATAACTGGGGCTCTAGAACCCTTGCCAACCCGAAGCCTTCGGCTTCTTTCCCGAACTGGAAGAAGACTGACTCTCCTTCCTCTTGCTACTAACACTTGCATCCCGAGTGCTACGTGCATCATCGATCTCTCTCTCTATGGTTAGGGCCGTCCCAACCATAGAGTCCATGTCTTGTAGGCGAAGTCCTACAATCCTGCCTCGAATGGACAACTTTAGCCCATTCTCGAATCTCCTAACTCGTCATGTCCTGAGGGCCACGTAGTCATCGCTGGTAACAAAGCAGTCTGGTGAATCTAAATTTCCACATACTCTATCACCGTCACGGCTCCCCTACTTCAATTTAGAACTCCTTTGAGCCTTCGCAGATGACGAGCGGTGTCCAGAAAATATTTTCCCATGAAAAGATCATGAACTCGCCCCAAGTCATCGCTTTTAGATCTCTGCAGGTCTTTGCCTAGTTCCACCACTGGGCCTCAATTCTCTACCGGGAAATGCAATATCCGAGTCTCGGTCGTGTTCCGAGGTCCATAGCCTCCAACACCTTCTCGACCTGCATAAACCAATGGTCTGCCATCATTGGATCTCCTCCCTCTGTGAATGTCAGAGGATGATGTGCCCTGAACCTCTGAAGGTTACTCGGACCTCCCTAGCTACCTGCTGCACTAGCTTGTGCAATGGCAACAATGCACTCACACCCGCAAAGGTCTCGTCGTCAACACCGGTGGTGCTTCGCTAGCACCTCGTGGACGTTCTATGTCTCTCGCCACTAGCCATCTACACATGTCAAATGGCAAGCGTATGACAACACAAGATTCTAAGGTGTAAACATAACCCCGAGACACGTTCACATACTAAAACATTTCATACACAATGTCCATGCATTCATAGGTAATGCAAGACAATAAGTTCATATATTAAATCATATTTAACAAAAAAAAATTATTTTATTTTATTTTATTTAAAAAAATTATTTTATTTTATTTTATTTTAAAAAAAATTATTTTATTTTATTTTATTTTTTGAAAACCTCGTGAACAGTGCTCATGAAATCACAGCTCAGAACAAGAAATCTTGAAATTAAAGGACTGTAATCAAGCAGACCGAGTCACACCGGTCGAGCAAGACAAGGCATTACACCCATGGCCCAGTCGCCGCTAGGGCCTGCTTGTATCGTGGAGCACTATGGGCCGTGTCGTGGCCCCGCAGCTATGGCCAAACGCCCTCACAGGTCACAATATAATTCCTCGTATCGTGACCTAGTGCAATTGAAATGGACAAGAGCCTCACTCGCCGCACTTGCCTTTTTTTTTTTTTTTTTTTCACATCATTTTTTTATTCGCTCCATCTACTGAAGACACCATAAAAAAATATATATATATATATATATATATATATTTTTTTTTTTTTTTCATTTTCCAATAGAACAAAATAAATTCATAAAAATTTATTTTATTTTATTTTTTTTCCAGTTTTACACATTGTAAAACCTCAGAAAAATGCTCCTCAACATATTTTTTTTCCTATGTGCTATTCACCAAGCACACAATTCACACAACATACACAACAATTCATACAACACATGATCACACATCAATCATCAAAGTGCACAAGGAATGCGTGATCTAACCCGTGCCCATCAAGTCCTAGGTAATTGTATACCTAACTTATTGATACTAAGTTATACTTAGTATCCGACATTAAGCTCTAGGTATTTATAAACCTAAGCTCATACTGCCGTGATGCCCTAATTCTCGGGGTCCGTTGATCACCTGCCAACTCGCTGAATACTGGATGTCGGGTAACCCGACACCACCAAGAAAATCTGGGCAGAGTCCTTCATTTGCACTGGGTGAGCTCTACCCAAAATACAACATGTCCCAATCACATGACAACCTCGTCCCAAGATTTTACTTAATTTAATACGACTCAGTCCACGAGTAAAATGGCCATTTGGGCCCATGCATTAATACTCACAAAATATTTATCAACCATATAACAATAGTTCAAGAGTTATTACATTACTTCTTAATCAAACATATCAAAATTTAGAGTTTTAATACATGTTATACAAATGAATACCAAAGCCACAATCCGGCTTTCTTCTAAAATGCGGCCTCTAGTGAGCGTCGTCCTCCTGTACACTCCTTGTACCTAAAATAATGATTCCTCGACAGGGTGAGCAATATCCAGTAGTGATAATTTTCTACATGGGTTACTCCCCACCTAAGTGCACATGTCAAGACAAACAATCCCACTCAAGCAAATACATGATCCTACTTCAATGTCTACATGCCCAATCCCATGTCTCGAGTTCTCATCGACTCCCTCACACATGCCTAAGCCAAATGTGAAAAAAAATACAGTTTTCAAAACAAAAGCTTTTTGTTCTTGAAAACACACTATCGAGTTTCGGTAAATATATTGAACTACCCTCCGAGGCGAATTGCTGGATAATTTTTTCTCCGAGAACGTCATGGGTCCGCCTCCGAGATGAACTATTGGACAACTCTCCAAGGCAATTCTTCGTAAAATCTTCCTTTGAAATTCCTTTCACAAATCACGTTTTCTTTTTCTTTCAATTTCTTTCATGTCATGCACTCACACCTACCATCTAGGGTGCCCCGGTGCATATGGAATGTATTATGCCAATTCTAACCAATTCATGCTAATATACTTTACATGCAATATTAACACAATTAACTCACATAAATCATGTTATTCAATTTACAACAATAACACCAAAATTAGCTCACATGGGATTATTAACAAATCAAGCAATTCATTTTGAATCACCCAACAACACAAAAATCACACAATAATAATCACGCGGAATGCTGAAACCTTCGTCGCACCGCTCACGGCCAATACGCAGGATTTCTTCAATTCTGGCTTAAAGGTTTTAGGATCGAACACAACCATTTAGGCCTCAACAAATCCCCATTCATAAAATGGCTCTTAGCCAAAGAATAAACCAAGTGAAAAGATCCCCACTCGAGCCAATGGAACTCCACCAAATCGGTGCCCACGCATAGCCCTTGCCGCGTAGAACAACTTTGCTTCTTCCTCCGACGAGAACCAACGGTTCGATCGCCTGAAAATCTAGAGAGAAGTCACACTTTCTCTTGTGAATCAAATCCCAATCTCTATCGCACGTTTTTTTTTTGTGTTTCAATGGAGAAGAAGACTATTTCTTCTTTGTATTATTCATTTAACTTTTCAATAATTCCATTTGTGTCCTTCATTTAACTATTTGACTTTTGACACATAGCTTAATCTAAGCCATTAATCTCCATCCTCTATCTAATCATGCAACATGTGTCACATGAGTACATGTAGTAGGTGACTTTTGTCACATCACATGTCTCTCACAAACCGTTTTACGGCACCCGACACTCGGTGTCTCAAAAAACGTGAAATTTCGTTTATCTAGGAATTCGACGAAATTCGATGTGGTAGCTAGATTTCGCGAGACGATTCCAACGGTGAATTCCGTTTCGTAATCTGAGATCAAGAAAATTTTTGGATTTTGACTGAAATTACCATTTTATCCTATTTAAGAAAATTAGAATTTTCTCGGGTTTTACACATTTATTCAACAATTACGAGAGAAAAATTCATTCTTAATATAACACAGTTATTACACTAATGCAACACAATCATCCTTAATGCATTACAACTATTCTACTAATGTAACACAATTATCCTTAATGTAATTTAGTTTTTACACTAATGTAACACATTAAGAATGATTGTGTTACATTAATGAAATAATTGTGTTACATTAAAGATGACTGCGTTACATTAAGGATTAATTTCTTTCCTAAATATCAAATAAATGGGGCCCATTAATCAATTCATTAAGGGCAATTTCGTCTTAATAAAAATAAAATGCATACTTTGTAAGACCCGAGAAATTCCAATTTCTGGAAAATGGGCAAAATCGTAATTTTGATTACAAAATTGTAATTTTCGTTAAAATCCGTACTAATTTAGATCTCGGATTTATCGAAACGGATTTCACCGTTGGAATCGCCCCACGAAATCTAGTTAGCATGTAAAATTTCATAATATTCGGCATTTAGACGACACGCTTTACGATAAGATCACGTTTCTCGTGTCAGAAAGATTTTCGCTGGTCATGACAAGTCACATATAACAAAGACTCACGCACTATGTGCTCTGTGACGGAAGATAAACGATTTAAAACGGACTACCGGCGTAGCATCAATATCAAAACCGTAAAAGAAGGACGAATGTCATTTTTGGAATGTTAATGAGCTAAATGACAAAAGAGCAAATAGTGCTCATCTTCTTCCTCAAATGGGAGACAAAAACAGGAAATGAAGGAGGGGATGCAGTAGCTCCAGATTTTGGGAGGAGTTTAGAGAGAGAGAGAACTTCTCTCTAGAAATACACGCGATCCAACCGTTTACGCTCTTCGGACGCAGAAGCAAAATCGTTTCACGCGGAGAGGGCTTCGCTAAGTGGGTACCGGATTTAGCTTCTTCAAACTCCTTGAGGTAGGATTTTTCTCCCTCACTTGAGTTTTACCCCATTTTAAGTGTTTTACTAATGTTTCGCTGAATGGAGGTCGTGAGGGGTTGCCGACGGCCCCAAACTTGAGACCGAATTGTTAGAAATTCTTGGGGATTTTTTCACATCCCGTGATACCCGTAAAATTTAGTGGAGTCACGGGTTTGGGGCTTGATTTATGTACATTCATGTGCACATCATGTGTTGGTTTGATTGAGGCCGGAAATGGCCGTGAAATACGGGTTCACAAAGTGAACCGTTGATTTAGGATTTTTCTGGGTTATAACCAGGTTTTACTATTCCTAAACAGTGTTCTAAAAATATATTTTTGTGAAAATATGTGTTTGGTCGAGTGATTTAAATTAAATTACTCATGTGTGATCATTAGCCCAAGAGAGCTAATTTTGATGTGGAAATTTGGAAATTTACATGACATGATTGTGTGAATTGAATGCTTTGTGAATACATGCATGTTTATATATTTACATGTGAATTAGACTGTATTGGAATTGGCATACATGCAATCCATATGCACTGAACATCCTAGACTATAGGAGCTAGCATGGTATAAGTCTAGAGAAGACGGTTCGGAGGGTAGCTCCAAAAATGTTAATCACTGGAGGGTGAATCATTAAACTAAAAATATCAATCGTCTGAGCGGCCCAATTGATATCTTCTCCACCAGTGCAGTCCATTAAACATTAATATATCAATCGGGTCGTAGCCTCTACCAATTGATATATGTACATCGGAGGGTTGTCCACTATTAAAACCAATATTCCTTACAATGAGGCTTAGCGAGCGCAGGAGAGGCTCAAGGGAGTGACTCGTGATTCGAGTCGCAGCCATGCAGATTCAAGTAGGATCATGCATTTTCTTGAATGTGTGTTTACTTGGAACATTGCACCGCACCTAGGTGGTGAGTAGCCCACTTGGTGGCGATTCTCCCACTCGAGCTTTAGCCACTCGTCGTGGGATCCCCTTTACTGTGCACAGGAGCGTGCGAGACTAGCCGTCCTAGAGATTGAGAATTGAAGAAAATCCGGATTGTGGCTTTGGCTTTGACGATATCTACATGTATTAGAATTTCTCTAATTTTAATTTACGCTGCATGAGTAAAACATTTGAACTCTTGTAAACTATTGGGTATGTGCTTGGATTCATAGTTGGTATGTATATTGAGTATTGTTATGGGCCCAAGTGGCCGTATTACTCATGTGATTGGATATATTACATATATTGGACTGTTTGGGACAGGATATGCAGATATTGTATTTGGGTAGAGCTCCCCGTACAAAGGAAACTTCCGCCTCGATTTTTCGCGAACGCCGTGCAACCCGACGCCCACTGCATTCCGGCTGATGGTAGTCAACGGACCCCTGCTTCGGGGGCTCACATACTTTTTATTAATTTCGTGTAGAAAATACATTTCACATTAATAAGGGTGAATCAACTTCTATTTTCATTATATTTGATGATAAGATGCACCTTTACATCATTCCCCCAATTATTAAACATATACTTTACGAAAGCAGAAGACATATGCCTCAAAATAGATCATGGCCCACGACGAAGAAGACAATTCAAATTTTTGTTTGGAAGTTCTTCTATTCCCAAAGAAGATGTTATGGTCGTCTAGGTCTTGTTTCATCCCACACATATGACTACTAATTTTTTTCTTTCACAAGCCAAAAAGCATGTGGTGGACTTAATCAAAGGAAATGATTTTATGTGTTTGGGTTTAGAATTGACACAATATATCTTCGGCCCACGTGTTCCATGCACAGGTCACTTAAGTTCATGTTTGATAAAGATTTAAAGGTTTAAACATGAAGTCCCTAGAGAGAGTCGGGACTATGTTTGGAACTGACTTGGGACACCAATAAGTTCTAGACTCTTAGAGCCCAAGGTAACTGGAAAAAGAAATTGAATAGGCTATGTGACGCCCCAACCCGCGGGTCCGTTGACAATCCGTCAATCCACGAAATACATGTTGTCATTAAGTGTCTCAATGCCACAAAATGAGTGTCTCTTTACCCGAGACTCAAACTTGAGTAAAAATGGCCGTGTGGGGCCCATACATCCATACTCACCAAAATATAATCAACTATATTACAATAGTTTCAAGAGTTAATTACACACTTATACAAACTTGTATAAATCAGAATGTTTCATACATGTTTTACAAAATATATAATCAAAGCCACAAGTCGGCTTTCTCAAAAAGTGGTCATGAGCGCCGCCTTCTCCCGAATACCCTTGTAAATTCGAAAGGGGGATCCTAATGACTCCGGGGTGAGCAATGCCCAGTAGTTGAATTTTCCTACATTGGGTTACTCCCCACCTAAGTGCTCATGCAATGACAAACACACACATTCAAGTAAATTCATGATTCCTACTCGAATGTCTACATGTTATGGATGAGAATGTGACTCACCCTTTCCCACTTCTCGAGCCCTCATTGACTCCCTCACGCATGCCTAAGCCAAGTGTGAGAAAATACTGTTTTCAAAACAAAAGGTTTTTGTTCCTGAAATATAATACCAATTTCCGAAAAATTCTATTGGACAACCCTCCGAGGTGAATTGTTGGATAACTCTCCGAAACTGTCATGGGTCATCCACCGAGATGAACTGTTGGACAACTCTTCAAGGAAATTCTTCGGAAAATCTTCCCATGAAATTCATTTGACAACCATGTTTTTCATGTCATGCACCCATACCTACTATTCTAGGTTACCCCGGTGCATATGAAATGCAATATGCCATTTCACAATAATTCATGTTAATATATCAAGCATGCATATATTAACGAAATTCACACAAAGCAACATGTTATTCATTCATAGAAATAACACAGAAAATTAGCTCACATGGGCTAATAAACAAACCGACAAATCTTGAACCGCCTAGCATCACACAAAACATAACAACATGTTATTCAATCATAAAGAATAATATATCAACACACAAAGCCACACACAAGCAAACCCTCTGGCCGCTTGGATCGTCCGAAGGTGACTGTAGGGATTTCACCACCCAGTCCAAATTTTGGAGTTGAATGAACGGCCACTCAGGCCCCCGAACATCCCTAACCATTAAAATGGCTTTTAGTCAAAGATTAACTCGAGTAGGAGAAAACCCCTACCTCCCGGAGTTTGTCGAAACTCCACAATACCGGTTCCCACGCTTAGCTTCCACAAAGGGGGATCGCCTTGCTCTTTGTCTCACCGGATTCCGGAGGATCGACAGGCCGAAAAATCTAGAGAAAATGTAGACACTCTCTCTCTAAAACCTCTCATTCCTTTCTCTTTTTTTTCTCTCTCTTGCCTTTCCCTCCCAAACCGGTTGGGGTTAAGATTGGGTCAAGTGAGGATGTTCTCTCACTTGCCACTTGTCACTCTCTTAGTGACTCTTTGGATTACACCCTATCCACTTATCCATCTACCATGGATTTCCATCCACTCACAAGGTGCCATGTGTCTCTTAGGCATCATCTATAAGAAGACGTGATCGCCAACCTCAAACTCTGGGGGTCGACATCGTATGTTAGCGTAGCTCTTCTGTCGGCTCTAAGCCATGAGAAGACGCTGTTGTATCAAGCTCACCTTCTCCGAGGTGTCTTTTAATCGTATCCCGACCAGAATGGAGCCTCTCCCACCCTAGCCTAGCAGTCAGGTGATCCAAGATAGCTCTCCCATACAACGCCAGGTCGCCATCCGTGATACTCACCGACAATCAAGCTGCTATAGGCAACCGCACTAAGGGCAAAAAAAGCTCTTCCCAACTACCCTTATACCAGACGCACGCCGCAAAGACGCCCTCTAAAATCTGTATGGTCCTCTCCGACTGACCATATGTTTGTGGGTGGAAGGCTATACTCATGGTCAACCATGTCCCTATAGCCTTTTGGAAGGTCTTCCAAAATTGTGCCGTAAATCTCAGGTCCCTGTCCGACACTATGGATACTGGTACTCCATGTAGACGGACGATCTCTCGAATATACAACTGGTAAAATCTCTCCAATGTGAAGGTCATCCACACTGCTAGAAAATGTGCCGACTTCGTGAGCCGATCCATTATCACCCATACCGCATCATGTCCTCGCGGGGTGTCCGCGGGTAAGTAATACAAATCCATCGCGATTACGCTCCCCACTTCCACTCACCCACCTCCAATACTTGTAACTCGCCGGGCTTCTCGGTGCTTAGCCTAACTTGCCGACACGCAGACATCGTTTAACAAAGTCCTCACGTAGTTCTTCATCCCGCTCTAGTAGTATTGGCGACGAAGAGCACGGTACATCTTCGTGCCACCTAGATGCACAACAAATCGGGAGCAATGAAACTCCCTAAGAATTTCCTCTCTCAGATCCGTCAATTGGGGAGCTACTACCCGTCCTCTATATCAAAGACTACCATCCGGTGGTGGATGGTCTAAATCACACCGTACCTGATTGTATCCGCCCCCGATGGACACTCTCGCCCTATCCCCTACTCTGACTCAATCACTCTGCTTAATAAAGATGGTGTAGCTACCAGACTCCCCAATGTCTTCCTTCGAGTCATTCGCTATATCGTAGTCTAAACCGCCCTACGCTTCAGCATCCGCCACTCCCCAGCCATACTAGCCAATGCTCCCCCGTGACTTCCGATTGAGTGTATTGTTATCACATTTGCCTTACTGTGGTGGTAATGCAAAGTGAAGAGAATCCTCTATGAACTCCATTCACCCGTGTTGCCTCATTGAGCTGTCCCGCTGCGGTGAAAATATACTTCTGACTTCAAGGGTCTCAAAGTACACCTTGAACCGCTTCTCCATATAAGTAGTGGCGCAAAATCTTCAAGGCTAAGACTACGACCGCCAACTCATATCGTGTGTGTGGGGTAATTTCCGCCATGATTCTTCAATTGGCGGGAACCATGCTTATAACCCTCCCAGACCGCATCGAACGCATCCGATCCGGCCGAGGCATCACAATACATTGTGTACCCCTCGTCCCCCTCTCGACTATCAAAATAGAGCCGGCAAGCCTCTCTTTAACCTCCTGAAATGCCTTCTCGCATACATCATTCCACTCAAACTTGACTTCCTTCCTGGTCAGTTTTGTCATAGGTGTTGCTAGTCAGGAGTAGTCCCTGCTAATAGACCTTCAGAAGGCCCCTCGCAATCCCAAGAAACTGCTGTGATCTCGAAGATCGGGACTTCGGGCCCTCCCCAACTCATAACAAATTTCGACCTTCTGGTCCACTGACACGCCTGAAGCCGACACAACGTGCCCTAAGAACCTCACCTCAATAAGCCAAAACTCGCACTCCATCGAACTCGCGTACAACCGATGGTCTTCAACAACCGCGAACAACCCGCAAATGATCCCTCATGCCCTCTAGATCGAGTGGGACGAATGTCATCCACAAAGACTACGACAAACTAATTCAGATAGGGGTTGAATACCATGCATGAGATCCATGAATTCTCTCGTGCATTCGCCAATCTAAAGGCATCACCGTAAACTCAAAGTTCATAACGCGTCCCGAACGCCGTTCAGCACATACGCCTCCCTAACCCCTCACCATGGTAACCAAACGCTGAAGGTCTATCTTGAGTAGACTTGTGCTCTCTTAGTCGATCGTAATAAGTCATCAATTCCCTCGATAATGGATATCGATTCTGATCGTAACCCGTTCAACCGTCGATAAATAATGCATAGTCGAAGGGTTCTCGCCCTTCTTCTTTGCAACAAAACCGAGCGCCCACGGTGAAGTGTTTCGGTTTAATGAACCTTGTCCAAGAACTTTAAATCGACTCGAAGTTCGCGTAACTCAATCGGTGTCATCCTATGCAGGGTCATAGAGATGGGCGACGTGCCGGTGTAACTCACGTTTAAGTCCACCACCCTCTACTTGAGGTAATCCCAAGTAGGCCTGTCCTAAAAACATCCTCGCATCTCCTCACATCAGCCCCGAGGCGCACTCCATATCGTGCCTCGGGTCAGCGGCCCTTCAAGGCAAGGCCAGTTAGCCAACCCACCAACTATCACACACCCAGAATCATACTACGATCTAGGCAAGGCATCGCGGCTTTTATCCTAAACGTAACCCGAGTACCGTCCCGCGTGTAGCCGTGAATGTGACGCCCCAACCCGGGAGTCCCGCTGACTACCCACTCAACCCGCGGAAATTTATATGTCTTCTTATCGCGAGACTATGCCCGGTGCAAAAATGCCTCTTGGGCTCATAAACCAATACTATAAAACAATAAGACAACTATGTTCCAATTATCTCCCAATAATTCAATAGTTAATACATCTTTATACAAACATATATTAAAAATCTACAATTCTAATACATGTTATATAAAAAACCATCAGCCACAACCCGCTTTCAAAAATCGCCTAACCTGAAGTTGTCTTCAAGAATGCTCCCAGACCGAAATTATTATTCCTCAACAAGGTGAGCTATCGCCTAGTAGTGGAATAACCCTAAATGGGTTACTCCCCACCTAAGTGCATATGCAATGCTCCAAAATAACCACACACTCAAGTAAATACATGATCCTACTTGAATGTCTACATGATCACCCCATGTCACGAGTCCTCACCGACTCACCTCTCACACTTCGCCTGCTACGATGAGAAAATAATCATTTTCAAACAAAACCCACTGCTCTTGAAATCTACTATCGAATTATTCGGTAAAAGTATGACTACCAGGTGAATTAAGCAGGAGCTTCCCAAACTATGGTCCTCATCCGATATGATCCGGGCTGGCCCATCTCCCAACCCACCTCCATCATCCCGTGAAATTCCTTTCATGAATCGCGTTCGCTTACAAAATATCAGTGTCATGCACTCAATAATCAACTTCTAGGTTACTCAAAGGCATATGAAAATGCATTATGCCATTTAAACCATTTTATACAATATGTCGATATATATTAATCCACTACCACATGTAATTCAACACATCAACCATCACCCAATTCTACCACTCGAAAGCAATTTACATTATCATCTCCAATGGCTTACAAACACAATTTTATTCCATATAATTGTGTCATTGTATTAACACATTAAATCATGTCTTAACCTATATATTTCCACACATCCCAAGCCATTCATTTCAACAATTCAAGCACACATCCTATGGACGATTTTGGTCCAATTCACACCAACCCGGGACTGATTTTAAAAGTCCCAAAAACAAAACAAGTGGGTTGTCCGTGGGCAGCCCACACGTCCAACCTCGGTTCCACTTTTTGAAACTGAATTCCATTGCTGTTTCCCATCTCATACACACCACAATACAATTTATTATATAAATTATGATACAATTAGCCAAATCAGTCCCTAAACTGATCCGGACTGACCAAAAAAAAAAATATCCAAGCCATTATTTCGGCCCAAGATTTGAACCGATCAAACGGCCCCTCACGGCCTCAGTCAACTCAAACATCACAAAACACTTAAATAAAGTGTAAAACAAGTAGGATAAAACCCCTACCTCACGGAGTTTGTTGAAACTCCTCAAAACCGGAGTCCACGCGTTGCCCTTTTCGCGTAGAACATCTTTCCTTTTTACTCCGAAGAAATCCGACGGTCGGATCGCCTACAATTCTAGAGAGAAGGAGGACACTCTCTCTCTAAAAATGTGAGAACAAACCTTCTGCATCTCCTTTTCCTTTCTTCCTCTCCACGTTTTCTCTTGGCTTTGTTTTATTCTTTCCTTTTTGCTTTTCTTTCTTTCTTCATCTCATTTCTCTTCTCATCATCTTTTCATTTTCCCATTTTCTCCTTTCTTCGCTTTCTCTCCCGAGAGCATTGACCCGATGGGCCAAAAAGGAGGAAGCTCTCCTCCTTCCTCAAGCCAAATGCGTGGGCTTTCCCTTTTTCCTTCCTTTCTTTTTATTTCATAATTCCTCTTTATGACATCATCATTTACGCACTAATATGAGCCATGGAATCATTTCCCACACATGGCTAATTGTGAGCCACTCCTTTAATGCCAAGTGTCATTCTCTTGGGGTGCCATGTGGCATCCCCTAACCTTGCCATGTGTCATCCGATACCCCACGCCTCGAAAAACGTGCAAATTCCTACTGTCTCAGAATTCAACGAAAATCGACGTGGTTGCTAAATTTCGCGATACGATTTCAACGGAAAAGTCCGTTTCGTCATCCGAGATCTAGAAAAATTTTGGATTTTTATCGAAATTACGATTTTACCCCTTTTTGAGAAATTTGGATTTTCTCAGGGTTTCATAGGTAACCCTCCTATGCTCACAATCGATGACGACTCTGTAAGCCGTCAACCAATCCATCCCAAGGATGACATCAAACTCTAACATGTCCATGATCCTCAGGTCCACTGAGAGTGGAGTCTCGGAGATCTCTAACTCGCAACCTTGACATACCTATTCTCGCCCTAATCCCTAGGGGAGAACTCACATACAGGGGCTCCTTCGAGGTCTCAACCTCTAAGCCCAACTCTATTACACAATCGATGCAGCGATGAATGAATGCGATGCACCAGAATCAAATAATACCCTTGCCCATAGGCAAAAGAGCAAAATGTACCTCAGATGACCGGGTCGCCATCGCTCAACGATGATGGCGAGACACGCCCCCGAACCCTAACGCCCTTTCCCCCCGCGGGCCTTGTCCTCTTACCTCGCCTATGATCTCGCCCCCTTCGTCCGCCCCTCGTGTAACTGAGGTGCCCGTTCAGCTCCCTGGGACTGATATTGGCTCCTCTGACCCATACTAGGGTATGGAGGAATAAACTGTATCCTCTCTTATTCCACAACTGACTGGGACTGCCCTGCCCCCAAACCCTGGGGTCCCTGTCTCTAGGGGCAATCCCTCCTCATATGTTCGGGCTGTTGGCAATGGAAACATACCATCTGTCCTGCCTGACTAGCAACCCTACCTTATCCCTAGCCTGGATGGCCGTAGCTCTGGAATCCACGTGAACTAGAAGCCCTCTGCTTCTTTCCCGAACTGGAAGAAGACTGACTCTCCTTCCTCTTGCCATTAGCACCCGCATCCCGGAAAAGCCTGCATCCTCCATCTCCCCTTTTATGGTCATGGCCGTCCCAACTATAGTCCAGCCAGAAGTGAGTCCTGGCAATCCCGCCCGAACGGACAACTTGTTCATTCTTAAATCTCTGGACCTTAGCTGCACTGTGGCCACATAATCGCCAGCAGTTTAGCTAACTCGTGAACTCGCCACATACTCTATCAGTCATATCTCTCCCCGCTTCAGCTTTTCTAAAAACTCCTAAAGCTTCACATATCTAGAGTGGCCGGAAAATACTCGCCTACGAAGAGCTCATGGAACTCGCCAAGTCATCGCCTAAGTCTCTAGAGGTCTTAACCTGGGCCCCACCACACTTTGGGACTCGCCTTTAGTTGAAATGACAACTACCCCGATCTTGGTCGTGATCGTAGGTGATATCCACTGCCTCCAACACCTTCTCAACTGCTCAAACCAATGTTCCACACCACGGATCTCCTCTCCTTGTGAATATCGATATTGATGCTCGAGGTTACCGAGCCTCCCGACTACCACCGCACTAGCCTCGTGCAATGGCAAGAGCAGTAATCTCACTACCAAACAAAGGCTTGTCGACGAAAATAGTGGTGCTCAAGCCAAGACTCGGAAACCTTGACATCCTCGCCCTTGGCTTACCATCTACACATTTCAATTGGCAAGTTGAGTTTTAATAAAGTATCTCAAAGTGTAAAAACCCGAGAAAATTTGGCCTTTCCTAAAAATGGCAAAACAAGCACTCATGGAAATAAGCATGTGCCAAACCTAGAAATTTTCTAGATCTCGATGATGAAAGAGTGACTTCACCATTGAATCGCTCAAATCTAGCTACTCCTGGCACTTCGTCGAATTTCCAAGATGTCGAGATTTCCACGCTTTTTCGAGGTATCAGGCTCGATGACACATGGTGTAATTAGGATGCCACACACCAAGAGTGACACTCGCAAAGTCAGCGTGTGCACTGAAGGACACCACAATGAGCCACATGGGAGTGTGATGTCATAAAGGGGAATAAGAATAAAAGAAAAAGAAGAAAATTGATGGCCACGCATGAGGCTTGGAGGAAATGGGGAGGAATATTGCTCTCCTCGACCCATACCACAATAATGATTCAAAATGGGAGAGAAATGTTAAAGGAGAAGAGAAAATGAAAGGGAAATGAGATGAGAAAAGAGAAATAGAAAAGGAAGACAACAAAGAAAGAAAAGAGTTCTTAGAAAAGGAAAGGAGAAAAAGAAAAAACATTATAAAAGGAAGAGAAAGGAGGAACAAACGGGGCGTGGAGAAAGAAGAAGAAAAAAAAAAAAAAAAACAAAAACAAAGTTGTCCAATTTTTTTTACGGTGTTCGACGGCCGACTTCGTAGTCTGAGAATTAAAAGCTGGTCTACTCGACCAGAACTACTTAGTAGGTACCAAGAACTTAAAGGTTTCTGCAGGTTTTACGCCTAATAGGTAGGGCTCCTACTTGAGTTCCTTTTTATTTAAGGGCCGAAATGGTCGTGGGTTAGAACCGTCAGCCGTGATTGAGTTCAAGTTATGAGACGGCTTTTCGTACAACTGATCGGGTTTTGAAGGTCGGTATCCAGCTCTATTAGCGGACCGTTGAAAAATGCATGCTGGACTTTGTTGTGGCCGGTTTTCAAACTGCTCGCGATGTGCTTGGTGATCGTTTTGACCTCGGCCGCTGCCCGAACTCGGTAAATTGATAAAATTGGTAAAACAATATATTCCGTTGTTAGGGGTCACAGAGCCATGGGTGACGTCCGGACCAAGCCGGACTGTTATGGATTTTATAGTGAACTGTTTTTCGAGACAGTTTTCGGGTCGAGTTTATGGCTAAATTTTTAGTCGTTAAAACAGAGACTAAAATTTCTAGACTAAGTCTAGATTTTTTTATTATGGCCGGGAATGGTTATTTTATGTGAAGTGTTTTTTTTGTGTGTTATGGTTGACAATTTAATAACATGTTGAAATATGGTAGCTCTGATATGTTAATATATGTGTATTTAAATGTATTAACATAATGGATGAATTATATATGTTTACATGGTACTTCGCATGAAGTAATTACTGAGTAGAATGTTCTATGTAGTGTGCATCACAATGTGTAACATGAGAACCTCGCAGCTGACATTAGCATTGCATTATGCACAGGACATCGTGATTATGTTGGGTGTGTGTGTACACAGGTGGTCACCCATCATCATTGTTGATGAACGGGTAGTGAGTCATACTGGATCTACAGCCCAATAGATATCTCACGATTACAAAAATAAAATAAATAAAATAAAATAAATAAATATAAATAATGTGTGTTGCATGGAGCAAAGAAGGGACCGCGAACCCCCTTTAGGTGAAAAGCCCAGGAACACGGGTGTAAGACCCGCTGCAGGATCCGAAAAGTTCGTGAATATGGGTGTAAGAGACCCACTGTGCGATCCAAAAGTTATGTTTCGCCTAAAGAAGACACACGGTCATGATTATCACATAGACTCGGGTTGTGTGATAGAGCCTGATTGACTCTAGATTGGCTGCCCATTGGCACTTGCATTGGGTAATGGAGTCGTTGAGGGCTCGATACATGGGTCATTGATAATACTGACTCCAAGCCACACTCTGGGCATATGCACGTGCGAGGGAGTCAGTGAGTAACTCCTCGATGGGCATGATGACATTTCATGCATGACATGTGACATTCATGTAGACATTTGAGTGGATGTGTATTTGTTGTGCAACCATTGCATGTGCACTTAGATGGGAAGTAGCCCTTGTAGGAGTCATTTCTCTACTGGGCTTTGCTCACCCGTCGTGGGACCCCCCTTTCAGGTACAGGTCCGGTGCAGGTGTCTGACTCGCATATGGGACCGAATGCAGGATGAGAGCCAGATGAAGCTTCGTTTTGTTTTGTTTTTGTCATGTATTATATTCGAGCAGAACATGTATACCTTTTTGTTGTATAAAAGGACTGGTAAATGGACTATTGATTAAATAATCTATCATATATTTTTGTATATTTGGGAATTAAATATGCAGGAGTGGGTCTCAATATATGAGACAAATGAGTGTGATATCGGGACACCCGATATCCACAGGTTTTCGCAGGTTGACGGGTTGTCAATGGGACCTCCGAGATAGGGGTGTCACACAAAGGGTGTAAATACAGCCCCAAGACACTATTCAAGCACCGAAAAAAAAAATTTCATGCACCATGGCAAGGCATTCATAGGTAATGCAAGATAAACATTCTATATTAAGTCATACACAATTTTATTCATTTTTCAATTTTGAATTTTTTTCGGGAACCTTGTGAATAATGTCTGCGAACGCGGACCCAAATAGTGTCCCCAAACATCAGACCGCCTTAAAATCGGGCTCCGTTCACATCGCCGTGCGCACCGAAACAACGCCCGTATCACGGGCTTACGCCGAGCCGCCGCGGGCTGGTAGGCGTTGTCGCTACGAGCGCCGCTGGGAGCCCACATGCCCCCTCCCCTCGTTGTAACACCAAGGCCAGGTCACGACACCAAGGAGCCCCCAGTGGCTCCAGACCATGTCGCAAATACCTAAAATGGTGTCACACACCATTTCAAATCAAAGGCCGTCAAGAACTCAAGACGGGGTCGCTACATCGTTTCAGCCCAAAAAGGACAAACCAGGTCGCGACCTTAAAACAGGGTCCCGACACCACCTTCAACAGGCCAAGTCGCGGACATTGCGTCCATGTCGCAACACTACAACCAACCAATGCTGCGACCCCAACCGATATCGCGATCTGCTGTTGCTTAGTTTCATCCTTCGCCATGTCGCGACCTAAGAACGGTCGCCGACACCGGCCGTCTACCGCTTCAACTATGTCGCGAATACGCATTGGTGTCGCCAATCTAGGGTCCAAAACTTCCGTCGTGGACTTCACTCACACCGCCCCGGGCCCAACCATGTCGCTACTCGACCAAGAAGAATCAGTCGAGCGCCAAATACCGTGTCGTGGACGCGTCGTACTGAACATGCGTGACCACAGACGCCAGCCTTGACCTTTCCCCGTCATGACAGACCACTCGTGTCGCCACTCAAAGCCGAAATGGGCAAGAACCCATTCCATTTGCTCTCCTCGCATTTTCCCTCGTTTCATGGGTTCTAAATCACTTCTAAAATATATAAACACATGCTATTTTTATACTTCTCACCAATTAAAGGGTTTAACTATAACCCTTTTTTCTTGTGCAGAACTAGAATAATCTTCTTCCGTGACCCACAAAACACATCCTGCTTATTATATCCAAAACTGAAATCAACAAATCTGTAAAAATCTCTATTTTTTTTCTCATTTCTCGACCATTTGCCCATAATTCCCTAAATCCCTAATAAGCTATATTTTTCTCAACCCTAGTGTTCAACATTTTCCTATATAAGCACTGTACAAGGATACAATCACACAAAGACATACAACACTTAATCACGCAACAATCATCGCACGTACAATGAATGCATAATCTCTGCAAGCTCATTGAGTCCTAGGTAATCGTATACCTAACTTCCTAATACTAAGTTATAATTTTAGTATCCGACATCTAGCTCTAGGTATTTATAAACCTAGGCTCTGATACCAAGCTGTGATGCCTCGACCCGGGGGTCCATTGACAATCCGTCAACCCGCGGAATACATGTAGTCATTGAGTGTCTCAATGCCACAAAATGAGTGTGTCTCTACCCGAGACTCAAACATGAGTAAAAATGGCCACGTCGGGCCCATACATCCATACTCACCAAAATACAATAAACTATATTACAATAGTTTCAAGAGTTAGTTACACTTTTATACAAACATGTATAAATCAGAATGTTTCATACATGTGTTACAAAATATATAATTAAAGCCACAAGCTCTGCTTTCTCAAAAGCGGCCTTTAGTGAGCGTCGCCTCTCCCGAATACTCCTCAGACCGAAAGCGGGGGATTCCACGACGGGGTGAGCAATGCCCAGTAGTTGAATTTTCCTACATTGGGTTACTCCCCACCTAAGTGCTCATGCAATGGCAAGCACACACATTCAAGTAAATTCATGATTCCTACTCAAATGTCTACATGTTATGGATGAGAATGTGACTCACCCTTTCCCACTTCTCGAGCCCTCACTAACTCCCTCAAGCATGCCTAAGCCAAGTGTGAGAAAATACTGTTTTCAAAACAAAAGGTTTTTGTTCCTGAAAACATAATACTAATTTTCGAAAAATTCTATTAGACAACCATCCAAGGTGAATTGATGGATAACTCTCCGAAACAGTCATGGGTCATCCTCCAAGATGAACTGTTGGACAACTCTCCAAGGCAATTCTTCAGAAAATCTTCCCATGAAATTCATTTGACAACCATGTTTTTCATGTCATGCACCTATACCTACTATTCTAGGTTACTCCTTGCATATGAGCAATATGCTGTCATATAATTCATGCGCACATATCAAGCATGGCTATATTAACGAAATTCACACAAAAGCAACATGTTATTCATTCATAGAAATAACACGTAAAAATTAGTCTACGGGCTAATAAACAAACCGATACCATCTGAATCGCTTAAAGCATCACACAAAACATAACAACATGTTATTCAATCATAGCAATAATATATCAACACACAAAGCCAACCATATGCCTCCTCGCCGCTCGACCGTCCCGAAGGTGACGGAGTAGGGATTTCACCACCCGCCCAAATTTCCCGAGTTGCACGAACGGCCACTGTAAAGTTCTCGCCTCGAACATCCCTGCAACTGATAAAATGGCTTTTAGTCAAAGATTAACTCGAGTAGGAGAAAACCCCTACCTCCCGGAGTTTGTCGAACCCACAATACCTGCTCCCACGCTAGCTCTTGGCAGTTGGGATCAACTCATTGCCTCACTCCGATTCATTGCATCGACACAAAAAATCTAGAGAAAATGTAGACACTTCTCTCTAAACCTCTCATTCTTTCTCTTTTTTTCTCTCTCTCGCTTCCTCCCAAACCTAGCTGGTTAAGATTGGGTCATGAGATACCACCACTCGTCACTGTCACTCTCTTACCGACTTTCGTGGACACACCCTATTCACTCAGTTCATTTACCATGGATGTCCACCATGCGGTGCCATATGTCTCCTATGGCCTCACACGTGGGAGTTTTCATGTTTGACTAGCTTCATTTCGACACATGCTTGAGCCACTGTGTCGTGCCATGTCCAAGACACGCCGGCAGCCAGAAAACGCGGAAATTCGTATTTGTCCGCATGACGCGTGGTGAAGCGATTCGTGAGGTGACTCCATTCCGCGATGCTCGTTGCCATCCAAGACCCAGAAAATTCCTCGATTTTTGACCTAATTTACCATTTACTCCCTTTCCGGTGTGGCCTCGGATTTTCTAGGTTTTTACCAGTAAAACCGAGAAAATTCAAAATTTCTCAAAATGGTAGAATGGTAATTTTGGTCAAAACCAGAATTTTTCTAGACTGATGATGAAACGGACTTCACCGTTGGAATCGCTCCTCAAATCTAAATTTACCACGTCGAATTTCGTCACTTCGGCATACCAATTTCACGCTTCGCGCAATCGAGCGCGCGGGACACTGCGCATTTTGAGTGGCTCAAGATGAGACATGTGTCAAGTGGAGATCTAGTCAAACATGAGCTCAAGTGGGACCCACGAGAGACACATGGCAACATGTGAGTGGGTGAAAATCCATGGCAAGATGGACAGGGGAGCACACAGAATCTAAGGAGCCAATGGGAGCTTGACACTTGGCAAGAAAGGACAAGTTCTCTTGACCAAGCTTGAACCAACCGGTTTGGGAGGGGAAAAGGAGAGGAAGATAGAGGAAGAAGAGAGGATTTTAGAGAGAGAGAGAGAGAGAGAGAGTCTACCTTCTCTCTAGATTTCCCGGCGATCGGTCCGTCGAATTCCGACGAGACAAGAGGCAAAGTTGATCTCCACTGCAAGAGCTACGCGTGGGTACCGGAAGTGTGGAGTTTCGATAACTCCGAGAGGTAGGGGTTTTCTTCTACTTGGATATTCTTTGTCTAAAAGGTCATGAGAATGGTTTTGGAGTCATGGAGGTTGAATGGCCATGTATTCCCATTCCAAAAGAAATGAGACCGGTTAAGACGGGGCGAACCCATGGACACCATCTGGCCGATTCAGACTCGTTAAGACGTAAACTAATTTGTTTGGACCGAGTTGTCCATGGAGAAATTGCTTGCATGTTATTTCTTAGTAGTCGAACAACATGATTGAAAGTTGTTTGTGTGTCATTTGTTTCGGGCAAATGAATGACACATAGTCACATGGCCGAGGCCATTACATGGCTCGTCGAGGCTAGTCGTGGACAAATTGTGTCACCAGGCCTCGGGATTTGTGTATCATTACCCGAGTGGTGTGACTTGTGATGTCCATGTATGTCAATTGATATGTGTGGCATAAATGATAAGTTAATGCATGCTAAATTGATGTGTTAACATTATGTTTGAATTATATGGAATATGATTGTGTAAGAATTGATTATGTGAATTAGCATTATTGCATTTGAGACGCCCCAAATCTCGGAGGTCCGTTGACAACCCGTCAACTCATGTGAAAGACTCGTGGGATGCTCTGCACCCGACACCACACCATTGGAGTCTCGACTCAGATTTATCTTAAAATGTTGTGCAGTCTCCTTTGCACGCGGGAGCTCCCACCAAAATGCAACCGTAATCACATGGCAACCTGGTCCCAATATTATACAATCGACCAATATCGGGTTCACATACTAGAAAATACCAAGACAAAGACCCATTTATCCACATACTAAAACATATACACATGACTAGAACCATAGTTCATAAGAGTTTAAATATACACCACTCTTATACAAAACATATATCAAAATTAAGAATTCTAATACATGTTTTACAAAATATAAATCAAAGCCACAATCCGACTTTGTTCTCATTATCGACCTCTAGTGAGCACCATCTCCCTGCACATCTCCCGCTGCACCGAAAGGGGGGGGTCCCACGACCGCGAGCAATGCCCGCCAGAAAGGAAATCCTACAAGGTTACCCCCACCTATGCGCACATGCAATGGTCATGACACAAGCACATTCCAATCACGACATGTCAATCCTAGAATGGAATTTACATGACATGAATGAGATGCTACTCCTCAAGATCTCAGACTAAGTCTCTCACCGACTTCTCTCAACATGTAATATGCCATGTATGAAAATCAAGCCAAAACAAAGATATTTGTTTTATTTGCGGGCAACCCTCCGATATAACACGTTGACAATCCGAGGTGAATTTGTAGGATAACTCTCCTCAAACACCATGGCCCCTCCGCAGCCGTGAATTGTTGGACGATTTCCCAACACAATTCTTCGGACAACCTTCCGATACAATTTTATTGTTTTGGACATACTTCGATAATAATTATGTGGACAACTCTCCGATAAAACCGCTTTGTTCAAAAGCCATGTTAGGTAACCTCCGATCATTCATGCGACCTTTTAGGACTTTGTGTCCCTAGACTGAAACCAACATCAACACTTAAACACACGCGGCCTTCATGCACTCACACCCATTTTCATGCGACAGACTTGTGCACCAATGCAATGCAATTGTGCCATTGCACTCTAAGTCATGCCCACTGTATAAAGACTTCTACATGGACACCTTATACCGTACACTACACCGTGTACCATGGACACTCATGTCTAATGCACACAAAAGTCCATACATTCATTAAACGCACATACATGCAATATACTAACATTTATCACATCTCATGTGTCAACACATCAAACAAGCATGCATCAACATCATTCCAACTACTACTTAGATAAGTAATGTCATACTCAAATCCCTAGGCTACATCATGGCACATAATGCCTATAAACTAGCCTATAACATGCCATGTAATGGCCACTTCAACACACAACTCCTCACATCCACACAACCAACAATTAGCACACTTGTTGTAACAATCAATTTTTTTTCAATAAGGATGTGAGCACCATTTGCCATTGAAAAGCATGTGGTCAGATTCTAGACTCCAAGATCTTTCCATAGAGTCTAAGAACACACGAAATCCAGCTCGACGGTAAAATTATGGGCCATCCGGTTGGAGGCAAACAAACAGAAAAATCGGTCATGTCCCACGCCATAGCGCGGCGCCAGCCTCGTCTGTTGCATGCTATAGCGCGATGCGAGGTTCCCCCAATGCCCCCTTGTGCTATTTCACCCACTGATCCCGGCGTCCCATTCACTGGGTTATCAACCTCGTCCCAATATGGAACGCTAAATGTGCCATAAATGTAAGTACAAAACTTATCTCAAATCAGAAGCACTCCGCAAATTCCAATTTCTTGAAAAAGGGCAAAATCGTAATTTCTCGATTACAAATTGTAATTTCGCAAAATCAAAATTTATTCTATATCTCGTGATGAAATGGATTGCATCGCTTGAATCGCCTCGCGAAATTCAGCTAGAACGCAAAATTTCGCCGACCCGTAGACAATAATTTACACGCCGAGGCACGCGCTTCGAAAGTGCCGCAAAACAATTTTCGCTATGACGGCGTCACATATAACACGCATCACGTGCCATGAGTGGTATGAGCAGAGTAATGATGAAAATGGACGCAATAAATAGCGCCAATGTCAAAATCGGAAACGAAGGGGATATAAGGGTCATTTTGGAATTTGATTTAAGTCACAAAATGCCAAAATAGTCAACAATGCCTATCTCCTTCATTAAACGCAGACAAAAACGGGAAGGAGTGGAAGTAGAAAACTTACGCTGAGTTACGCATTTGAGTTTGCAGAGAGATCGTCTCGACTTCTTCTGCATACCGATATCCGACCGTAGGCGCGGACAAGAAGGGAGAGTCAAGCCACGTGAGAGGGCTTCGTGGGTACCGGATTTAGGGAGTTTCCTGAACTCAAGAGGTAGGGTTTCTCCTCACTGGGTTTTATTCATGTTAATGTTTGCCGGGCCGAGGTCAACGCCGCTTCGATCGGGTCCCAAACCCAGACCGAATTGATAAAATTTTTGAACACCAAATGGAGCAGCCGTGGAACTGATAATGGACTGCTTAAGTTAAATGGATGATGAATTCGTTCAATAAATCAAGTGTATTGTTTGTTTGAGGCCTGAATGTCAGAAAACCTCGTTCACCAAGGAACCGAGCAATTAGGCTTGAAAGCGAACAAGACCTAGGGTTTTATCGTTCTAAACAGTGATCGCAAAATAATTTTTGTGAAAATATGTTTGGTCGAATGGATGTTTCGACCATTGCTGATCACAAATGGCAAGCTGAGCTAATTTTTGATGTATGAAATGAGAATTTTACATGACATGATTTGTGTGAATTGAATGTTTTGTAAATATATGCATGTTTATATATTTGCATGTGAATTAGATCAGATGGAACTCGCATACATGCATTCCATATAATCGAAATCAATCTCTAGGACTATAGGAGGAGTGCATGAGATGAGTCTGCAGAAAATGGTTCGCAGGGTCAGTTTAAAATGTGAATTATCCGAGGGTTGTCTAAAACTAAAAATATCAACACCGAGCATTTGCCCAATTGATATACATCAGAGGGTAGTCCACAAATAATATCAATTGTCGGAGACGGCCCAATTGATATATATACATCGGAGGGTTGTCCACAAACAAACAAGGTAATAATTCTCATACGAGGCTTAGGTGAGTGTGAGGGAATTCTGGGTGAGGACTGGGTACGAGAATGAGTTGTGACATTCAAGTAGATCATGCATTTGCTTGAATGTGTGTTTCTTTTCTGGGAACATTGCACCGCACTTAGCGTGAGAGCAGCCCACTTAGGCGATTCCACCATCGAGCACTAGCTCACCCCAAGCCGAGGGACATTATTTTACGTGCACAGAGCGTATGAGTGTGACCCGCCGTCCTGCAGATTGAGGATTAGAAGAAAGCTGGTTATGGCTTGGTTCATGATGATACATGGGCTGAAACTTCTAATTTTAGTAGATGTGGTCATAAGAGTAAAAACATTTGAACTCTTGTAACTATTGGATATAGTTGATTCATAGTGAGTATGTATGATGAGTATTGTTTATGGGCCCATAATGCTTTACTCATGTCGGGAATATATCAGACCGTCAGATGTATATACAGATCAGATTGGGTAGAGCTCTCCATACAAAGGAGACTCTGCCCGATTTTCTGAAGTGGCTTCGAGTAACCCGACATCCACTTGTATTCCGCGGGTTGACGGGTAGTCAACGGACCCCCGGGTTTGGGGCGTCACACAAACACATTTTCAAGGCATACCACAAATTACTGAAAAACCATGATTAAACACATAACCTTTCTCGAGCACAATGATCCCAGGACCATAACTTGAGTTATAGAGATCCGATTTGGGTTATTAAAAAGCCTAACATCAAGTTCTCATATAGGGCTACAATTTCCTTGAAGGATACTACCCAAAATCCTCATTTTCCCCAATCGAAATCAACCCAAAACTCAACAGCAGAGTTCAGCCAAACAAGAAGTGCTCGGAAAACGGACTCAACTTGAGTTATAGGGGTCCGACGTAGGGTAATTTAAAAGCCTAACATCAAGCTCTCATATAGGGCTACAATTTTTGAGGCTGATACTACCCAAATCCTCATTTTCCCCTAATCAAAATCAGTCCCAAAAACCTGAACAAAGAGTTCGACCAAAACAGTAGCGATCCCAAAAACGGACTCAGAACTGAGGTTTGAAACCACCTAGGTGATTCAAAAGCCTAACATCAAGCTCTTTACATAGGGCTACAATTTCTTGAAAGATACTACCCCAAATCCTCATTTTATCTAACGAGTACCAGCCCCAAAACTAGATAGTATGCTATCCCAAACAATGCAAAATTCTTCCCATAACCCCAAAAATGTCCCATGCATAATGCAATGCTAATGCACCGTTGCATTTCTATATCATGTCACACACTTACAATTTACACATCGCTCATTCTAAAGTCAATATAATTGCACACATACATCAACATTCCACAAAATCCCAAAGACAATGGCACCCATACACCATTGTAAAACATGCTACAATGGGGCCATAAACCTTGCCTCAAAACCAGCCACAACCAATAAGAAAAACAGCCACTACGGCTACAAAACACTAGAAACAATCCACAAGACATCCAAAGTTAGTCCACACTAGTCGCGAATCCATATCAAAATGGTCACAAATCGGCCCAAAACACCTCTTTGAATTGAGCATTTAATCACCCCAAATATGATCCTAAACAGTCCCCAAAATGGGTAGGAATAAAGCCAAATGTCCCCCTTAAACTACCACGGTCTAGGTTGAACCACAGACCATCGAATGACTTTACAAGAATAACCTGAAAGTAGAGAAAATCCCTACCTCTGAGTTTAAGATGAAACTTCGGGAGTCTCGAAGACCCGAGACCCACGGTCTTCTCAACTTCCGGGCCGAATCTTTGACAAAATTCTTGATTTGGGTGTTCACGCCGCTGCTCGACGAGCAATTTCGACTTTAAGTCTTGGCCCAACGCGAGACGACCACCCGAGCTCCGTAGATCTTAGAGAGAAGTCAAAGCTTCTCTCTTTAACTTTTCTTCTCCAAACACAAAATCTTCGACGAAATTGCATGTTGTCGGTACCCACACGTAGTCTTCACGAAAGTAGATGGACTTTAAATTCGCTCGATCTGATTCCGACAACCCGATCTTCATAGATCGTAGAGAGAAGGAGGAGTTTCTCTCATTTCTCTCTCCAACTCAAGCCACTGCCGGAATTGCCAAAAAATGGGAGAAAATCTCATCTTTTCTCATCTTTTCCCTTTTAAGTTTAAGTTGGATGCGGGGCCCACATCGAGCCACTCGTCCACGACCCGTCCAGATTCGTTTCTGTCCCGAAACAATTTATTTATTTTCAGTTCAATTTATTTTAAATGAACTTAACTCAAGTCAATTCCTAACTCTTGAGATTTTTAAGAAAATCTTGTTCCTAGGGTTACTAGATACCTAACTTCAAAAATTCATAAAGAATTCCTACTACCCAGGAATTCAGCGAAACTTTTCTAAGTTACTCGTTGCGGGAGACGCACTCAACTATGTAGTCCGTTTCACACATTCGAGCCTCTAGGAATTTTCACTTCCCCGAGCCATTTCAGCAATTTATTATTTAATTTATTATTTTTTATTTTTAGAAAATTTTAAAATTTTCTGGTTCTTACGCGATCATGCACTCCGCACATCGCGCCGAGTCAAGTGTGGTGCATCTGTATGGCTGTTCACCATTCGTGGTGAACAGGATGAGCTCAGGTTTCAACAGTGTCCAATAAACGACTCATGGTTTAAGTCATAAGATGAAATAGAATTAATGCGTGTGGGGCGAAGCAAGAAGAGGGTCGCGACCCGCCTCAGTGAAAGTTTGGAATTTAGTAGAGACCCAGATATCCGAAAGGTCCTCAGATGGGTGTGAGAGACCCGCGGTGCTATCTCGAAAAGTTTTGTGTGGGTGTAAGAGATTCACGCGCAAATTTAAAAGCTTCGTCAGCCTAAACGAAAACACATGGTCATGGTTACCACTTAGACTTTGTCAGAAAGTGATAGAGCCCAGGTTGACTCGGGATTGCCACCCACTGGCATTGGCATCAAGTGCTGGTGAGCCGATAAGGGCTTACAGGTGTCATTGGTACCACTGCTGATCTATTGTCACACTTGGCATGGGTAATGTAAGCGAGGGGAAAGTTAGTGAGTGTCTCAGATATGGGCAATGAAAAGATCTCATGCACGATATAAGTCATTCCATGTAAATTGTAAATCAGGCTAATGCTGACGACATATTACACTATCGTACGTGCATTTTAGGCGGGGAGTGCCCGGTAGAGAATTCATCTACTAGGCATTGCTCACCTCGTCGTGGACTCTTCTGTGCAGAGTATTCGTAGCCACGACGCTCCCGAGGCTCGAGAGATTATGAAACCGGTCCTGACCGTGGCCTTGATTCATGTTTTATATTGAACGAACTAGTTTTTGTATTAAGAGCGATGTAATAACTCGAATATATGTAAACATATGGTCTTGTAATCGTATGGACGAGTATGGGATTTATGGCCCTATCGGGTTATTTTACTCACGCATTTCGATCTCATGATACGAGACATACAGAGCTCGCAGCTTGATCTGGTCAACGACACTCCCCGGTCATGCTACACACAAGCCAGACTTTTCTCTCGATCCTATAACCAATGTTAAAGGTAAAAATCCACCTAGAGAGCAATTCCTTTAATGAAGTTGGAACACAAATAGTACTCCAATCTAAAGAAGAATTATAGTGATGCCCCATAACCCGTGGATTCGTTGACCAACTGTCAACCTCAGGTAAACCCAGGATATCCGGTAACCCGATCAAATCATCACAAGGCCCCTTTAAAATTATTTTTCTAAAAATCCAAATTCTAATTCTTTAAATCGAAATTAAAACTTAATTTGAATCAAATAATTAATTTGATTTTGAGAATTTAAAAATAAATTTTAATTGTGATTTAAAAGAATTGAATTTGGATTTTTAGAAAATTTGAGTTATTAACTTTAAAATAAACAGTTTACTACCTTATAACTAAAAGTATATTAAAAAATCTTTAAAATGACAATCTTGAATCAAGAATTTTGGAAAAAATAATTTCACTTGGAATAAAAAAAAAGATTCTTTATCTTTTATTACAAATTTTATAAATGTGTTTAAATTGTTAATTTTAAAAATTACTAATTTATGTAATTAAAAATATGTTTTAACTCATAAAATTAAATTTGTCATAATATATTTTTAAAATTAGAATTTTTAGCAAATTCCATGCAATTTGCTAAGCTTAAATTTTTACTTTTTTTTTTTATTTCATTAAATAATGAAATTTTAAATTCTAGAACAAATTCAGATTTAATACAATTTTTAATTCAATTTTTAAAAACTTGACAATTATTATTTAATTTTAAAATTAAAATTCATATTTTCTAAAAACCTAAAAATTCAAATTTATTTATTTATTCATTATGCAAATTTATTTTCTCAATTATCATTTGCTTAGACAAGTGGTTAGGATATCTTGAGCTGGCGTTATTAAATGAAAGATGTAAATTAAATTAAAACATTTTTAGTTTAGATATAAATGACAAAGTATGAAAGTTAAAGATTTGAATTGTTATTTTCCCCTAAATAAATTGATATTAAAACGCTCTAAATAATTTTTAATAAAGAAAACAAATAAATTGACTTGAATAAAAATCTTTGTATCTCATACTAGTCAACTGAGGAAATCTAAGCTTGGTTATTTACTACATGTTTTCTTGTCCCCAAAAGGAATTGCTATGGAGCACCTTAACTGGGACCACCGCAAGACAAATAGAGAATTGATAGACAAGCATGTCCTGCGAAGAAGGCAAGATATTTCCTAAGATAATTATGCTGATTTTGATGTACGCTTAATCTTTTGATTGACCGACTATTTGGTAGGGGTCTTCGCAAAGTAATTGGATAGAATCCATCGCTAACTATAGAAGTTAGTACCCTCAAAAAAAAAAAAGCAATAGGAGCCAATAATATATGATAGCATTGAAACTTAGTATGTAATCAAATAATCAAAGGCTTTTTTTCTTTTTAAATATATGGACCTTACTCAACCAATAGTACGTACTTTTTTTTCTATACACCATCATAATACTTAGAATTTTTGAATTATCAAAAGGAATGATGTAAAGGTGCACTATATCACCAAATTAAATATACTGAAAATAAACTCAACTCGCCCATATTAACAAGGAATGACAGAAACTTGTACCCGAATTTGGCGAAAAAGGGTAAATGCAGACAGTCAAAACCGAATTTTTCTAAATCTCGACGACGCAAACTGACCAATCGCCGAATCTTTCGAAATCTACCACCACGCCCACTCGTGAGAATTCCGCACGTCACTTTACGCTCGGCACAATCGTGCTCCACAACAAGAAACTGCCGAGACACGCGACGCCGACAAAAGCCACCAACACACCATGTCATACGTCATACGACAGAGTAGACGATTTAAAACGAATTCGCCGACGCGCAAACACAAAAAATCGCTAAGCGACACACCGAATTATCGAATCATAATTTAACGAGAAAAATGCACAGTGTCATCTTCTCCATTTTGAAAAGCAAAAAACGTGAAGGAGAGGAAAATCGACAGTAACTGGGATTTTTTGAGTTTTAGAGAGAGAAGGTGTGTCTTTCTCTCTGGGGACGCGGTCGCTCTGGATCACGCCTGCCGACTCTTGTTGAAGAAGTTGCAGCCGATCTATCGCCATGAGCAAGCCACGCCAAAGAGATTATTCAATTTGGTGGAGTTCCGACAACCCAAAGAGGTAGATCTTTTCCATTTTGCGATACTTTTGGCTAAGAGCCACGCGATACAGGATATTCTGGAGCATTACTACCAGAACCGATCTCTCTTCTTCAAAACCTTTGAACCGAGCGGAGAAAATCAAATTTAGCGGCCGTGAACAAGCTAACTCGGCGTTTCACTGCTCATGCGAATAAAGGATGAGATTTTCTTGGTGTGAAAATGTGTGTTCTAAGTGATTCAAAATGACTGGTTGTGTTGCTAATTATACCCACGTGGAGCTAATTTTTGTTATTGATGCGAATTTAATAACATGATTTTGTTCAATTAATTATATTAATATATATGCATGTGAATATATTAGTACAATGCTTTTGTCACATCACGCATTTCATATTAATTGGGCACCCTGTAATACAGAAATGAAATGGGCATTTATTACGAAATTAAGAAAAAACAAAAACGCTTCGCGAAAGCGAATTTCGACCAAGATTTTCTCCGAAGAATTGCCTTGATAGTCGTCTTCAACACCATCTCGAGGCTTTGACCCATGACTCAAGCTGAGCGTTATCCAGCAATTCTACTTCTAGAGTAGAAGATAACATATTTACCGAATCTTGGTATGGAGTTTTGAGAACAAAAGCTTTTGTTTCAAAACTGATATTTTACCATTCGGCTGAGGCTGAGCTCATGAGACTCAGACATGATTGGTCATGCAGACATTCGAGTAAAGTTCACGCATCGTTGAATGCGATTATTTGCCGCTAAGATGTGCACTTAGGTAGGAGTAACCCATGCAGGAAATTATCTCTATCGGGCTTTGCTCACCCTATCGAGGATCACCATTTCAGTACAGTAGTAAGACGAGACGACGCTCGCAGAGGCCGCGCTTTTAGAAGAAAGTCGACAAGCCAGGTGATTTATTTGTATAACATGCTAGAATTGTAAATTTTAATATATTGCCACCAAGAAGACGTAAAACTTGAACCATGTAATATATTCGTTGCGATATATTTTTGACAGTATTGATGGCTGGGCCCAAGTGTGGCCATTTTACTCATTTTTATTCATATGTAATCTGGGTATCGCATTTAAAAATTCTCGACAAGCCAGATTTCCTGTAAGTAGTAGCCTCCCCGCACAAAGGAGACCTACCGATACGACGAGTGGTACCGGGTTACCCGACATCCATCGACATTCGCGTGTCGACGTTGGGTCAACGGACCCCGGCCAAGGCCACAAATTTTGGTATCAGAGCAGCCATGAACGACACTAGAGCTCGGGTTGGGTAGTATCCATGAAAGTTTAGTCCCCGACACAAATTTCACACTTGCATCGAGCTTAGGTTTATAAATACTTAGAGCTTAGTGTCAATAAGTTAGGTATATGATTACTTAGGACTTGATGGGCACGAGTTAGATCACGATCTTTGCGCATTCGATGAATGAAATGTTGTGTATAATGTGTGGTTATGTGCTTGTATGCTTGATAAGTAGCGTAGGAGAAATTAAAACCTTAGGAGGTTGAGGAATTTTGGGCAAATTGTCCAGAATTAAATAAAAAAAAATGATGTGAAGAAATTTTAAACAGGTTAATTACGTGTAAAGGTGTAACCGAAAATGGATAAAAATAAATTTCACAAATTTATTTTGCCATCGAAAATGAAAAAAAAATATATATATATATATATATATATATATATATATATATATATATATATATATATATATATATATATATATATATATATATATATATATATGCGTTATATCAAGAATCGAATGAAAAAAAAATTGTTATGAAAAAAAAGTTGCGTGGAGCCGGAATGGCTACCGCTTTCCGCCAACATACAATGGAATTGTATCGTGACCTGGCGGTACATGAGTCGCGCGTATGAGGGCCGCAGACTCTGACGGGACTGCGCGACCACGGTCGGGCCTGCGCGCGTCGATCATCGGAGAATTCACGATACGGCCCGGAGCTTGTCTTGGTATTGTGGGACGGCGAGTCAGCGATACAAGTTGTATCGTGGTTGGTCGACAATTGTGTATGACCTCATGCGTGAGCTGCGATACAACCTGCGACATCGCGCGGCGTGTTGCGACACGACTGCGTCTGACTTGGCGCGCTACATGGCGTAGCGACATGAACAGGTCGCGATACAATTTTGTATCGTGATGTCGGGACAATGGCGACCTCATTTGCGACCACGGGCGCACCGGTAGGCATCGCAGCGGCGACCTGTGGGGACTCACGACACGGTAGGGGGCTCGCGACATGGTCCGTGTCGCCATGATCTGACTCAGCGCGCACGACCACGGCCCGGTAGCGCGGCAAGGCGCGGTGTCGCGGCAACCGGTCCGGTGGGTGTGCGCACAGTGCATGACTTAGTTTTGATTGATTGCTGATACGTCATTGTTTGGGACCTTTGTTCATGAGCTCACATTTCTGAGGTTTCAAAATAATAATAATAATAATAATAAAATAAAATAAAATAAAATATTTTTTAAAAAGGAAATAAAATAAAATAAAAATTTTTTTTTGTTGAATATGATTTAATATATGAACTTATTGTCTTGCATTACCTTTGAATGCAAGGACATAGTGTATGAAATATTGTTTTAATATATGAATAGTGTCTCGGGGTTGTGTTTACGCCTTAGAGATATTGCATTGAATATTAACTTGCCATTTGACATGTGTAGATGGCTAGTTGCGGGAGGGGCGTGAGGTCGTGCGGAGATGCTGGTCGAGGCACCACCGTTTGAATAGTAGGCCTTTGTTGAGGCGTAGGGATTGCGACTGCTGTGTGCACGCGAGGCTAGTCGGCCAGTAGCGAGAGGAGATCAGTAACCTCCGGAGGTTCAGGGGCCACATCATCCTCGACATTCATAGGGGAGGAAGTCCAGGTGGTGGCGGACCATTGGTTCATGAAGGTCGAGAAGGTGTTGGGGCTATCAGAGATTGCCATGACACGACCGAGGTTAAATTTAGTTCAGATTACAGCTAGAATTGAGGCCACGTATGGGTGGGCCGGGCAAGACCTCGAGATCTAGAGCGTAGCTAGGCGAGTTATGATGTTTGGGCAGGCGAATATTTTTGAACTTTGCTTGTCGCGAAGGCTCGGGGATTCACAGGGCGGGCGGGGGGGCCCAGGCTATGACTATGATGGAGTATGTGGGCTAGATTCACGAGCTGGCTTGTTTCTTGATGACTACGTGGCGGGACATGGCTAAAGTCGGAGGTCGAGGAATGGAGAGTTGTCCGTTCGAGGCGGGATATGAGCCTTCGCCTGGGACATGGACTCCGTGGTTGGGACGATGCACGACCATGAGAGAGATCGAGGATGCTCGTAGCACTCGAGATCTGCGGTCGGTAAACAAGAGGAAGAGTCAGTCTTCTTCCTAGTTTAGGGAAAGAAGTAGGGCTTCCTGGTTCACGAGGTTCGGGTAAAAGTGACCATCGGGACGGGGGCACGGATCTCGGGGTGCAGTCGGGCGGGCGGATGGTGTCTTTACCATTGCGGCCCGGCCGGTTCACATGAGAGGATTACCCATGAGACGGGGATCGGGGTTTCGGGGACGGCGCCAGTCGGTCAGTGAAGTAGAGACGGAAGAGGATACAATATATTCCTCCACACCACAAGTAGGCGAAGGCCGATATATCGATTTCGGGGGGCCTTGCGAGCACCTCAGTTACAGGCAGGCAGGAGGCGGGTTATGGGTAGAGGTAGAGGGCTGGGCCCCAGGTAAGGCGTCCCGGGGCTCGGGGCATGTCTATGCCATTATACCACCGAGGTCGACGAATCAACCCCGATTATCTGAGTGCGTTTTTCTTATCTCGCTATGGGCGAGGTGCTGTTTGATTACAGTGCGTCGTATTCATTCATTCTTTTGCTCCAGGTTGTGATAGAGTTGGGCTTGTAGGTTGAGACCTTAGAGGAGCCCTTACATGTGAGTTCTCAGTAGGGAGAGGATGAGAGGGATATGTCGTGGTTTGCGGTAAAGATCTCGGGTTCTACTCACGGTGGACTTGGGGTCGTGGACATGTCGGAGTTTAATGTCATCCTTAGGATGGATTGGATGACGAACTACGAGTCGTTATGGTTGACGTAGGAGGGATTCTGCACACGAGCGGTACTCTTGTTGTATTTCAAGGGACGAGCGCCCAGGGGTGCTCCCGAGAAAGTGTACGAGTCAGTGTCGTGACGATTAAGCGGGTTGGATATGAAGCCTTACCACAGAGGGACGAGGTGAGATCGGACTTAGATCTATCTCTAGTAGTTTAGTATGAGGATGTTTTCAGTTAGCTACCGGGATTGCCTCAGCGGAGGTTGTAGACGGTATCAAGTTGCACCTGGTACTTAGCCCGTCTCTATGACTGCATAGGATGACCTGGATTGAGTTGCGGGAACTCGAGTCCGGCTATAGGAGTTCTTGGGCGAGGGTTTCATTAGGCAAGGCACTTCACCGCTGGGTGCTCCCGATTATTTATGAAGAAGATTCATTGATTCTGAAGCCAGGTTGAGCAGTTTATGATCAAGAATCGATACCCATTCTAGAAAGTTGATGACTTGTTTGATTCGGTTGAGAGGAGGCGAGTCTACTCAGATAGACGCTTCTGCCCAGTTACCATCGGCCCGAGGTTAGGGAACGAGATATCCCTAAAACGATGTTCGGGGTGGCGTTATGGGCACTTTGAGTTTACGGTGATGCCCTTTGGATTGGCGAATCGCGGCGCATTCATGGACCTCCTGCGCAAGGTGTTCGACGCTATCCCCAGATCGAGTTTGTGCGATCGCCGTGGATGACATTTTGATGCACTCTGAATCGAGTGGGAGCATGAGTATCACTTAGAGTTGTTTACAGGTTGTTGAGACCATCGGGTTGTACTCCCAGTTCGATAAGTCACGAGGTTTTGAAGCTGCGGGGTGAGATTTAAGGACACGTGGTGTCGACATCGGGTGTGTCGATGGGCAGGAAAGGTCGGAATTCGTGATGGAGTTAGGAGGGCCAAGTCATTCTTGAATACGGAGTTTCTGGGATTGGTTGGGTATTCGGGAGATTCATTGAGATTTCTCGATTAAACGCCATAATGAGATTATTTCGGAAGGAGGAATTCGAAGTTTGGTGGGATGACCGATGCGAGGAGCGTTCTAGGAGTTGAAAGGAGGCTTGCCGGCTCCTATCTTGATAGTCCGGACGAGGAGACGGGGAGTACCGCAGTGTATTGTGATGCCTAGAGGCGGGTAGGATGTGTTTTGATCTGGAGTCCGAGGAGGGTAGTAAGCTTATGGTTCCCATCATTTGAAGAATCATGGCGGGGGAGTACCTACACCGACATAGAGTTGTGTAGTAGTCTTATCGCCAAAGATCTTGTGCCACTATTTATGGAGGAAAAACGAGTTCGAGGTGTACTCGGACCCTGAAGTGCGTAGTATATTTTCACGCGGCCGGGACCTCAATATGAGGCAACCTGAATGGATGGAGTTCCTAGAGAGTTATAGTTTCGCTTTTGCATACCATCACAGTAGAACCCAAATATAGTGGCTGATGCGCCCAGTGTTCGGAAGTCACGGGAGCGTGCCGGCCAGTATAGGCTCGGGAGTAGCGGATGCTCGAGGCCAATGGACCGAGTTTAGACTCTGATGCAGTGAGTGGGCTGAGTGCGTTAGGAGTTTAGTAGCTACTTAGTCTCTCTTTTGAGCAAAGTGATTGAATCTGAGAGCGGGACGTGGAGATAGTATTATCGGGAATGGGTACGGTCGGGCCACGGTGTGAGGGCGGGCCAGTCCACGTAGATGGTAGTCTTGATTATAGAGGACGGGTAGTGGTTCCCAGGTTGATCGATTTGAGAGGAGATTCACCGGGGAGTTTCACTTGCTCTCGATTTGCCGGTACATCGGGTGCCGCGAAGATGTACGAGGATCTTAAATCGTCGGTATCTTGGAGGCCGGGATGAAGAGACATGTAGGGACTTTATACGACGATGCCTCACGTGTCGGGTTAAGGTACGAGCACTAAGATGCCAGCAAGGCTACTTCTTAACCATTAGAGGTGGGTTGAGTGGAGGTGGAGCCGTCCTGATGGATTTTGTGACCCACTTTGCCACGGACAGCAGGGACTTTATGATGCAGTATGGGTGATAGTGGACTGGCTCACGAAGTCGGCACATTTTCTAACCGTGCGGATGACCTTCACATTGGAGAGATTATGTCGGTTGTATATTCGAGAGATCGTTCGGCTACATGGAGTACTAGTATCCATAGTTTCGGATAGAGACCCAAGGTTTACGACACACTTTTGGAAGAGTTTCCAAAAGGCCATGGGCATGCGACTGACCATGAGTACAGCTTTCCACCCATAGACGGATGGTGGAGTCGGAGATGACCATACGGGTGTTAGGACATCGCTGTGACGTAGGTCCTTGATCATAAGGGTAGTTGGGAAGAAGCCTTACTTGCCCTTAGTGGAATTAAGCCTACAACAACAATTGTCGGGGCGGTATACGGATGGCTCGCATATGAGGCATTGTGGGAGGCCGTGCGGCTACATGATATGTTGGGTAGGGTGGGAGAGGCTATCCGGGGTCACGATCGATTAGGGACAGCGCCGGGGAAGGTGAGCGTCTGACGGCGTCTTCTCACGGCTCGGAGCCGAGTAGAGAAGTATCGCGTGTGGAATGTCAACCCTTGAGTTTGAGGTTGGTGATCGCGTCTTGCTTGAAGGTAATCTGCAGAGAGGAGTGAATTCGGGTTCGTGGCCTTGGCTTATCGGTAGGGTTTATTTAGGTACGCCGAGGATGCACTCGAGAAATTGAGCCTTTATGAGCGTGCAGGTTGGCTTTCTGCTTGACATGTCGGGTGTCAAATTAGGTATTTCGCGTCTCGCTCCGGTGCAATTTCAGATCAGGAGGCTCATGTAGTGTGGGGAGAGATTGAGGTTGGTAGCGGATGGGACGCCGAGGAGGAGGTGTGCATTGTGGATAGTGGGATCGGTTTTGCGACTGGTAGTGAGGATAACGTGAGGGTGTGTAGACACTTAGTGGAGTGGAGATCAGTAGGCGCGGGGGCGTGATGCGGGCCACTGTGCTTCTTGTTTAAGGATGAAGGTATGTGGTTTTAGTCGTTTAATGCTTAAATGACTAGTTTACGTGTGGTATAGTGTCGTTGCGTATCACGTGAGTTGTTGTGATTGTATAGAATTTCGAGACGAGGAAATTAACTTTTTAAGGAAAGGAGAATATAACTTGCAGGGAAGATTGAATTTTACGAAAAGGGTAAAACGGCAATTTAGGTCAAAATCAAAAAATTTTAGGTCTCGGATGGCGAAAGCGGGCGTAGGTTGTAATGCTACTTAAATCCCCAGGCTACGTCGAATTTCGTTGAATTCCTAGACGGTCGAATTCGCGTTTTTCGACGCCGGGTGTCGGGTGCGCTTAAAACGGGTTGAGGAGCATGTGATGTGACAAAATCCTACTACGTGTACTCATGTGACATGTTGCGTGATTAGAGATGATGGAAATGAATGGCTGGGTGTGCGAAGTATGAAAATCAAGAAAAGGGACACAATGGGAATTATTGGAATTGTTAATGAGAATGAGACAAAAATGCAATAGTGTCATCTTCTCCATTTTGAAAAGCCAAAAACGTGAAGGAGAGGAAAATCGACAGTGGCTGGGATTTTTTGAGTTTTAGAGAGAAGAGTGTGCCTTCTCACCCAGATTTGCGTGGATTCGGATGAAGTCGGTTCTGACGGAGAAAGAAGCAAAGTCGATCCTGCGTGGCGAGGGCTATGATGGATATAGATTTGGTGGAGTTCAACAACTCCAAGAGGTAGGGATCTTTCTACTTGTGATCTTTCTTTGTTGGGGCGTGTTTATGGTTAGGGATATTCGGGGGCGACAGCCATAGAATTCGTCTCAAAACCTTTAGGCAAGGTGGAAAATTACGAGTTTGGTGGCCTTGAGCGGTGCTGGCAGGAGGTTTCCTTGTTCATGTGAACCTAGTGATGAGATTTTCTTGGTGGCGAAAATGTGTGTTGTAAGTGATTGAAATGAATTGTGTTTCTTAATTAGCCCGTATGAACTAATTTTGGTGTTGTTGATGTGAATTTAATAACAGTTTGTTTGAATTAATTATGTTGATATATATCAGTGATATATTAAGCGTAGATGTTTTGGGATTGGCGTGTGATTCGTATACCTTTAGGGCACTAGAATATTAGAAGTGAGTGCATGACATGAAATTGAAGAAAAACAAAAGTTTGTGAAAGAATTTCGTGAATTTCAGAAGAGTGCGCTGGAGAGTCGTCAAGCGGTTTCATCTCGGAGCGGACCCATGGCCCATTTAGGACGTTATCAGGCGAATTCGCCTCGGTGATCTGATATATTTCACAGAATCTTGGTGAGTTTTCGAGTAAAACACTGTTTTGGCTGGATATTTTACTTGCGATGGTGAGGCATATGTGAAGTCGGTGAGGAATTTCGGGAGTAGGATTAGTAATGTAGACGTTGAGTAGGTTCGTGTAATTCTTGAATGTGATTGTTCTTAGTGGCATGTGCGCCGGTGGGGAGTAACCCGTGAGTGTTATCTCTGCGGGCTTTCTTTCATTTCCCATCGAGATCGTGGAATTTAATTACGGGAGTGTGCACGGGGCAATGGCTCGGTGGCGCGTTTTAGAAAGCAGGATTGTGGCTTTGGTATTGATTTTGTAAAACATGTATTAAATTGTAAATTTTAATATATGTTGAATTAAGAGTAATGTAAAAACTCTTGAACCATGTAATATATTTGGTTGAGATATATTTTGAAGAGTATTGATACATGGACCCAAGTGACCATTTTTACTCACTTTTATTCATATGTGGACCCCGTGTGGTCATTATGAAAATTTGGGACATGTTGTATTTAGGTATTTCCTCGTCTGAAAAGGGGCTACGCGGAATTTTCATGAGTGGTGTGGGTTACCCGACATCGGGTGTCTGCGAGTTGACGGGTTGTCGGTGGGTTTTGGGGCGTCACGGCAGTATCGATATCAAATTAATAAAATAGCTTCCTATTAAGATAAGAATTATCCTTAATGAGTTGTGCGATAGAGGCCAAGTTTATTTATGACTTCTGAGAAAATTCATTAAATATAAAGTGTATATGTCTGACCTTGAATCATGTAATGTATTACGGTTATTATGCTAATGTAACACAATTATCCTTAATGTAATGTAGTTAGCTAATGTAACACATTAAGAATGATTGTGTTACATTAATAAGGAATAGTGTGTTACGATAAAAGATAGTGTGTTACATTAGGATAAATTTATTTCACAAGTATCAAATAAATGGGGTACAGTGTCCGATTCATTAAGGACGATTTCGTCTTAATAAAAGAAAATGCATCTTGTGTCTAGTTTAGAAAATACATTTCACATTAATATGGGTGAATTGACTTCTATTTTCATTATATTTGATGATAAGATGCACCTTTACATCATTCCCCCAATTATTAAATGCCTACGAAAGGTGTAGTACATATATTTCAAAATAGAACATGGCCCACGACGAAGAAGACAATTTGAATTTTGGTTTGGAAGTTCTTCTAGCCCAAAAGAAGATGTTATGGTTGTCTAGGTCTTGTTTCATCCCACACATATGACTACTAATTTTTTTTCTTTCTGACCAAAAAACTGTGTAGAGTGGAAGACCGTCAGTGGACTTAATCAAAGGAAATGATTTTATGTGTTGGGTTTAGAATTGACACAATATATCTTCGTCCACAATGTTCCATAAGAATATGTCTACTTCGAAGTTCAAGTTTGATAAAGATTTAAAGGTTTAAACATGAAGTCCTTAGAGAGAGTCGGGACTATGTTTGGAGCTAACTTGGGACACCAATAAGTTCTAGACTCTTAGAGCCCAAGTTAATTGGAAGGAAGAAATTGAAGAGGCTAGGACTTCTCTGGATCCTATAAATAATGTTAAAGGTAAAAAAAATCCACCTAGGAAATAATCTCTTGAATGAAGTTGGAACACAAATTTAATTCTTTTAAATCGAAATTAAAACTTAATTTGAATCAAATAATTAATTTGATTTTGAGAATTTAAAAATAAATTTTAATTGTGATTTAAAAGAATTGAATTTGGATTTTAGAAAAAATTTGAGTTATTAAGCTTTAAAATGAAGCAGTTCAGCATATTAAAAGTGTATTAAAAAACTTTAAAATAATAATCTTGAATCGAAATTTTGGAAAAATAATTTCAATTTTGAATAATAATAAAAAAAAAGATTCTTTAGTTTTTGTACAAATTTTAGAAATGTGTTTAAATTGTGAATTTTAAAATTACTAATTCATGTAATTAAAATATATTTTTTAACTCATAAAATCAAATTTGTCTTTGAAAAACTAATCATTCCATGCAATTTGCTAAACTTAAATTTTACATTTTTTTTATTTCATTAAATAATGAAATTTTAAATTTAGAATGTAAGTCGATTTGTCCTGATTTTTTTTTTTGAAAAAAAGCAGCCGGTTATTATTTTAATTTTAAAATTGATTAATTTTAAAAGCGCAAAAATTGAATTTATTTATTTATTAAATTATGAATTTATTTTACCGATTATCGTTGTTGGTATAGTGGTTAGGGATATCGAGGCTAGAAGTCTTTATTAAAATGAAAGTATGTATATTTAAAATAAAAATTTTTAATAGTTTAGAATATAAATGACAAGTGGTGAAAGTTAAAGATTTAAATTTTTTATTTTCCTAAATAAATTGATATTAAAAAATGCTCTAAGCAATTTTAATAAAGAAAAAGCAGAGATAAAATGAATTTGAATAAAAATGCTTTGGTATCTACCATCTTAGTCAGTTGAGGAAATCTAAGCTGGTTATTTCTTACGTGTTTTCTTGGTCATGTAATGGGAATGTGAACATCGATGGACAGCTCTTGAGACAAATAGATAATTGGATAGATACACGTCCTTACGAGGAAGTCGCTAAGATACTTACGATGATTTTGATGTACACTTAATCTTTTGATTGACCAACTATTTGGTAGGGGTCTTCGCAAAGTAATTGGAAAGAATCCACCGCTAACTATAGAAGTTAGTACCCTAAAAAAAAAAAAACAAAAACAATAGGAGCCAGTAATATATGATAGCATTGAAACTCAGTATGTAATCAAATAATCAAAGGCTAATTTTTTTTTATATATATATGGACTTTACTCAACCAATACTACTTTTTTTTAATACACTGTCATAATACTTAGAATTTCGAATTATCAAAAGAGAATGATGTAAAAGGTGCACCATGTCACCAAATTAAATATAATGAAAGTAAAACTTCGAATCGCGTATTAGTGTGAAATGTATTGTGCATGTCAATTAATGAAGCGTCTGACTTTCTTTTTGTAAGATGAAATTATGTACTGTGAGACCCATTTATTTGCAGCTTATGAGAAGAAAATTGATTAATATAGCAGCGGTTATTACCTTATTGTAACGATCATCACGCAATGTATTCTGATTATTATACTAATGTTACACAATTATCCTTAATTTAATGTAGTATTACACTAATGTAACACATTAAGGATGATTGTGTTACATTAATGAAAATAACGTAATTACGATAAGATGATTGTGTTACGTTGGGATGAAAATATGCTCTTTGTAATATTCGAATAAATGGGTGAATTATTGATTCATTAAGGTCAATTTCGTCTTAATAAAAAAAAATGCATACTTTTTATTAATTTTGTGTAGAAAATACATTTCACATTAATATGGGTGAATTGACTTCTATTTTCATTATATTTGATGTAAAACCCGAGAAAAATTCAATTTTAGAATTAAAACGATAATTCGTTAGAAAATCTGAAGTACACTGAATCTCGGATAATGAATGCTTGACAGGTGTGAAATCTAAATCTGCGTAGCCAGAATTTAATTCGAATTTCGATATGACACGCACTGGCCAGAGGTCAGTTGTGGCTAAGTCGACTCGTAGAATAAATGTAATGTTGGGTTTCTCGATGCCACAACATGAGTGTCTTGCTACGAGACTCGGCGTAAGTAAAAATGGTAGCATCCGGACCCGTAAATCGTCTTCGTAGAAATATAACCAAGCTATATTACAATGGTTTGAGTTAACTACGCTCTTGTCTGACAATGTTTCAACCAGATGTTTCATACATGTTTTACAAAAAATACAATCAGTATCGGCTTTCTTCTCAAAAACTCTAGTGACGTCGTCTTCTGAATCTTTCGCGTAAAGGGGGATCCCGACGGGGTGAGCAATGCCCGGTAGATGAATTCTCCTATATAGGCACACTCCTTTAAAATCTGCGTCTGATGGCATATATGATCATCCACATTCGATACGATTTACAGTCGCACGTGGAATGACTTATATAAATGCGTGAGATGTTTTCATGCCCATATCACGAAGTCAGCTGTAGACTCTCGCACGTGTCTATGCCCAGTGTGACCAATGCGTCAGCTAGTGGTATTAATGACACCATATCTGCGAGGCCCTTGTGGAAACAGCACGACACTTGATGCTAGTGCGAATGGGTAGCTAATCCCCAAGTCGGCAGGCTCTATCACTTAAGAAGAAGTCACATGTGATACTTAGTGTGGAGTGTGTTTTCATTTGAAATGACAAAGGCACCCCGACACACCGCGGGTCTTCGCCCACATAGAACTTTTCGGATAGCACGTGGGTCTCTCACACTATCTCACGGGACCTTCCCGGATATCACCACGGGTCTCCACACCCCGAATTCAGACTTTTAACTGGGATGCGACCCCTTCTTGCTTAAGCTAACACACATTAATTCACATTTCATTTTATAACCCAAACCATGAATCGTTTATTGGACGTCATAGAAACCTGAAGCTCATCACACATTCTGCGAATGGTGAACAATCGATATCGTGCACCCACACACTGGAGCTCATTGATGTCCTGGAGTGCACATGAATGCGATGATGCCAATTCACATATTGATTCTTACCTGATTATATTTCCATATAATCCAAACATCATGTTAACACATCAGATTTCGCATGCATTAACATATCATTCATGCCACATATCAATTCAAGCATACATGGACATCACAAGTCACTACCACTCGGGTAATGATACACATAAATCCCTAGGCCTAGTGGTGACACAATTTGTCCACGACTAGCCTCCAACGAGCCATGTAATGGCCTCAACCATGCACAACTATGTGTCATTCATTTTGCTAAACGGTAACCTGTAAACAGCTGTCGTATTTATTCAACTACCAAGCAATAACACGTAAACAATTTCTCATGGACACTCTCAGTCCAAATAAAATCGATTTAATTGTCTTCGCAGTCCCAGATCGGCCATGGGTATCCGTGGATAGTCCCTTCATCGAGCCGGTCCCCATTCCTTTGGGACCCGAGGAATGCATCAGCCATTCCGACCTCCTGCTCCCAAAACCATTTTCATGGCCTTTTAGACAAAGAATATCCGGTAGAGAAAACCCGCCTCTCGGGTTATCAAACTCCACACTTGACACTACGTGTAGCTCTTGTAGTGGGGATCTGACTTTTGCCTCTTGTCCGCTAGAGATTTGTGGATAGATCGCTAGAAATCTAAGAGAAGGTAGGCTTCTTTACTCTACAAAATCTCTTCTTCTTCCTCTCTCTTTCCCCCTTTTTCCCTCCCACACCGGTTGGGTCAAGCTTGGTTAACATAACTTGTCCTTTCTTGCCAGTGTCGAAACTCCGATGGCTCTGGAATTACACCATATCCGCATCCATCACCATGGTTTCACCCAATCAAATGTTGCCACATGTCCCTCATGGGTCCCATTTGAGCTCATCGTGACTCAATACATTGCATGACACGTGGCACCTCTTGATCCGCTCCTTAATGTGTTTACAAGTGTCTGCTTGTGGCTCCGGTGCAGCAAGAAAAGCGTGAAATTGTATACAGAAGTGACGAAATTCGACGTGGTAGCTAGATTTCACGAGACAATTCCAACGATGAAGTCCATTTCATCATCCAAGATCTATAAAAAATCTGGATTTTGACCGAAATTACCATTTTATCATTTTTTGAAAATTTGGGTGCTCTCTGGGTTTTACATCGAGGCAGTCAGAGTATATTTTGAGAGACGCAGGAGTAGTGAAGACATAGAGCGTGATGAGAGGTTCGATTTCACGTGTCCAAAGTGCGAGATTAAGTCAAACAAAGAGCTCAAGTGGGACCCATAAGATACATGTGGCAACACATGATTGGAAGAAATCCAAGGTAGATGGATAAGGTGATGAGGGTAATCCAAGGAGCCAATGGGGTATTGACTAGTGGCAAAAGTACTCTCCAAACTTGACTTTAGACCAAACAATTCGGGAGGAAAAGAGAAAGGGAGAAAAGAAAGGAAAAAGGGAGAGAAGAAGAAAGCTTAGTGAGAGAAGCTCCACCTTCTCTCTAGTTTTCCTGGCGATCGGATCGGCGGTTCCCGTCGGATCAAGAAGAAAAGTACTTCCCCACGCAAAGGGTTTTTAGTAGAGATCGAAAACTAGGAGTTTCGACAAACTCCAAGAGGTAGGTCTTCTCCTACTTTGATTATTTTCTACCCTAACGGTCGTGTGGTGGTGCTTTGCCCCAAGGGGAACGTTTGGTTGCATTTTGAACCATGGAAAGGTACCTTATTTTGATCATACACATTAGTCGGACTTTAGGATTGGTTTTTAGGTGGGAAAAAAAGGGAATTTGGCAGTGAGTCCTTCAGGTAAATTGTATCCACATCAGTGAACTTAATCTTAAGCTTTTGAATTTCCCAAATCGGACCTTTGTAGCCCAAGTTATGGTCCGTTTACTCTCAACAGTCTAGTGGAAGGGTTGTTGAACGACTAGTGGCTAGGTTTGCCGGCTAACGGTTAGAGCTGCCGACTAGCGGTTAAGGTTGCCGGCTAGCTGTTAGGGTTGCCGGCTAGCGGTTGAGGTGTCGGCTAAATGGTAAAAATTTCTTGGGCGCTAAGGCCGGTAGATTTCTTAGCTAGTCGTAGGGTTAGGGCTCGCTAGAGGTTAAGGCTCTTGGCCAGGTTGGGCGGCCGATGCTAACTGGGTCTCAGCTGGCTAGAGCCCGGCCAAACTGGTAGTTAGGCTCTTAGGCTGCGATTAGGGCTCTTAGGCTAATGGTCCGGCTGCCGGCTGGGGTTGGGACTACGAGACTAGCGGTTTGGGCTGGCCGGCTAGGGCTGGCTATTCATGTGTGGCCTCCAACTTCGAACGGCCATAACTTCTTCGTCGAACTCCGTTTCGGGTGTTCTTGGACTCTATGGAAAGCCCATTTAGTCAAGATTATAGCCATATGCCTGTGGAGGATAGTGGGTCAGCATAACCTACTGAAATCTATGTTTTCAGAATTTAGGCCAGCCCGGTAGAAATTTGGTTGTTCAAAATGTGGCCTCCAACGGATGATAGCAGCTTGTCCACGACTTAGTTTCGGGTGCTTTGTTTCTGTAAATCCCATTGAGTCTAGATTCCACCCATATGCCTTTGGAGGACAGTGGTTAAACACCACCTTTCTGAAACTTATGATTTGCACCAAGTGTGCAGGTTGCTCGGTTGTGTCGAAGTGAATAGCCGGGTTTTAACATGACCATTGCATGGCATGTTGTAGGTTGTTGTAATGGGTAGGAATTACCATGAGTTAGCCAAAGGAAGGTTGTATGGCATTATTGTTTAGTCATGGATTGATGGTCACTAATATGTTTGATATGATGTATATATATATTGGCATGAAGTATATGAAATTTATATGCTTGTGATATATGTTTGCATGGTAATTGACATGAAGTATAACTGATGGGAATGGTTCATGTAGTGTGCATCATACATGTAACATGATAATTGTAGTGGCATAATTGCATTGCATATGCACTAGAACATTGCATGACATGGGTGTGAGTGAATGGTAGAGATCGACACTGTGTTTGGTGTTCGTGGGTACACGGTTATTAATCAAAATTGTGTGTAGTGTTGGATTAGGTGGGCTCAGTTAATGGGACAACGTCCAAATGAGTTGCATGGAATACGAAAATAGTAAAAGACAATATGCGTTGGGTATCAACAAGTTGGGATAGATTCCCCCCAGGGTGAAAGACCCAAATTTATTGAGGTTAGACATGATCACCGGTGGTGAAAGCTTGTCAAAAGTGTCTGGGCTTGTGGAGCCCGTGGTGCGACACCAAGAATCCACTACCCACTAACAAGCGCGAATTGTAAATGAAAATATGAATATAAAATGTAAAGGTCAAAGGAAGCGATCATTAGGATGTCATGGAAAATGACAGTTGTTCACATTGGGTTTAGGCATTGTGTGGGGAATCGAAGATGAAGGACTCGAGACATGGGATAGGGTGAGTCACATTCTCATCCATGGCATGTAGACATTCGAGTAGGAATGTGCATATTTTTACTTGAATGTGTGTATGTTTGATCACTACATGAGCACTTAGGTGGGGAATAACCCTTGTAGGAGATTATCTCTATTGGGCTTTGCTCACCCCATCGTGGGACCCCTCCTTTAGGTACAAGTCTAGTGCAGGCGGTAGACCCACATATGGGACCGCACACGGGATGAGAGCCAGACACGGTTTTGTTTTGTTTTATTTTTGGTCTTGTATTATATTCGAGCATAACCAAAACATGTACTATTGTGATTATAGTCTATCACATATTTTTTTATATTGTGAATTAAATATGAAGAAATAGGTCTCGATATATGAGACGTGTGAGTGTGATATCGGGGACTCCGATATCTACAGGTTTTCCGCGGGTTGACGGGTTGTCAACGGGACCCCTGGGATAGGGGCGTCACATTTGATGATAAGATGCCTTCCATCATTCCACATTCATTAAATATAAGGGCCTACCAAAGGTTTAGTACATATATTTTAGATTTAGAAACAAATCAGGTTTCTATTCTAAAATGGATACTTGATAAAAAAGTTTACTATTTCCAATGTGATAGCTTAAAGGAAAGAACAAAAATTAGAAGGTAGAGATGGAGTCATATTAGGATAATGATCTAGCCTTATCTAGACGTCCAAGACCGAATTACAAGTGCTATAAATTCCAGGGGTTTGGGGAAGCTGCTCATCACGCAGTTTTGAGAGAAAGAGCTTAAGGAAGAGCAATGAAGTTGAACATGTTGAAAAGTGCAAAGTGTATATACTCGATTGATACTATGTGAAAATTAAAAGCCTTTTACTTAATGTGAAAGATGATGTTCTTTATTTTCTTCATCTTATGCAGAACAGAACTTAGGAGGGTTAACTTTGTGAAAGCCAGGAAAATCAAAATTCAAGGAAGGATAAAGCGGTAATTTCGTGAAAATCGGAATTTTCTAGATCTCGGATAATGAAGCGGACTTCGCCATTGGAATCGTCCACCATGGAAATCTAGCCCCTATGTCGATTCTTGGGGTGCAGAACCGTCGAAATTTCACGTTTTTGGTGGCCAGGAGAGTCTGGGACACTTGCACGTTTTGGGTAGCCCGAGGGCGCCACGTCTCAGAGTTTTGGATGAGTGAACAAAATGAGCCCAGTGGGCCTTAGGAGGCAATGTGGCGCGTGGGATTGGATGGAAATCGAAGTAGATGGATAAAGGGGTAAAGGAAAATCCCAGGCGCGATGATAGGGCGACATGCGAGAAGAGGCAAAGTCCTCTTGACCCCCCCGTCTTGACGAAGATGGTAGGGTGAAGGAGAGAGGGAAAAGCGAGAAAAGAAAGAAAGAGGATTTTTAGAGAGGGCTCAGCTTCTCTACAGAATTTTTTGATGATCGAACCGTGGCTCAGCGAGGCAAGAAGCAAAGTTGATCCCCAACTGCCAAAGAGCTACACGTAGATGCCGTGTGTGGAGTTTAAATGACTACGGGAGGTAGGGTCTTCTCCTACTTGGTTTATTTTCGGCTTAAGAGCCATTTAAAATGGTTTGGATGGTGTGAGGTCATGAGTGGCCGTTTGGTCAGTCCCAAAACTCGAGATTGAATGCTGGAATTTTTGGGACCCATTTTGGACATTCCCGGACTGAGTTTGGACTGAAAATGGCCCTTGTGTGCTTAATTTGTGTGTTGTTGCTTGATATTTGAATAACATGCAAATTGTGTGTAGGAGGTATAACCATCCATGAATTGTTTATGTTGCATGTAGTTTATAAATATTCATGTGACATAAAATAAATGCATTGACATCATGCATTTGTATGCACAAGAACATCGCATGACATTGGGTGTGAGTGCATGGTTTGGGTCGATTCTAGATTTAGTGTTGACCATGGTAAATTGGCACTGTGTTTGGTTTTCGATAAATTTTTGTGGGGACATGGTAAGATCGACATTGGTTGGTGCCGATGGTGGGCTTAGTAGCATGGGACATCGTCTAAGCTAAGCGTATGATTTTAAAGAAATCGGAAAATGTCTAATGTAAAGATAAAAGTTTTATTGGGAATTGTCCAATGTTCGGAGGGTGTCCAGTGCTCGGAGGATGTCCAGTGCTCGGAGGACGTCCAGTGTTCGGAGGGTGTCTAGTGTTCGGAGGGTGTCCAGTGCTCGGAGGATGTCCAGTGTTCGGAGGATGTCCAGATTCAAAGGCTTCCCATGGTCGGAGTGTGTCCTAGGGTTTCGGAGGATGTCCAAAGGATTTTAAATGTAAAACAAATATTTTTGGTTTGAAAATAAATTCTCATACATGTGAGTCACGCGACCTGTGTGAGAGTCGGTGAGGACCGGGGCATTGGGCGTGTAGACATTCAAGTAGGATCATGCATTTTGCTTGAATGTGTTGATTTGCCATTACACATGTGCACTTAGGTGGGAGTAACCCATGTAGGAATTCCAGCTATTGGGCATTGCTCATACATTCGGGGAAAATTATTTGGTCTGAGGTGTTTAGGGAGATGGCGCTCATTAGAGGCCGCTTTTGAGAAGAAAGCCGACATATGGCTTTGATATATATTTTGAAAAACATGTATTAGAATTATTAATTTTGATATATGTTTTGATTAAGAGTGGTGTAATAACTCTTGAAACTATTGTAATATAATTGATTATCTGTTGGTGAGTAAGAGTGCATGGGCCCGACGTGGCCATTTTACTCATGTATGGGTCTCATGATATGAGACACACAGGTTTTCCGTAGGTTGACGGTGGTCAACAGGACCCCCGGGATCTGGGTGTCACAAACTTAACCCAACTCGAGCCCAACCCCAATGTTTAGGTTGGGTTGAATTTGGTTTTAACTTTATCAACCCGATTTAATTTTGGTTGAGTTTGGACTAATGGCCAAATAACTTGGGCTGACTCGAACCCGACTATATATATATATATATGTAAAGCCCGGAAAAAATTCAATTTTTCTAAAAAATGGTAAAACGGTAATTTCGGTTAAAATTGAAAATTTTATAGATCTCGGGTGATGAAACGGACTTCATCGTTGAATTTTTCTTGTGAAATCTAGTTATCCCGTCGAATTTCGTTGGATTAGACGGTCGAATTCCCGCGTTTTCGGGCGTATGGTGTCGAGTGACACGTAAGCGTGATCCTTTGTGGATGCCACATGGCACCTTAGGGAGAGACCCATAGCTACATGTGGTGCACTTTGTAGATAGCTCGCATTAGTAGAGTGTCGAGAATGGAGGAATAAAGCAAGAAAATGAAAAGAAAATAAAGGAAAAGAAAAAAATTAAGAAAAGTCAAAAGGAAAAAAAGGGCCATTTTGGCACAAAAACGGGTAAAGTGAGGAGGAGAGAGAGAGAGAAAGAGGGAAAATGAGTTTTTGCTATCTACAAGATCTGAAATCGAAATTTGTCGGTTTTTCGTCGGACGAGAAGAAAACTTGATCCAGCTCATCTGATCTGCGTGGTACAAAATCTTAGAGTTTTGTCAAACTCCACGAGGTAGAGAATTTTCCTACTTTGATTAATTTTAGCCTAAAGGCCATTTAATGACATGGGCATTCTTTGGAGCCGAAATTGGTTGTGTTTTAGTCCAAAGATTTTTGGGACTGAATATATAAAATTTTGGGATTAGTTTCGGGCAGTCCCAGACTATGTTGAGATTTGGTTTTTGATCCGGGACCGATGTCTTTGGGTTTGTTGAGTGTTTTGAATCCACGATGATTCGGTGATGAATGGAACCAAAGCCTGGTTTGTAGTAGTGAAGGACGAGAGAAAGATTACCATGTTTTATGAATTACGAGTGGACCATTTTGTGTATTATTGCTGAAAGAATAATAAATAAATAACATGTTGTTGTGTGTAAAATCATGTTAATATATACTTGTTTGATGTATTAACATGGATTGTGATAAATGGAAATTATATGTAGGAAATATAATTGTCAAGATTTATAAATGTTACATACGGCTCTTTATGCATGTAGCATGATATCGCATTAAATGACATGATTACATTTCATATACACACGGTCACATCGCGTCGAATTCGGGTGTGGGTGCGTAGATGCTGATGTCGAGATTTCTTGTTGAATGTCTGGTGGAAACACCCGAATGGAGACGGCGTCAATCGAGACTTCGTGGTTGTATAAATGATAATAATAATAAATTTAAAATTGTGTTTGGGTGAAAGCGGTGATTAAGCGAGTCCCCTCCCGAGGTGAAAAGACCCGAATTTTATTCTTAATTGAACATATGTATCTAGCGATGAAAGTTGATCGGAAGCGTGCGAAACACAACGGTGAGACCTCGGAAATTCGCAGCCCAAAATAAACACCGCGGGATTTGGTATTAAAATTAGAGGTTGTTCAGTGGTTTTTAAGTCGTTGGGTGAAACACCAATGACTGGTTTTTCACATTTGGCGTTGCAGGTGTGGGGGGAGTCAGTCGGAGGCTCGGGTTGTGGGCATGAGAATTCTCATTACCAATGCGACCTGGAACATTCATATGGGATTGCATCATTTATATGGAATATGATTTGATGTTTTGTATGTCATTGCATGTGCATTGGCGAAATAACCATATAGGAGAAATTTCTCTTGGCATTGCTCACCTGTGGTGGGACCCCCTTCGGTACGGGGTGTACGGGAGCAGCGCACTCAAATAGGAGTCGTGATTATGAAGGAGGCCGATGTGTGGCCTTGATATTTCTTTGTAAAAGTATTTTTGTATAAAGAATTGTAACTAGAATTTTTGGAACTATTATGCAAATAGTCGGGTATGTAATTATGGTAAGAGGGTCGTGATCGAACTCTTACGGTTGTAGTCGCGTTTTATTTTCATATTTTAGAATTAAATGTGAATGAATGGGTCTAGTAAAGGGATCTTATAGTGAGGATATGTGGGATGGACATGTGTGGTAGTACTACTTATGTTGAGACCCTGGATGAGTTATGATTATATTGTTATACAGGTTGTATGTTGGATAGAGCTCCCCGAACAAAGGAAACTTTACTCGATTTTTGTGAAAATATGTGTAAGACCCGAGAAATTCTAATTTCTAGAATAAGGGAAAAATCGTAATTTCAATTACGAAAGTGAAATTTCGATTAAAAATCTGTAATTAATTCTCTAGATCTTCGATGGCGAAACGGATTGTACCGTTGGAATCGTCTCACGAAATCTAGTTGGCACGTAAAATTTCATAATTTTTAGAGGCGGTCGAATCGACATGTTTTCGAGCGCCATGGTTGGGGTGCGTCTTCATTCGATATGACGAAAGCCACATATAACATGTACTCATGTATAAGTGGTATGAGTGAAGAAATGATGAAAATGGACGTAGAGGTAGTCTTAGAATATCAAATACAGTAAAGAGGGCGTAAAATTCATTATGAATTTGATTTTAAGTGAGATAGCCGAAATAGGGAATAGTGACCTGCTTGATTAAACTAGAGCAAAGCAGGAAAGGCAAAAAGTGGAGATGCGTGTGTGTGAATTTTGGAGAGCTTTTAGAGAGAGTGTGCTTCTCTCTAGATCTCCAGAATCAGAGTTAGTTCGACGGACGAAGGGAAAACGTTCTACGCGGAGCAGGCTACGCGTGGACCCCGGATTTGTGGAGTTTCCTCAAACTCCAAGAGGTAGGATTTCTCCCTACTTGGGTTTTATTCCTATTTTAAGTGTTTTGTTGATGTTTCGGTTGTTTGAGGCCGTGAGGGGCCGTTTGATCCCGATCCCCGAACATGGGGCCGGGTGATAAAATTTTGGAGAAAATGGACGGCCCAGTGTTTTGCTCCCGGCAATTGGGTTCCTGATGATGGGTTTGTGTGTTAAATCATGCTTCCCCGATTGAATTTGGGCGGGAATGGTAGTGAATTTGGGTTAAGCTAAGTGAGCCAGTTGATTTACAACGATCTTTAGGAATAATGCTTAGGGTTTCACTATTCGGAAACAATATTCTAAAATATACATTTTTGTGAAAATATGTGTTTGGTTAAGTAATTGAATCAGTGCTTGTGTTTGAAGGTCTTAGTGAGGCTAATTTTTGGTGTTTGAAAAACCCAATTTCATAACATATTTGTATGAATTAATTTTTATGTAAATATATTCATGTTTATATATTTGCATGTGGTTTAAACGTATTGGAGCGCATACAGCATGCATTCCATATGCCTTTAGAGACATCACAGGAATAGGAGTTAGTGCATGAGATGAGTCCCAGAAGCGAGGTTCGGTAGTCTAGTAAATTATCGGAGGGTAGTCCAAATAAAGAATATATCAACCGTCGGACGCCCGAGTTGATATTTATTCATCGGAGGGTAGTCCGCAGCGGAAATAATATATCAAGCCGTGGGACGGCCCCCGATTGATATATATTCATGGGAGGGTTGCTGCCCCAATAAAACAATGAATTCTCATACAAGGCTTAGGCAAGTGTGCCAGAGAGGATTCGGTGAGGACTCGGGATGCGAGTTAGTCATGTAGACATTCAGTAGGATCATGCATTTGCTTGAATGTGTGTTTAAATTGGAACATTGCTTTGCACTTAGGTGGTGAGTAGCCAGCAGGAGGCGATTCTCCCTGCGGGCTTTAGCTCACCCGGAAGTCGTGGGATCCACCGCTATTTTAAATTACGGGGGCGTGCGGGGAGCGGCTCTTCCTAGAGATTCATTATGAAGAAAGCCGGGATGTGGCTTTGGTGGTTGTACATGTATTAGAACTCTTTACGTTTAATATATGTATTGTTTAAGAGTAAAAATATTAACTCTTGTAACTATTGGGTATATAGTTGGATTCATAGTCGGCATGTATGTTGAGTACAGTTATGGGCCCAAGTGGCCATGTGGATATGTGCATATATTGGTTGTTTGGAGACGGTATATCACCAGTCTTGTTTTGGGTAGAGCTCCGTACAAAGGGAGACTCTACCGATTTTCTAAAGTGGCGTCGAGGTAGCTTGGGCCTCCACTTGTATTCAGCGGGTTAATGGTGTTAGTCAGGACCCGGAGTTTGGGGCGTCTAGTATGGATCCCAGATAAATGGGACTGCTTGATGTGTATCAGGGTCACTCGAAATCCCAGAAATTCCACGGAGTTGATGGGTTATCAACGGGATATATATATATATATATATATATATATATATATATATATATATATATAGTTTTTTTTTGCAATTTTTTTATCAGACAACTCATTTCACTAATGGTCACGAATTACTTTCTCACAAAAATATTCATATTTATCTTTGACAAAGTATAAGTTATTATAAAAAAAAGTTATAACTACAAGTTAACATTCTATCATTTCGAAACAAAACCTCTATATATGTACTGTAATTGGCAAATAAAAAACCTTAATTTATAACCCTTTGCCAGTTGGCATTCACCAATTCTTATCATATCCGCTTAAGTATTTGGTGAAAACATAAGAGAAAGAAAATCAATATGAAAATTTGGAAGGAACCTAACAGAAGAAAAACTTTATCTGCTATTTGAAAGAGATGAAAAAACCATGAAAAAGTAAAAAGGAAGAAGAGGAAGAAAGAATTATAAGTTCTTTATTATTTATCTTTAAATTTTATTAAAATGTTATATGAGATAAATGATAAATATCTTATTTTATTCATTTTTTAAAATTACTATTAATAATAATTCATATTTAAATTTATTCTTATTTAAGAACAAATTTTGTTGCTAAAGCTTCATAATAAACTTATATATATATATTTTTAATACACTTTGGCTTCAAGGTAGTAAATTGTTCCTACTGACATTCGAACCTAGGACCCCCTCCCTGTGCTCTTTGCCTGTTTGAAACAGTGAACGCTCTACCGCTTAAGCTAGGTATGATGGGCATAATGCAGCTTATATTGCGACTTTGAAAACCCGGGGTCCGGATTGGTAGCGTCGGCATGAGGAATTTCTACCTTAGGTCATTTCGCACCTAAGTCTTGGTACCGGACCGGTATCAATTGCTAAGTGGACAGGGTTACTTGACACACCACATCTATCGTCCCTTCACTGGGACCATTCATTCATATTTAAATTAAAATATGAGGTAATGCATAAATACAATCAGTAGGTGGAGTCAGACCCTCTTGTAATTACATACTTGATTATTGGCAATAGTTCAAAAGAATTTAAATATAATTCTTTTATCTGTTTACTTACTAGAACTGGACGTCCTAAACACTTTTTACAAAAGATTTATCAAGGCCACATGTCGGCCTTCTTCTCAATCACGACCTCGTCTGGGCCAGTCCATAGGTGTCGACCACATACTGAGGGTTGTCCATGAAGGGTGAGCCACGTGATGAGGAATACCTCCTACAAAGGCTACTCCCGGCCTAAGTGCACATGCGATGCCATGTTTGCGCACTCGAACATTCCAAGTATTGCATTTTCCTGCCATGGATTTCTGTATATGAATGAGGATGAGACTCATCATGCCCCATGTCCCGAGTCCTCTCTGACTCCCTCACACATGCATATGCTAAGTTTGAAAAACCGTCATTTTGGATTAAATCCAATGATCATTTTCAAAAAAAATTTCATTTGTTTATAACCAAAATCTTTTTGGATGATACATCACAATGATCATTTTATGTGTTTAAAATTCATACGCCTTTTTGTGGTAGTGCGTTTTGGTGTCTCAGCTGCGAGCTCAACGACCGGTTCTTTACGACCTTTCATTCTTTGGAATTATGTAAACTATAATTGGCGGGTTTTTCACCCAATGGGGGATCTATCCTTTCACTGCGATATCAAATGAATATTTTTGTTCCTTCTGATACGTGTGAATATATTAGACGTTATCCCGCATTTTCGCGCGGTCAAACACAAGCGCGGTGTTGATTTACCAACCATGTGATACCCCAAAACCCAGGGGTCTCATTGACAACTCGTCAACGTATGAAATACCTAGGCATCGCATGTATGATAAGCGTATTGCGTCCATTTGGCAAAGATTATTCATACCTATATATTTTAGAAAAATATACAAATTTATCAAAACAGTTCATAAGAGTTCGAGTTACAACTCTCTTATATTACATGTAAAATCTAGTTTTTTTTACAAAAAGGTTTCTTAAAGCCACAGTTCGACTTTCTTTACACTGCCACGATCTCGGATGAAACCGACCTCATGTACATAACTGCACACGAAGGGGTCTCCTGACAGTATAACTCTTGCAGGGTTACTCCTTTGAGTGCACATACAGTACCATGTTCACATAATAATACACATCAACATTCCTTGAAGAATATGTCAATTCTACATGGAATCCACATATAAATGAATGAGATGAGACTCATCATGCCCCATGTCAGGAGCCCTCGTCGACTCCCTCACACACATGCTTATGTAGTGTGAAAAGCGTCAGTCCCAGGAGTGACATCAATGATCATTTCAAAACCAATTTCATTTGGTTATAAACCAAAATCTTTTGGATATACATCACAATGATCATTTTAGCATTCAAAGTCCATGCGACTTTTTTATGGGTGCTGAGTTTTTGGCGTCTCACCTTGTGGGCTCATGACCCGGACACTTTTCTGATATTTTCGCAGATTGGGACTATACTACGACCACTGTAGTGGCGGGTTTTCACCTAAGGGGGGATCTATCCCTACACATATTTTCATTCTCATGTATAAAATCGTACGACTCTGTGGGGTGGTATCCAGTTAATCAGGCCCTTGATCGAGCACCAATCTAGTGTAAAATCATTAATCATGCACTCATGCATTCTTGTATAACAGATGCAGCCCATACCATTGCCTATTTACATAGCATATCCCATTGAGTGAATGCTATATGGAAAATTTTATCAAACACATATCTTAATGCATCTTGGCGATTGTATCAAACATTATGTGTTTACCATTATCATTCATGTCAATGTATCCGATCATATATCAATATACATACAAATCATTGCCAATTAAGTAATAGGCACTTTTTATCTCTAGGCTAAACTGCGACCTTAACATTTGTCAGAAATATCATACAACATGTCCTTATAAGGGCCGTATCGCATCACAATTCATCACGTGTTATTATATTATTACATATCGACATTTCCTTCAAATCAAACATAATAAATGCCATGCAATTAGTACATAGGTATTACGGATCAAAATTTAGGCAATGATGTGAGCATCGAATGCCAATCACTGGAATATGACTGGATTCTAGACTCGAGAATGTTTCATAGGGAGTCCAAAAATGCAAATCGGAGTTCGGACGAAACATATGGTTGTCGAGTTTGGGTGCACCGGGGCCACACTATTGCTCCAATCCATGAGACATGCGGGGTTGCGGGAATTTGACAACTCCGTAAATGCGATTTCAACTAAATTTGCTCCAGTTCACGTACTTCAGCTGGCTGCAAACTGAGTCCCATACCATTAACATGCCTGACAAGGTTCCGAAATAAACCCAAAACAATAGCCTAAAGGCTAGAAGTAAACCAAAGTAAAATTTAGCACTCTTGAGTGTGGCCCCTCTTGAATCTCAGACTTTACTCCTTTGTCAATGGGTTCAGGCCCAGTCGGGCATTGCCTTCATTTCTCTTTCTTTCTCTCTCCCTTTCTTCTCTATTCCTCTATCTCTTTCTTCTCTTTCCTTCATTTCTCTCCCTTTCTTTTTCTCTTTTCTTTGGTTCTCTGGTCTCAGTTTGTGAACCCCCTATTTATACACACTTAGACTAGCATGTTAACACATGGCTTGCCATGTGTCGCATTTCTGATGCTGAAAAACGTCAATTCTATTGTCTCGAATCAATGAGGGATTCAAGCGGGTATCTAGATTTGCAGACTATTTGAGCGGTGTAGTGGATTTTAGATATCAGGATCTAGAAAATTTCAGGGTTTTCAGCGGCTACAGCGACAAATTACGATTTTCCTAGTTTTAAGAAAAATTGCCTTTTTCACGGGTTTACATTCTCCCTCATGCTAAGATTCATCCACAGAAATTACACACATACCCACACAATCTTAGGCATATGCAGCGATCATTTAAGTACCAAATGACTAAACAACGTACCTTCATCCTTAAATAAGAAAGGATAAGTGGCACCTATTGTGTCCTCACGTTCCCATGTTGCCTCTTCCACTCCTCGATGCTGTCACAACACCTTCACTAGCCTTACAGCCTTGCATCACAAAACCTGATCTCAGCTATCCGTGATGCCTTCGGTCCTCTTCAAGGAGGTCTCATTTATGTCAATCACCCAGGCTGCCGATCCATTTACATGGTCGGATCGGGTGTACTTTCGAGACATGGAGACATGGAATACCTCATGGACACCCGACAAGCTCAGCGATAAAGCTAACCGATATGCAATCATACCTACCCTCTGGAGTATCTCGAAGGGCCCAATATACCTCGGTGATAGTTTCCCCCGCTTGCCAAACCTAATCACTCATCTCTTAGGCATCACCTTCAAGAAGACATGATCACCCGCCTTAAACTCTAGAGGTCTTCGTCATCTGTCGGTGTAACTCTTAGAGCTCGATCCATGAAGCGTTCCATATCAAATCCATGCGGTGTCTCTAATCAAATGGGACAGTGGTGGATCTCTTTCCCACCTCAGGTCAATAAATGAAGATCATTATGGCCTCCCATATAAAGCCTCATAGATTGCCATATGTATGCTACTTTGATAAATGTTGTTATGTAGACTCACGAAGGAATATATGTCTTCTAGAATCTATTGTATATATTGTTCAATCTCAAAACCATATTAGTCTCTATTATGTCAATCACCTTAGGTTAAATGTATCATCATTATTATATTCTTTGAAAACTTCAAATAACTCATATTCACTCCATGTAATCGAATGATCTCTAAGATAAGAACCCATAGAATTCCTCCAAAGCAGAAGGTCATCCTGCACAAATTAAAAAAATATGCCAACTTAGTGAGCCAGTCCACTATCACCCACACCACATCATGCTTTCGCAATGTACATGGCAAGTGAGTCACAAAATCCATCGTGATATGTTCCCACTTCCACTCGGCTACTTCCAAAGGATGGAGTAACCTTGCCAGCCTCCGATGCCTCGCCTTTACCCGTTGATTACGTGAGACATTGTCTGATAAAGTCCGGCCACGCTTTCATCCCAATCCAAAGAATATCAATTTACTTAAGATCTTGGTACATCTTCGTGCCACCTAGATGCACTGCAAAAATGAGAGCAATGGAACTCCTTGAAAATCTCCTCTCTCATATCAATCAACTGGGGAACCACAACTCGTCTCTATACCGGCGCTACGCGTGAATGACTCAGCCTTCACCACCTATAACTGACCGTGACCCTATCCCTAATGGACTACACATCTCGTGTCATATCCCTGGGACTCAATCATCACTTATCTCGCAGGGAAGGTGTAGCCACTAAACTCCCAAAACACCTTAAGCCCGATCATTGTAATCGTAGTTTAAAATCGGTCCCACAACTGATATCTACTATTCCCGGAAGCTACACTACCAGCACTCCCCATGACTTTCGACCGAGAGTTATCAACACCACATTTGCCTTACCAGATGGTAATGCAAAGTAAAGTCATAACTCTCCAAATACCCCATCCATCCCCACGTTGCCTCATGTTGAGGTCCCATTGTAAAGATATACTCTGCACTTTGTCCGAGAATACTTTTGAACTGCTCACCATATGATAAAGGGCGCCGCATCTTCAAGGCAAAACTATACTGCCAACTCCATGTCACGTAGGGGGTAATTCCGCCGTGGTTCTTTAGTCAGCCTCTAGAACCATGTTACCACCCTCCCGAACTCGCATGAAAATACATCTCACCCGTCCTAAGCATCGCAAAGACACCGTGTACATCCGTCCCCTTCGAGACTAATGTGGATAGGGGCGAAATGTTCCTTTTAATTCCCGGAATGCCTTCTCACACCGGTCATTCTATCCAAACTCGACCTCTTTCCGGTCGAATCTACATAAAAACTAGTCGAGAAACTCAACAACATCCGATGCACTTCGTCAATCCTAAGAACCGCAGATTCGAAGACTAACTTCCCTACTTCTCCGAACTCATAACTGCCTCTACCTTCTCCAGGTCCATTGATACACTGAAGCTTGTCTATATGTCCCAAGAATTTCACCCTGGTAAGCCAAAACTCCCACTTATTGAACTTAGCGTATAACTGATGTTCTCTAAGGGCCTGGAGAACAATCCTCAAATGATCCTCATGCTTCTCCTCTGTTTTGGAGAAGATCAAGATGTCGTCAACGAAGACTACCATAAATTGATCTAAATAAGGCTGGAACACCCTACACATGAGATCCATGAATGCTGTTGGCGCATTCGTCAATTCAAAAGGCATCACTGTAAACTTGAAATGCCCGTACCATGTCCTGAACGCTGTCTTAGGGATATCAGCCTCCCTAACTCTCAATTGATGATAACCGGTGCGGAGATCTATCTTAGATTAGACCTAAGCCCCTCTCAACTGATCAAATAAATCATCAATCCTCGAAAAAGATACCGATTCTTGATCGTAACCCTATTCAACTTTCAGTAGTTTACGCACAGTCGAAAGGTCTTATCCTTCTTCTTAGCAAACAGAACCGGAGTGCCCCAAGGTGAAGTGCTCGGTTGAATGAAACCCTTGTCCAACAATTGATGTATCTGGACCTTGAGTTCCTATAACTCAACAGGCGCCATCCTATGCGGAGTCATAGAAATGGGCGACGTATCAGAGTGCAACTCGATGATAAAGTCTACATCCCTCTGCGGGGTACTCTCGGTAGCTCATCCGGAAAGACATCCCTGAATTCGCAAACTACCCAAGGTAGACTCAAACCCTGTCTCACCTCGTCCTCCAGGGTAAGGTTTGTTAGCCAACTCATCAACTATCCTTGCCACCTAGTGTCGTACACGGTCTGGGGTAAGGCACCGTGCTTATCTCCCTAAAACATAACACAAAAATCGTCCTATGTGTATGCAATAACTCTCCTACAATCGCAATCAATGACGACTCGATGTGCCATAAACCAGTCCATCCTGATGATGACATCAAACTCCATCATGTCCATGACCCTTAGGTCCACAGTGAGTAGGATCCCAGAGATCTCTAACTCACAATCCTGACATATCAAATCAACACTCACCCTAGTTCCTGGAGCTTTCATGCAACCCGCTTTTCAAGGTCTTAACCTCTAAACCTAATTCTTTCACACATGATGCAACGATGAATGAATGCGATGCACCATAACCCAAATAGGATCCTGCCCAAAGGAAAGATATAAACATACCTCAGAGAATCCGACCGATCTGGCAGCTCGGGCCTATATGTAAAGTGTGACACGCCCGGGTCCTTGAAGCCCGCCTATGAACCCCCATCTCCACCCTCACCCACTCCGCCTCTCTCGGCTTATTCAGAAACAGGTGTCAGGTAGCACTCGATTGATACTCATGCCTCTCCCGGCCCACGCGGGTAGGAAGAAATAAACTGCGTCTGTGCATGTCCCATTGATGATTGGGATTGTGGTGTCCCATAACTCTAGGATCCCTGCCTTTGAGGGTAATCCCGTATAAAGTGTCCAGGTTGGTGACATTGGAAACACACCCTTTGCCCTGGCTGGCTAGAAGCTTTAAAGTACCTCCCATCTTAGGATGATCGATCTCGCCTGCCTCGAGCCGCTGCCTTGTCTCCGAAACCTCATGAGCAGAAGTCCTATGGGCTTCTTTCCGAGCTAGAAGGAAATGGTCTGCTCTCTCTTCCACTAACACCCGTGACGCGATGCTCTCAGGACATCAATCTCTCTTTCTCGATGGTCATATCCGGCCCCAACCATGCAGTCCATAACTCAGAGGGAGAAGACCCACAATCTTGCCCTGGATGGACAATTTCATACCATCCTCAAACTTCCTCACTTTGGCCATATATGTGGCCACATAACCATCCACGAAACATGCTAATTCAGTGAACTTAGCCACGTATTCTAGTACTGTCATTGTTCCCTGTCTTAACTCTAGAAACTCCCGAGCCTCGCACGCCCAGCGTATGTCAAAAGAACTCGCTTCACAGTTGTTTACGAAAATCTCCCCATGTCATTGCCTCCAAGTTCTTGAAGGTCTTGACCCAATCCCACCATACTTGGGATTCTCCCTTTAACTAAAATGTCGCTAGTTTGATCCGTGTAGCATTGGAGGTGATTTCCATAGCCTCCAAAACCTTCTCGATCTATCGGAACCAATGGTCAGCCACCATCGGATCCCCCCTCCCATAAATGTTGTGGGATGATGTGTTTTAAACCTTGAGGTTACTCGACCTCCCGACCCCCACCGCACTAGCCCAGGCAATGGTGGCAACTATAAGTGCCCATAGCTCCATAAAGGGTCAGGTTAAAACAAAGTATGGTCACACGCCCCGCGGACGCCACCTCTACATCTCCGTCCTCGACTTACCATCTACACATGTCAATTAGCAAGATGAGATTTTTATTTATTTTTTAATTTCTTAATGATAAATAATGTCATTTTATTTCCTTAGTGATACATAATGTCAAACACTAGTAAATATCCGTTCCTGGACTATCATGTTCATTTATTTTCCGATTCTCTAACCCTACTGTTCTTCGTTTTCTATATACAACTTATCATGCATATAATCCATACAATATGTAACACACATTATGTAACACAATCATCACATAATGATTCACAAGAATGCACAATGAATACTTTGATACCAAGCTATGACGATATCGACATCGAGCCCAGCATTCATAACCTAAGCTTTTAAAATTATAATCCGCATATCTTAAACCCATGCCCACCAAGCCCTAGATACTCGTATATCTAAGCTCTGATACCAAGCTATGGAACTGATTAGTGCCCAAATAGTGCTATTTTGAGCCCTATTCGAGATAGGTTTTGAGTGCTTTTTGCGCACTAATTGTATCAATTAAGCCAATTGAGGTGTTCAGGTCTACTTAGTATCACTTATGCCATTTCGAGGTTATTTGTGGTTATTTTTGCAAAGCCAGGTACCTCGTCCATTAAAGTCAAATTTAATATCGAGATGTGTTGAACCATGAAGATTGAAACTATTTCCATCCATCAACATATCAAAATTCAGTGATGAAATGAAGGCAAAGTGATGAAGAAACGATGAAGTGGAGGTGCAGTGTGCAGAGCAGTGAAGAACAGGCAACCCAGGAAATTTCGCTATGATTGCGAAAATTTCGCAACCATAGCGAAAATTTCGCAATCCTAGTGAAATTGGGAAATTTCGCTAGGCTAGCGAAATTTCGCTATATATCAAAAATCACTGTGCCTAGCGAAATTCTTTAGTTTCGCTATCTCTAAAATATTTCGCTAGGCTAGCGAAATTTTGCTAGCTAGCGAAATTCACTGTGCATAGCGAAAATTTGTGATTTCGCTATCTCTCGTACTCTCGCATATAATATAGTTAGCCAAATTTCGCTACTAAATTAAATTTTCCCCGCATAAATAAATTCGCCTGCTAATTTTATGTAATTAATGCCAAACGACCCCGCTTTGGCAGATACTCTTGTCTCCTTTGTATTAGCCAATATTTTAGGTTTTCTGTAGTTTCGATTACATCGGGTGGCCTATATAGTTCCCATCATTTTGTAACCCTAAGTAACTTTTTGACATTTCAATACAATTCCAGTTTTCATTTGTGGTTTGCTTTTCTTCTTCTCTCCTCTTTCATTTTTCTAGGCTGCCAAACATCCTCTTGAGGATGACAACTCAAGAGATGCTGCTAAGCCTCATAAACTTTGAACAGGAGGGTTGCTAGCTTGGTTTTGTAAGGCTTGTGTCATCCCATGTTTTAAATGCTACAGTACTGTAGGGCTTCATGGCTCCCAAATTCTTTCAATTAGGGTCAATATCATTTAATGTCATTACTTTGGCCAATACTTACCATGCTTAGGTACAAGGCATACTTCATTGTTAGATGACCATATCTCTTGGGGATGGCCTTGCACGAGCCAATTAAATGAGGTCGAGTGCTGTGGTTTTAAACTCGGGAAGGGGTCAGAATGCATGTCATTTATGTCGACTCAAATAGAGTGTTTCTGTGGTTAGGTTTCTAGTTAAACAAAGATCCGGTTATGGCTTGATTATGTACAGCTTGCCATAATGCGAGGATAAAACCCCGAGGACACTTGTTACTCCCATGTTGTCAAGCTAGTGACCTAAACCTTCAAAGTTACCTTTCACACTTCACTTTCAGTTTTTACAATTAATCAAAGATCCAAAACAACTTCCACGCTTTGAAACAACCAAAATCCAAATTAAAGCTCCTACCATTTTCAACAGACCGATGCAAATCATCTTTGTGGGATGAAAACCCATCCCCGTGTTCGACCCTAGACCGCTATACTGCAGTAGGAGGAACATAGGAATATAAATTTTGTTGATTCCGCATCACCCTACCGTGGCACGAATCAAATGACGCCTGCTCTGATGGTGCCAAACCGAATGATGTTAGCGGTACTTTAAAATCACTATTACAAGTGAAGGTGACCTTTAATCCGAGTCCTGCTTGCCGTGAATCGCAGAAGTTTGATCACTTTGCAAGAGGTCGCAGACCGCTTTGTTTTTCATATAGTCGCTTATTTTACCTAACCTCAACCCTTTTGGTAAGTTTGTTAGTGCTCTTGTTGTGTCTCACTTGAAAATGTGTGTTTACGCACTAATTGGAAAAGAGAGACATCAAGTAGATTAAAGAATCGAGCACCAATTGAACAAGGCGTTGAAATCAGTGGTGCCAATACACTAAATGGATCCCCACCCGAGGAACAACAGAGTCGCCCAGCACACTCCCGTGAATCCAAAGAAATTTACGTATCCATGAGGGATCACACAAGCACCATCCTAGAGTTAGTGCCCTTCGCATCATACCCCAAGATGTAGCAACAGGGCCCTCTACTTCGTACCCCTACCCCACATATCATGGTATGGAAAAATGAAAATCCATACAATGGCATATAAGGGATTTTGAGGGAAGTTTTCACAACCTTTAAGGAAGGTATGTTGGACATGGATTTGCTAAAGCTGAAAGCATTTCCATTAACCCTAAAGGATAAGGCCAAAATTTGGCTTAACTCATCGAGCTCAGGAACCATAAGAATCGGTCGAGCCGCAGGCTAATTCTTAAAGAAATTCTTCGCCCACAAGACCAACAATTTGAAGAGACAAATTTACACCTTGCACTAAGATGGTGAGAGGTTCTACCAAAGGTTGGGAGAGATTTATGGAGACAATCAGTGCATGCCCACACCATGGGTTTGATACATGGATGTTGGTAAACCACTTACGGTATGTCTCCGCCATGAAACAATATCGAGACCATGTGTGTGGGGAGATTTTCTAAGCAAGCATCCTCATGAAGCCATGGATTTTAACTATGTGGTTGAAATCCTAAGGGTTGGGATGAACCAAACCCGAGAGAAATGGAAAGAATAAGGCCCCTACCAACCCTGTGGTGGATGTATGCACCGAGGAAATGGAAATGAAAGCTGTGGATTTCAACCTGGGCCTAGAAGGTGGAGGAGCTTGAAAGTAAACGGTCTTACGAAGTGTGCAAGGAATGAAAATCCCGCACAGCCAATCCATGCACCACCTAATCCATACCAATCGAAGAATGTGATTCAATGACTTCTTCAAGATGATTCATGTCGACACGAATACCGTAGGTCAACATGTGCTCACAACAACCCAATGTTCATATGGTAATAATTTACAATTCCAATTGGAGGAATCACCCTAACCTTTCCTGGAAACCCAACCCCCCGCCTATGTGCCCCCAGTGCCAAACCACGCTTGTCTCTAATTCAACCACAAACCACCACCATCCTCATCTCCTGTGGAACAAGCCATTTTAAATTTGAGTAAGGTGGTGGGTAATTTTGTGGAAGAACAAAGGGATCAATGTGCAATTAGCACAAAGGATTGATAATCGTGAGAGCACTCGAACAAAGAATAGATGGCTTATGAGCAATCTAACTCGTAAAATAGACAACCCGCAAAAGATTCTACTACCAAGATCAAATGTTGGAGGTACAGGAGAGGAAGGTTCCTTCCCAAACAAAGGCTAAACCCAAAGGAATCCATGAGTGGGATCATCCAAGAATTCAGGAATGGATGAGGTGAAGGCTATAATCACCCTGAAGAGTGGAAAAGAGGTTGATCAGCCCATGCCCAAACCTCGTTGAGGAGTCCAGAATGAAGTAGAAATGGAGCCATAACACATTTTCCCGAAAGAGGACTCACGAAACACCGCATGCCACCTCCATTTCCACAAAGTAATTCAAGAAGTAAGAAGAAGGCATCCTAGCAAAGTGTGCATCCTAGAAGAACTAAGGCAGTAAAGGTGAACATACCCCTTGGACATCATCAAACAACCTCGTTTTATGCAAAATTTTAAAGGATCTCTGTGATAAATTAAAAAGGGATTGGCATTGAGAAGAAGGCATTTTTAATCGAACAAGTCGTTGCCATAATCCAGCAAGAACCCAAGAAATGGCCAAGGATCCCGGATCTCCATACTTCAAGCATATTGTGAACAACAGACAATCCTCCTGATCATGAGCTGCGAACTCCATCACATACTGGTATAAGGAAGCTAGGCTCGTGAACTTAAACCTACCAACACTATCATCGTCGATAGATCTGCAGAAAGATCCCTAAGGGGATAGTTGAGGATGTCTTATGAAAATAGACAAATCTCTACTACCCAAGATTTCAGAGTGCTCGACATCGAGCCATTTGCAATGAACCCAATCATGTGCCAATCATCCTGGGAAGACCATTTCTGGCCACTGCTAATGCAATCATCAATTGCCGGAATGGAGTCATGCAACTCACATTTGGCAACATGACCTTGGAGCTGAACATATTCCATTTGAACAACAAGCACAAGCTGCTAGAAGATGAAAATTAATGACTGATGAAGTTAGTTCAACTGGGTCGCGCAAGACGCAGTGGTCGGTGCGTCCATAAATTCGCGTGAAATGGCCAACCAAGGTGATGCAGAGGTTTTGGTATTGCCATCAGTAGCCACTGCAGGCAATTGCCTGGCCTAAATCTTTAACTGAGAACTAAGTCAACAATGGAGATTCAACACCATGAATCACCGCATCACTGGCGCAGGGGTCGAGGAGATCATCCTCCTCGACCTCAGTAATTTTGTAACTTCGGGTCGGTTTGCGTTCCTAAAACCAAATTGCAGCCTAATAATTTTTGGTTTTTATTTTAATTTAGTTAATTTCTATAATTTTCGCCATTTTTAAAGTTTATTTTAGTAGTTTTCCAGTTTTAGCAATTTTGTAATTATTTTAAATTATTTTATATTAAATATTGAAGTATATTTTAATATGATAATTTTTAATTTTTTTTATATTATTATTAATATATTAATGCTGAAAACTGGGATTCAAGAAGAGAACAAATGTGTTGTATTTCACTATTATAGCGAAACGGGCAAAATGACTCATTTAATCCTCAACGACTTATAAATCAAACCAGGGGGCTTTGGCTTTCACATACTCTCATCTTCCCTCCCTGCACCTTCGTAGAGAGCCCTCGCAGCTCAAGAGTCCTGAGCCGCTGTCAGTCGGCCACCAAAGATCCCAGCCACTCAAGCGAGCCCCGGGTGTTATTCACATCAAGGCCGCCTTGCTCACCGCCGCCGCACCTTCCACTGACTCCCACGATCGAGCCCTCATCGAGCTACTTTCTCACAACCAGGCGCTGTCTTAGTCTGAGCCTTGAGCCACCACGTTTGTCTGCACTGTGTCGCTCATCGCATTTCATCACGCAAGACGAGCCCGCACCGTCGTCTCCCTATAGCCACACGTCTTTCGAGTATCACCGGTCATAGGTGCACACTGTGGTCATGTCTCATTCCCGCCGACAGGCCCCGTGATCAGCCTCCTGAGGCCCGATTTCATTTTCATCAATGGAGCCTTACCCAAATAGCCCGATCGACACATTATGGTGCTGCATACAGGTGGGTCCCGCTTCACCCGGTCAGATTTAGTACTCCTGTAGCGAGAGGAGCGGTGCTCCGGGCCCCACCTGCTCACTCTAGGCCTGCCCTCCTACCTGAGGCGGTCCCCGAGGAGCCTCAGGGGTTCGGGATACCGCACGCTGATTGGACCCCGGCCCCACATCAGTGCCTAGTGGAGATCCAGGAGGGCTCCGGCTCCAAGCTGCCCAAAGATTTCAGTCTCGTGAGTCATCTCATCCAAACCTCAGCCGGGTCACCAAGCACACAGTCTCAGAGGGCAGATCGTTCGCTGCACGCCGCCTCCGTGATTCGAGGTCGTTATTCATCGAGAACCCCATCCCTGGGAATGTGTACTACTCCACCGCTAGAGTTCCATCGTGAGTCGTGACTTATGATGTCCCAATGATGGTTGATCATGATAGTTCAAAGATCACGATTGATCGAGCACTACCTTGCTGCCATTCACGACGCCTAGGTGCGACATTCCTGGTGGTTCGTTAGCTTTACCATTCGATGACCTCCTGGGGAGCATCTAGTCCGCTTAAGCTCCGGTTTACTATCGATGATCGCCTGGGAGTTCTTAGAGCGGCAGACATCTCACAAACACAGTCTCGCATACCGCAGCCAATTCGAGGGTCACCCGCGATCGGCCTCTGCCCACCAGCCGGGAGATGGTCCGCATTCTTGCTCGAGACGCCACAAGACCTATACTGCTCAGAGGCAAACCCGCCTCATGCTCCCTGACGATCACACCGCTCAAGACTACCTCTTCCCGCCGCAGCGACTACGCACAGGGGACATCCCAGGCTCACCATACTGGGATATCGGTTTAGTCCTTCGAGTCAGGGTGGATGACCTCCCTGATGCATTTCAAAGATAGGTCCACCGTAAGGGCTCGGCTCCTCGAGCCGAGAGTCTTCCACCGCCGATGCCGAGACCGCGGCGCTGTGTCCCGAGCACATGGGCTTCCAGGAGCCCCATTTTGAGATGAGGGGCAGAAGGCCCCGTGTCCCTGGCGATGGAGAGAGCCGATGGTCTGCCCATATCTTTATCCTCCAAAGAAAGGTGACTGTGAGGATGTTCCAGCTCCATAGCAGCATTCCGCGCAGGAGGTAGTCGTGCTTCGAAAGCTCGAGGACGGAGAGGAGTCCACCGCGATCATTCTCCTCCATCTCCTACTCACTTACTCTGGCCAGCAGCAGAAGACTCGATACTCCCGACCCTTCTTATACAACACGCACATTTCTCCAGTACAACACACGCTACTGAGAGAGCTAGCCGCACGGATGCTGATGTCCTTTACCCATCACCCAAAGACAGACTGTGAGGGTCTGCTCAGATCGAGCCACTTGGGTCACACTGTTTGCAGCTGCATCATGACATTTGGGTATTCCAGCATGTTCCCACTGTGAGAGTATTCACAAGAGTGTACAGATCTTTAGATAGGCTGGGCAGTAGCTGTTAGAATAAGCACAGATCTACCACCACCTGGCCGTGCCAGTCACAGGTGGTTCAGTTTCTTTTATGTTTTGTATAGTTACCAAACTTTATCAACGCCTACTACTCTTGTTTAGGATTCATGTATTGTTTATAGTAAAGTGATATTTTTGTATGTTTAGCTTTGTTAAGCATGTACTAACCATTTTGGCTATATTAAAAGCTATACAAAGGTTATATACAATATTACACTTCTTTGCATATCACTTGTGCCCCCACTTCGTATCCACTTTTGTTTTCAATCGACAATCGAATTGCTTTTAAGTGGACAATTGAATTGCCTTTAATTGAAAATTGAAACCTGCATGTTACCTTTAATGTTAAATGGCCCATGTTTGAAGAAATTTTGGTCGGGGCCAGTTCCATCATGCTCAACCTTGAACATTCCACCTTTAGCTAATTCACACACCGCACATCGGGATTGAAAATTAATAGGTCAGCCAAATTATTTTGCCCCTTTCACTCTTTGCATAGCCTACTTAGCATGTCAAGTAACTCAGATAGGCTCAGGTTACCCACATTTGAAGACCAACAGCCTTCCAAAAAGGAAAGAGAAAAGAAAGCAAAAAGAAAGAAAAAGAAGCAGTGGCCAAAGTCGTGGGACACTCATTTCTAAACCCGAGCATGGTCCGAGGGAGGCATGCAAAGCCTTTCAAGCCCACGCCCTAAGCCTTAATTGGTCAGGAGTCATCGACTTAGTGTTCGGTTATAAGGGTGGATAGGCAGAGTTTAACTAATTGTAGGTGCTTCGATTTTCAAGTCATTCCGTAGTCCCAGAAGCCCGTATGAGTTTGCGTAGTCGTTGATCTTCGCTTTGGGATGCCCTAAACCTTAATTGGCTGGGAGTCATCGTGACCCCGCCACACCTGACTCATGAAGCTCTGCTTTAAGCATCACACCCCACAATGTAGTCAAACAACGAAATAAGTGTGTGCCTAATCCTATTTAGGTTGTTCAACGCCTTAAGGCCACCGTAGCTAGGTTGGGGGGAGGGAACAATTTTGCACTTTATTGGTTCAACTCATATATTAAGAACCATTGTGATCTGTAAAATCCACATTCTATCACAGATCCATGTTGACCTAAAATTCCACTCTTTCTTTGTACGGGTTCTCGCTCTTTCATGCCTGCTTTCTAGCTTGGTATCAATTTTCATTTTAAAGGTAGTGTTTATATGTATATACACCTTTTTTGGAACCATAAACTTTTGAGAATCAACAGATATGCCCTTATTATTTAGCATCATAAGGACTAGCAACGTGTCGACGTGTAGATTAAGGCTCAACAAGATTTGTTCTATTCGAGATAGGTTTTGAGTGCTACACTAACGGACACTAAGCCAGCCTGAGGTGTTCAGTCTACGAAATACTTATGCCATTTCCTGAGGTTATTTGTGGTTATTTTGCGTTTTGTGTACTCGTCCATTAAAGTCGAATTTGATATCGAGAGGCTGGAACTCATGAAGATTGAAAACTATTTCCACCATCAACATATCAAAATTCAAAGATGTAAAATGTGAAGGCAAAGTGATGAAGAAACGATGAAGTGGGAGGTGCAAAGCAAAGTGTGAGCAGTTGAAGAACAAAATCCCAAGAGTTTCAGATTAAGTAAAACACTGGATTGCGGTACTCGTTGTACCATAGCGAAAATTCTCATAATCCTAGCGAATGGGGAAATTTGCCAGCTAGCTGCACCCCCACTGCAGCTTAAAATCACCGTGCCTAGCGAAATTCTTCGGGGCCATTATCTTGCAACATTTCGCTAGGGTTAGCCACCATAGCTAAATAAATTCACTGTGCATAGCTTAAAATTTCAGATTTCACATTCTCAGGTACTCAAGAAAGTTAGGCGAATTACTTAGCAGCGAAATTTCTTTTCGCTACTCAATAAATTTTCCCCGCAAAGCAATTCGTTCCCTGCTAATTTTGTGTAATTAATGCCAAACGACCCCGTTTTGGTGTATTACCTCCTTGTCCCTTGTATTAGCCAATATTTTAGGTTTTCTTGTAGTTTCACACATTGGGTGGCCTATATAAGCCCCCATCATTTTGTAACCCTAAGTAACTTCAGATTTCAATACACCTCAGTTTTCATTTTAGTGGTTTGCTTTTCTTCTCTTTCTCTCTCTCCTCTCTTCTTCATTTAGGCTGCCAAACACCCTCTTGAGAGCTAACCCAAGAGATGTTTGGCTAAGCCTCTCATAACTTTGAAGAGGAGGTCATAGCTTGGTTTTCAGCGCTTTGCAGGTTGTCCTCATGTTTTAAATGCCATAAAATCAGATTTATGGCTCCCACTTTTCAAATTAGGTTGAATATCATTTAACAGTCATTACTGGCCAATACTTTACCATGCTTTAGGCACAAGGTATATCATCATAGATGCACTGTTATTCTTAGATGGCCTTATGAGCCACCCGAAATGAGGTCGAAAAGGGGTTTCAACTGAAGGGCCGGAATGCATGTCAGCTCAGGTTTGACTCGGGGCCAGGGAGTGTTTCTTAGGTTAGGTTTTCTAGTTAAACAAAGATCCGTTATGGCTTGGACTATAGGTTGCTTGCCATGATGCGCGAGGATAAACCCGGAGACACTTCGTTACTCCCATGTTGTCGGTTAGTGACTAAACCTTCAAAGTTACCTTTCACACTACCAGTTTTTACAATTAATCGCATCCAAACAACTTCCACCGCTTTGAAACAAATCCAAAAATCCAAATTAAAGCTCTCACCATTTTAACATTGATGCAAATCATCTTAGATGAAAACCCATCCCTGTTCCAATCTTAGACTCGCTTATACCGCAAGAGTTTCACTACTAATAGGCACAAACAGAATTTTGTTGATTCCGTCACCCCATCGTACCTAATCAAATGCCCAAACTCGGGGTCCAGTTGACAACCCGTCAACGCACAGAATACCTAGGTATCACATATCGCAATACCACCATACCGCATCCCATTCACCGGGATCCATTCATGCCTATATATTTTAGAAAAATATACAAATTTATCAAAATAGTTCTTAAGAGTTCGAGTTACAACTCTCTTATATTACATGTAAAATCTAGTTTTTTTTTACAAAAAGGTTTCTCAAAGCCACAGTTCTACTTTCTTCACACCTACATTCCTGGATGTGGGTCAAAATTACCTGCATTAACCTCGCACCCGAAAGGGGTCCTAATGACTAGGGTGAGCAATACCTGGCAAGGATAACTCCACAAGGGCTACTCCCACCCATGCACATACAATGCCATGTTCACATAATAATATACACATCAACATTCCACTCAAGAATATGCCAATTCTACATGGAACTTACAGCCATGAAACAGATGAGACTCATCATGCCCCATGTCCCGAGCCCTCACCGACTCCCTCACACATGCTTATGCCAAGTGTGAAAAACCGTCATTCTGGATGACATCCAATGATCATTTTCAAAACCAATTTCATGTATTTATAAACCAAAATCTTTTTAGATGATACATCACAATGATAATTTTATATTCAAAATCCATGCACCATTTTCAGGTAGCGAATTTTGTAAATACGCTTACCTGCTCCCAAGCAAACCAAGACATTTTTACGACCTTTCAACGCTGGGGACTATGTCTGACCATAATTGGTTGGTTTTTCACTCAAGGAGGGATCTATCCCTTCTTGCTGATACCCGACGCATATTTTCATTCTCATGTATAAAACCGTGTGACTTTGTTGGATGTTGTCCCATTTAATTGAGCCCACCCAATCAAACACCAATGCAGTGTTGATTCATTAATCATGCACTCACACCCATTTCTTAATGTGGATGTCCTCTGCATATGTAATGCAATATGCCATTGTCATTTTTCTTATACTGCCATGTCCCATTGATGAATGCTATATGGAAAATTTTATCAAACATGCATATCACCAATGTATCTTGGGCAATTGTATCAAACATGCATATAATTTTCCTATATTAATTAACTCATTCATGTCAATGTATCACATAAGCATATATCAACATCACATACAAATCATTACTTAGTCAAGTAATGAAGCACTTCATCCTTCTAGCAAATTATGACATAACATGTCCACAAAATATCCTACAACATGCCATGTAATGGCCCTGTCTACATATACAATTCATCACATGTCAATATATTATTACACATATCAACATTTCATCAAACAAGCATGCCATGCCATGCAATCAGTACACTTGGTGTTATGATCAACATTTAGGCAATTATGTGAGCACCAAATTCCAATTACTAGAATATGGTTGGATTCTAGACTCAAAGATCTTTTCATAGAGTCTAAAAATGCGTGAATCGGAGTTCCGATGAGAAAGATATATATTGCTCAAGTTGGAGTATTCAGAGGCCACACACTATTGCGCCAATCCGCGCAATAGTGTGCCCGAGAGTTGCATGAGCATTTTGGAAACTCCCATCAATGCAATTTTCAACCCAAATTAGCTCCAATAGCAGCCCTTTAGATTGGCTACAAACCCGTCCCATACCATTAACATGGCACAACACAGTTCCAAAATCAACCCAAAAACAATAGCCCAAAGGTTAGAAGTAAACCAAAGTAGGAAGAATCCCTACCTCTTGAAGTGTAGCCCCTCGTTGAATCTCCTGACGTTATTCCTTGGTCCAACGAGTTCCGACCATCTGAACGCGCCTCATTTTTCCCCCTTTTTCTCCCTTCTTCCTTCCCTCTCTTTCTTCGCTTTCTTCGTTTCCTTTTCTCTTTCTTTTCTTCCGTCGATCTAAACAGCTGTGAACACCCCAATCTCTATTTATACACACTTTAAACCCCTAGCATGTTGACACATGGCTTGCCATGTGTCACTCAACACCCGATGCCTCGAAAAACGCGAAATTCCTACTATCTCGGAATCCAACGAAATTTCACTGGGTAGCTAGATTTCGCAAGACGATTCTAATAGTGAAGTCCATTTCATCATCCGAGATCTAAAAAATTTTAGGTTTTCAACTTGTACTATAATGACAAATTATTGTTTTGCCATTTTTCAAAAAATTGCATTTTTCCCGGGTTTTACAAACCATGCACTCACACCCATGAAATGCGATGTTTCCCGTGCATATGCAATGCAAAATGTCACTTCATGTTAGCTCATGTTTCATGTATAATACATTGCATGGAACAATTTATAAACCGTACTTTATGACAAGTACTCTTGATAATTATATCGAAATCATATCATTTACATCCATTCCGTTAATATATATATATATATATATATATATATAGGTATATATATATATATAACACCAATATATCAATATATTTACAAATATTATTCAAAGATGTTATAAAATTTCAAGAATAACACAAAAAATAGTCCACACAACTAGCCATTCCTTGGCCATACTTACTGAAATAATCTATACTCAATTCAGAAATTTCAGATTTTGTTTTATTTTTTATTTTTTATTTTTAACAAATTTCAAGACTGTCATTAACGGCTATAAATTCAGCCATGAAGGCTTCTCAACCGTCCCAAAAACAAACCTAACGGTCCCAAACTTAACCCATGGTCAGCTAAACCACACGACCATTTACGACCCTTACTAAGAGGAACCAGTGTGTGAGAAAACCCCACCCTCTTTGTTTTTGGCACTCACTGCAGCCCCGTCGAGCAGACCAACTTCACCCTCACTAACGACTTTTGACCGCCAGAACACCGAGAATAAAATCCCTTTTCTTTTCTTTTTTCCTTTCCCTCCATGCACGGTTTTCCTCATCTCTTTCTTTTTTCCTTCTTTTCTTTCCTTTCTTCCTTTTCTTTCTTTTTTCTCCTTTCCTCTCTTTTTTTATCCTTTCTTTTCTTTTCTTTTCTTTTTTCTCCTTTTCTCCTTTTTTCCCTTTTCTTTCTTCCACCGAATTGTTTTTCTTCTCCCATAATCTCTTCCTTGGTTTGATCCCACAAAGAGGAAACTTCCTCTCACACATGGACACATGCACTAGGTGGCAAATGTTACACCACATGGCTCTCATGCCATGTGCCCTCCTCTAAGTTTGTTATGTGTGATGCCCCAAATCCCGGGGTCTTTTTTTTTTTTAAACTGTCCGTGAACAGTGTCCATGAACAATATCTCAAACAATGCAAAACATAGTGCAATCGTTGGATATCAAGTAAGTTTAAAGCGCCCAACAGGCGTGCATTATGCGGTGGTCGCACGAGCCGTAGGCGTGGTTTACGAAGCATGCTCTTGGGCCAAGATGCATCAGCGATGAAGGCGAAGCTATGGAGCAGCGCACGACAGCGCTACGGTGACTTTGTTGAGCCGCCAAGAAGACCGCATTGGTGCGCACGTCATGCCGTGCTCAGCGCCTGTCAGGCATGCACCTGGGGCCGTTTATCTCGCTGGGCCAAGAGTTCGTCCATTGCGGGTCAAAGGAGAGGAAACCTCTGTCGCAACACCACCCCCACAAACCCTATCGCGACATAAAATCTTATGTTGCGACAGGAATGGCTCATCCTTGGGAAAACTCTATCGCGACACAAGGGGACCCTTGTTGCGACCTAAACACCCTTTCCTAACCCCAAACCCTGTCGCAACACAAAATTTCTGTAGTGACAAAGAAAGCCTCTGTCGTGATAGAGAAAGCCTTTGTCGCGACCTAAACCGCCTAGTATGCCTAGGGACCCCTGGGTCGCACACCTGAGATCTCTGTCACGACACACAGGCCGTAGCCTCTCGTTATGCGCGAGTCCCGGGCCAAGGCACATCCTTGTCGCCGCGCCCGTGTCGGGTCATGCATTCGCCCGAGAACCCTATCGCGACATGGAAGACCCTATCGCTACACAAGGCTAGAGAAACCCTGTCACGACATAAATTTCTTTGTCACGATAGAGGACCCAAAATGGGCAGTAGCCCTCTCTGGTCCTCCTGCACCTCCAATTTTCCCTTTTTCTTTCCTTTCAATACACCCTAATCTCAACACACAATAGCCTTTTTATTACAAAGGCAACATGAAACCTGTAAAACTAGACAAAAATGTATTGAAATGAGTTTAATTACAACTCTGTTCATTTTACATAACAAAACTAGGTTTTACACCCGAAATTTACAAAATGTAAAACAAAGCCAAATCTGGCTTTTCCTTCACCACTAAGGTCTTGGATGCGTTCCATTCCCCACTATACCTCCAAAGTGTTCGAAAACATTTTCCTATTGATGGGGCGAGTAATGTCAAACACTCAATATTAACTCAATGAAAAACAGAACAACATCAAAACAAGGCAGAGATGAATCTCCCTACAAGGGGCTACTTCCTCTCCCCACCTAAAATGCACATACAATGACAACCATGAAAACATCCAATCACATTCCAACCATGAATAATGCAATTTTAGTTTCCAATATTACATGTCACGTATGACGACTCCTCATGCTTACAACCCGAAAGTCCCGACTAACTCCTCACACCTCGGTGAATGTCATGGAAACTACCATTGATGTTTCACCCAATGACTTAAATTATTGGACAATCCTCCAATATTCATCTTAATTTATCAACTCCCATGTGTTTATTTGGGTCGCGAATTTATGGGGTCTCATCGCAGGCTTCGCAGGCCTCCCGACACTTTTGTGGACTTTCATCGTTAGATACATATGTCTAACCAATGGTGAAGTTCGTTTTGTCATCCAAGATCTAGAAAAATTCATGATTTTCAATAAAAATTATCGTTTTACCAATTTTTAGAAAAATTGAATTTTTCTCAGATTTTACACCATGTGGCATCCACATGGCACCACTCCATGTGTCATCCGACACCCGTGCCTCGAAATACGTGAAATTCCGGTTATCTTGGAATCCAACGAAATTTTTCTGGGTAGCTAGATTTAGACGATTCCAACGGTGAAATCCATTTTGTCATCTGAGATCTAGAAATTTTAGGTTTTCAACCTGTACTACAACGACAAATTACTATTTTGCTATTTTTAAAAAAAATTGCATTTTTCTTAGGTTTTACATATATCCTTAGTTAATATTGAAGGATCCCGACCTGGATTAACCTCATGAACCCGAGGGGACCTCCCGGAACTCCAACGGATATAGAAACTTTTCCTCAAAACAATCAAATAAAATCCATGGAGCGAACCCCTTTGCAATCCTTAACATATCTTTAAAAATAATGCTAAGTGAAGTGGTAAATTTTTTTTTTTTTTTTTTTTTTTTTTTCTCAAACACTTCGATTTTTTTCTCAGTGAAAATCTACTAGAGTTTCCTCCGTTTGGTCTGACGTTCCCAAATTTACAAAACCCGATGAAAGCATTTAAAAACACTTCTAAACTTCAAATTTCACTTCATATTAGACTCTCAGCCCACAACTCAATCAAACACATAGACATACATATACATTTATTTACTCGCATCATCAAAACATTCAAACCTTCTATTCCATGCACATTTTTATCAAAAGATCGGGCTTGAAAGCCAGCTTCAAATTCGACCGCATTTACCTCGTCTGACCGAGGGGATCAAAGCCCACGTAGCCTCTTCAAATATATACATATATACATTTATACATGACAAAATATTCAACATATACAATATGCAAAATATATATACAATGCAAGCCACATGCTTCGCCTCCTCGATGGCCTCGACCATCAAGAAGGGGATGCCCTACTCACAAGACTTGTCTCTTGGTCCTAAAATGTTTCAAACATACTCTGAAAAGAGGACCTAAAGGAGCTCAGTGAGTGTACATTTTCATTTAGACAACATTTTTAGTATATATCAAAGTAATAAATACTTATACAATTAAAAAATCAATTTATGCCTTAAACTTTCTTTCTTTCTTTCTTTATTTTTTTCTTTCTGATGGAACTCAGGGGATAAACATAATCGAATAGTTTCCTGCACCGACGGTGAGGATAGTCTCATTACGCCATAACTACCATCGTCTGCTTGAGAAACTCACGCTTGGTATAGGGTCTCCAATCATAGCACTTTATCACATGTAAGGATATTACCTAAACACCTATTTCCCTCCTCGGCTTAGTAACTCCATAACTTTACCCCTCTAAATCCTTACACACTTAAAGTAAATTTCGCGATATCGCCATAATAGTCATATAGGTTAGGTAACCATCAAGAAAACATTTCTTCAAAATACATTTATAAATCCATTTAAATTCTTACTTTATCATTAAAACACATGTATTCTTTTACACATTTTTAAACTCATAATGCCTTTAACATATGCATATTATTTAATATACATATATAAACATTTACATTAAACTTTTCATTTAATATTTAAAAATCTTTTTAATTTAAAACTCAATTTTCAAAAATCAGTTTTACACTCCTTGTTTCCTAAACTTATACGACTCCAATTACTTTCCCCTCTTTGCTTTTAGCCTACACACTCAATGAATACGGCAACGTATTAATCGTCACAGATAGCATAAAACTTAATGTAATTTCACCCGCAAGTCACTTTAGGTCACACAACATTCATATAAAGCCAAATTAACAAATTACCCTTGAGCACTAAAAAACCACTCATTTTGGCCAACCTTTTTCCAACAATACTCTATAGACTTTATGACTCAAAAATTATTCAAATGGTCTTCAAAAATTATGAAACTCTCCAGATCAGTCCTTATATTTCCATGACATCTCTTAAATTTTCAATTTAAAATTCCTTCTCTAAGGCCCTCAACCATAACACAATTTACAAATATGTTTTTTGATGCCAACTTGGCTAACTCACCGAATCACCATCATTATCCTTGATTTATGGGATATTAACCAATAAATTGAAATGGTTTCTTCATCATTTGAAGCTATGGTTCTAATTCTTTCTCCAATTAGAATCACCCAATTTGGATCACCAAAACTCAAGTTATTGTATTTTACATCTAGATGACTCAATTTGGCAGAACAGAATCTGCACATAGATCCACTTTGATAAATTTTATTGGAACTTTGAGGTTACAATTTTCATGCACTTCCTTCAGATAAATTTTTCTCCTAGAAGTCTATTTTACCCATAATTTTGAATCACTCAATTTGGATGAGTGAAACCTACTTATGGCCAAAACATCTGACAACCATACCCAAAACAAAAGCATAATCAGCAGCCACGGAGCTCACCTTTCAGTCCGTATTTGGGAGCCTTAGAGATATAATTTGCTTCTTTATCCCTTCTATAACTTTGTAGCCTCATTCCCTCTTTTATGGTTCCCTCTCACCAATTGAATCAATTCATTTGGATGATTCTCTACCTTTAATCTTATAGCCAAAAACAAAAACAGGGGTTTTACAAAAATTTTGACAGCAATTACTTTAAAAACCCAACATTCTCCTTTGTTTTTTTTTTTCAACCATTCCTCAAAATTCATCATGGAATTCATCCAAAACAACTCCATAATACTTGTATTGGTGGTTTGGAACCTCATACCACAAAACCCTAGGTAGCAATCCAAGAACTCATGAATTTAACCTAAGGTCCACCAATTCTATATAAAAACCATATAATTATGATGATTCCACATGCAGTTTTACACCAATCAGTTTTTCCTCAAAGATAACTCAACAAGTGTAGGGCCTGGGGTGATCTCTACCACAAAAACCCTTAGAAAAGCAAAAAGCACTAAATTCTCCAAACCAAAACCTTAGGAATCTAAAAATATTAATTTGATTTTAAAATAAAAACATACCTTTTTCCTTCTCCTTCCTTCTTCCTCTTCTTCCTCCTTCCTCTTTCTTTCTCTTTCTCCCTTTCCTCCTCTCCTACGGGTTGCCTTAGAAATTTTGGAGAGCACCAAAATACTTAGCTGCTTTGCCTCCTCTTTATAATATTAAATTTCTAATTGCAACTAAATCCTCATCTCTTTAATATTTTAAGATCAAACTTATTTTATTTATTGGCTACCATCTCTACTTTGATTTTGACTCATATCTATGGCAATTACAATTTAGTCCTCAAACACTTTGATATTGCAAATCAACTTATTTTATTTTCATTTTGGCATACTATCTTTTCAAATTATGCCCTTTATATCCTTTTTTTGAAATTTACCATATTACCCTGGCACTAGTACCTCACCTCGGTTCCATAAATTATGATTTACACCCTCTCCAAAATACTACAGGACACTTGTGCTCGAGCACGCCCTTACAAAGAATGTAATCGTACACCTTCGGACTAGCTACAAAATCCTCCCTCCTTAGAACATTTCGTCCTCGAAATGAAAAATCTAAATTCAAAGGAAAGGAAAGGAAAATACCTTTTTAGGAAAATAATTGAGGGTACTGACGGGCGTGATCCGAGCCTCCTGCCCCAAGTAGCTTCCCCATCGTATGACTCCAATACCTTCACCAGCCTAATAGTTCATTACGCAGAATCTCTGCTCACGGTCGAGGATCTCGACCGTTCCTCTCGATGTCAAGTTCTCTTGTATTTCCACCGTTGCTCTATCAATATTACGAAGGGTCTGTATGTACCCGCGGAGCACAGAAACATGGAAAACATCGTGGAATGCGATCAGGTCGATGGCACCAACTCGATATGCCACCTCCCAATCCTCTCAACAATCCTCAGAGGAGTCTAATATACCACGGATCAATTTTCCACGCCCCAAATCTAGTAAGCTCCATGGGAAATCCTCAAAATACCATATCCCCACCGAACTCTAGGTCCTCACGATTATTCGTGATAACTTTTTTGTCTTGCCTTGCAATTTTCAGTCTATCCTTATAACTTTTTGATCTATCACAAGTCACTTGACAATTTCGACCTACTTTAATTTTTCGCCACCTGTCCCAAATGTACTAGAGTTCGACATTTCCATTCCACATAAAGACCCCTCTTGGCCATACCAATACTAGCCTCGATAACCATATTGTATGCAATCCTCATCAAGTAGATGGGTGTCCCATCTCCCTAAACTCCATAACACATGCCTTACTAGTTATCTTCAGTCTCGATAGTCCTTCGGGATTGGCTATCCGTCTTCTGTGGATGAAAAGCCATAATCGAAATGTAGCTGCCCAGCGCTGGCGGGCTCAGAACTGTGCCAAACCGTGAGGTAAACCCGGGATCTCTGTCTAAACAATGGAACAAGGTACTGCGGGGCCTGATAATCTCTAATGATACTAGGGGCCAACTTATCCAATGAATCACTATTTCGAGTAGGCAGGAAATGGGCCGATTTCTGGCTACTGTCTACAATCACCCATATCGATCATGGCTACCCGCAACGCGGAAGTCCTAAACACAAACTATAGTGATTCTCTCCCATTTCGCCTCGAGGACGTGAGTGACCGTAATAGTCCCAAGAGCTTCGATGTTCAAGCCACCGCCGGACATGTGAGACATCCGAGACGCAACCGCACATCCCTCTTCATACCCTTCCACTAGTAGTGTTCCTTTGTGGTATGATGTTACACTGCGTTTCCCGATGTGACAGAGCATAAGCTGAGAATGCTTCTCCATAATCTCTCCTCACATCACCTACATCCGGTACACATAACCTCTATCCCATGACCACGGTACCATCCTCTCAATGACAAATCCTCATCGCTTCGTGACTCTACTTCACCTCTCAACTTCACTATCTCGTGGATCCCAATCCGGCCTCTAATCATGTCTATCAATGGCTGTGACGTATACGAAATGACCACGCATTCCGATCCGCTGGCCCAACCCACACCCAAGGACCTCAATTCTATGAGTCGAGGAAGATGCACGACCTCGCGCGAGTATGGAACCCATGGGTCTACTAAGAGCATCTGCTAACACGCTCGCCTTCCAGATGATATTCCAATGGTACATTATAACTTGATCAGTTCAATCCATCTCCTCTCGCCTCATGTTCGGCCTTCTAATGCAGAAATGTGATACCGCAGTTCTTGCGATCCGTAAAATCCCAGCTGGTAAACTCCATATAGCAATGCTCCATCTCGCAAAGCAAATACTACGGCCGCTAGCCTGGGTCTGTAGGAACAACTGATTCATGCTTTTCACCGTCAGCTATGCAATCTTCTGGTCATTCTGCACATTAACCCACCCCGCCTGCAGGCACGCTGGCCAAGACCGTGAAAGCATCCCGCCTGATGGAAGTGTGGGCAATCTGAGTCAGGTCACTCCCTTCAGTTCACAAAACTCTGACAAGCTCACCATAAAACGGCTCCTCTTCCTTTGCTCTTCACCAGTCAAAGGTGCGGCTATCTTCTAGAATCCCTTAACAAACTTACTAGCAATGCCCCCACAAACCCAGGAACTCCTTATCTCAGAATGCGAGGAGGTTTCAATCAATATAGCCGACCGCGGATCCACCGAGACCCTCCGCAAACTATGTGGCCCCAAAGGTGACAACTGCCGAGCCGAAACCCACACTTACTGATTTTAGCATATAATCGATGTTCGCGAATGTTTGGGGGAGAACTATCCCGCGTCATGATGTTCTTCTCCACGCTCGAATAGATTAGTATATCGTCAATAAACACAATAACAAATCGACGGCGTAAGGCCTAAAAACTTCTATTCATGAGATCCATAAAGCTACCGGGGTAGCATTCGTGAAGTCCAAATGGCCGCGACTAGGAACTAAAATGCCCGCATCGTGGTTCACTGCCGCCTGGAAACATCCCATCATGAACTCTCAACCCATGATAGCCCCGACCAAATCAATCTTGAGAATAATTTGCCCCAGAATCGATCAAATAGACCATCAACTTCTAAAGATACTGGACACGACAGTTACCTTATTCAACTCTTCGCAGAATCAATACATAATCGCATGTTCGCCCTTTTTCTTCACAAATAAACCGGGTGCTCCCTGCTGAGACGGTTTCACCGACACAAAACCCTTGTTGACCATTTCTTCCATCTCGCACCTTAAGTTCTTTCACTCGCAGGCCATCCTGTAAGGCGCCTCGAAACCCGCTCTATCCTGTGGGCTAACTCGACCAAAATCAATTCTCTTATCCGGGGTAACTCGAAGATCATCCGGAAACACATCCGAAATTCCACTACCGGAATGTTCCGGCCTCACATCATCCTCTCACCTCAACTACATAGGCTAGATACCCTGGAGAAGTACCTTTCGGAGCATCTTCCCGTACCATCATTACGTACATCATACTCGGCACAACATCTTCCCACCCCACAAAAGTAATCTCTCGTTCCCGGTCTACGTAACTTAACTTTCTTGAAGCAATCCATGGTGGCGTGATGTCGGTGACAACCAATCCATCCTTAAGATCACATCGGTCCTGTATGTCCAACAATACCAAATCGTCTCTAAACTCATGGCTCTCAATAATCAATCTACAACCCATGTATACTCTATCTCACATAAGTGAATCTCCAGAGGAAGGAGACCACCATACTACAAATCTATGGTTGTATTCTATACCACCCAGCACAATTTAAATAAACGAGTGAGTAGCACCCAAATCTATTAAGACATAAGCATCCCTATCAAAAACTCGATAAGACTCGCCATGACCTTCCTATGGCTAAGACCGCTTCCTATCGGGTGACTCAGAAACACCCTAGTAGCATGTGCTTGAGGTCATTCTATCCGTCCTCCGATGGCTGGACTCCTACCCGCTGGTCCCCTGTGTCTAGTAAATGTAGTGGGGTTTTGCCTCGAGCCTCTCCTCGACTCCGACCGACCTCTACCAAAGACCGAATCGCTTTCTCTCGCCATGTTCGTCCCACTCCTAATCCACTACCAAACTGGTCCGCGGGCACCTATGGCGAAGGTCCTTACCGGCCCGCACTTAAAGCAACCGCCTCGCGCCCAATCCGCACTTCACCAATGGTTCTTCCTAATAATCGGCACACTTCGCTTTCTGACCCTTGTTACTCGTCCGTGGCCTTCACCGAACTCTCGGGCTAGACTGTGTCTCGACGGCTCGTCGCCACCGGCCCACCGTATTTCTCCCCTCTGAACCGCTTACCTGGAACCTCCCTCAACCCACGCCGACCTACCCGCTTCTATCCTTGATCGGGCGTAGCCTCGGGATTTCAACCCCATGCTCCCTCTCAACCCTAACTGGGCGCCTCTACTACATGGCCGCACTGCGGTGTGGGTCGCCGACGCTACCGTGGTCCTAATCGCTGGACTAAGACCTACAAAGAAACCCTTGGTCTTCTAAACTTCATCATCCCTGAGCAAATGGAACATGTAATAACGCAGCCTTAAAACTCTGGTCATAACTGTCACTGAGAGTATCCCCGCCCAAACCCTAAAGAACTCTCAACCTTCACATCTCTATAATCGGCCGAACAAACTTATCTCAGGAACTCTTCCCTGAACTGTGCCTGTGACACTCTCCGGGCATCTCCTCTCGAATCGCGCCCTCCACCACTCGGCAAAGCTCGTCCCAGAGAAATAAGCAGCAGAAAAGTGACCATCTACTCATCTCGATAATCGCATCACCGGGGTGGCTCCGCCATTTCCTCTAACCATGACGTAAGCCTTTCGGTCTCCCAATCCATCATAGTTCCGTGTTCTCTAGTTTTCGGCTCTCTCTATAGAAGCTAACTACTTCTGTGGCTGCCGAATGTAGTGGCTAAAATCGAGCCATCCTCTAAAGGTATCTCGTCCCTCCCACGACCTCAGAGGCGTGGTGGCCTGCTCCGTGGTGACTCAAGGCATAGGTCACTATGTGGTCAGGTGGAGGAACATACGTGTACCATCAACATGTTCCTGGGTGGTGGTACTAATGCCTCATGAGCTCTCCTGTGGTCGGGTCGGCCTTGACGACATTTTCCGGTGGAATTCATAAAAATTTAATATGTCATGTAATGCATATATGATTTTAAATCACAAAATAATTTATGCAATTTTAAAATAACAAACATTAAACAATCATATGAAAATAAAATTTCAAATCTTATAACATTTTCAAAACCGTACTCTTGATACCACGTTGGAAGGATCCCGACCAGATTAACCTTTACGAACCCGAGGGGACTTCCCAAGACCCAACTATATAGAAACTTTTCCTCTCAAAACAATCAAATAAAATCCATGGAGCGAACCCTTTTACAACTTAACATATCTTATAAATAATGCGATGAAGTGGTAAATCATTTTTTTTTTCAAACACTTAGATTTTTCCAGAAAACTGTAGTTTCTCCGTTGTCGCAGCCTTTCCCAAATTTACAAAACCCGATGAAAGCATTTTAAAACATCACTTAAACTTCAAATTACCTCTATATTAGACTCTCATTCACAACCCAATCAAACACAATAGACATACATATACATTTATTTACTTCAAATCATCAAAACATTCAAACCTTTCTTTCTATTCCATGCACATTTTATCAAAAGATCGGGCTTGAGTCGCTTAGCCGACCGCCTACTTACTGGCCCACCGAGGATCAGCCCACGTAGTTCCTTTTCAAATATATACATATATACATTATACATGATAAATATCAACATATATAATATGCAAAAATATATATACAATGCAGTCAAGGCCATTCTTCGATGGCTCTTAATTAATCGCAGAGGATGCCTATCGGCGCACTTATCTCTGTCAGGAAAATGTTTTTGAAACATACTAAAAGAGTATTAAAAGAGCTCATGGAGCTGTGATACTTTCTCATTTAGACAACATTTTGTGATAGTCAAAGTTAATAAATACTTATACAATTAAAATCAATTTATGCCTAAACTTTCTTCTTTATTTTTCTTTCTGATGGAACCCAGGATAAACACACGAACAATTTCGGTACCGACTATGAGGATGGCCTATTCCGCCATAACTAATTACTGCTGGAGAAACTCACGCTTGCATGTGGTCCCAAATTAAGGCACTTTACCAACGTGTAAGGATATTTATCTAAAATTAATCGGCTTCCCCTCCCCGCTAGTAACCTATAACTCTTACCCTCTAAACTCATACTTAAAGTACCGATCGATATCATCAATGTCATAACAAATTATATAGACAGGTAACCATCGTTAGAAATACTAAAATACATTTATAAATCCATTTAAATTTACTTACTATGTTAAAACACATATGTATTTCACACATTTTAAACTTTCATAATGCTTTTAACATATGCATACATATTTAATATACATATATAAATGATAAGATGAACTTTTTCTGTACTTAATATTTAAAATCTTTCACTTTTAAAACTCAATTTTCAAAAATCAGTTTTACACTCCTCTTGTTTCCCCGAACTTGAGCACAACTCCACTACTTTCTCCCGCCTTTGCGCTTTTAGCCTACACCTCAATGAATACGCAACGATAACGCTCGATAGCGAAACTTAACGATTTCACCGCAAGTCACTTGGGTCACACAAACATTCATATGTTCAAATTAACAATTACCCTGAAAGACTAAAAAACCACTCATTTTCGCTAACCTTTCCAACAATACTCTATAGATTCTTAGGACTAAAATTATTCAAACGGTCTTCAAAAAATTATGAAACTCTCTTAGATCAGTCCTTTTATATGTCCAATGACATCTTTAAATTTAAATTTAAAATTTCTTCTAAGGCCCTCAACCATAACACAAGTTACAATGATGTTTTTTGGATGCCAACTTGGTTAACTCCACCGAATCACTCATCATATCCTTGATTTATGGATCTTAACTCCATACCTGGTGAAATGGTTTTTCACTATTTGAAGCTATGGTTCAATGTTTCTTCTCCCAATTAGAATCACCAATTTGGATCACTCAAAACTCAAGTTATTGTATTTACATCTAGATGACTGAATCTTGCAGAATGGTAGAATCTGCATGATACCACTTGATAAATTTCTTGAACTTTGGGGTTACTTGCATGCACTTCCTTCAATAAATTTTTCTCCTAGAAGTATATACTTACCCATAATTTGAATCACTCTAATTTGGATGAGGAAACTCCACTTATGGCCAAAACATTCTAAAACCATGCACTCAAATAGAAAGATAATCAAGTTTAAACACACAAGCCCACCAGTCCGTATTTGGGAGCCTTAGAGTTATACTCTCAATTTTATCCCTTCTATAACTTAGAGTCTCTATCTCGTTTGTCTTTAAATTAATTGGAATAAATTCATTTGGATGATTCTAACTTAATATATAGCCAAAACAAAAACAGGGGTTTTACAAAAATTTTGACAGCAATTACTTTAAAAACCCAACATTCTCCTTTGTTTTTTTTTTTTCAACCATTCCTCAAAATTCATCACAATTCATCCAAAACAACCCATAATACTTAGACATGGGCTGAACCTCATGTCACAAAACCCTAGGTGAAAATCCAAGAACTCATAGACCACCAATTCTATAAAACCATATAATTATGATGATTCCACATTTATTTCATAATCAATTGGGGGGTTTTCCCTCAATATAACTCCATAAATGTGGTTCAGTGGTCTGTGATCTCTAACACAAACCCAGGAAGAGCAATTCCTCCAAAACTAAAACCTTAAACCAAAATACACTCTGATTTAAAACAAGTTCATACAATTTTTTCCTCTCCTCCTTCTTCTTCCTCTCTTCTTCCTCCTCTTCCTCTTCTTTCTTTCTCCCTTCTCCCTCCTCTCCCATGGCTGCCTTAGAAATTTTGAAGAGACCAAAATATGAGTTTTGGCTTTTGTCTCCTTTACAATATTAACTTTCCCTAATCGCAAACTAAATCCTCATCTCTTTAATATTTTAAGACTTATTTTCTATTATTACCATCTCTACTTTGATTTTGACTTCATATCTACACCAGTAATTTAAATTCTCAAACACTTTGATATCAGAAATCAACTTATTTTATTTTCATTTCGCATACATCTCTCAAATTTATGTTTTATATCCTTTTGAAATTTACCACATTACTCTACACTGGGTGACTCAATCAGGGTTCCATAAATTATGACTTACACCTTCCAAAAATACCACATAAAGGTGACACTTGGTGCTCGGGCACGCCTTACAGCTTAAATGTACTGTACACTTTCCTGATATGATCGCATGTAAATATAATATTTTAAAATATGTTATGATGGGGACATAATGATTAATTAAATATATTGGAATATGATTTTCATTAAATTTTGAATTGATATTGTGTATTTTTATTCCATACATGAAATTAATACTCATGAGAATTTATTGTACAAATTTGGAATGAAATATTTTTTTATTCTTGTTATATATTTGTATTTATATTATATATATATATATATATATATATATATATGTGTGTGTGTGTGTGTGTGTGTGTGTGTGTGTGTTTGTGTGAGTGTGTGTGGATAATACAATTTTCTCCAAAGCAGTTTAATTATAGAAGTAGAATCTCAAATAGAATTAAAAAAATTAAAGTAAATTTTCAAATTCTTCATATGTGTCCTATGAAAAGCTTTCTCCATGTTGTGTAGTAGTGTTATTCTATGTACTAGACTAGACTAAGTACTTCAACAACACTCTTTCAAATCCTTTATAACGATTTCAGTTTTCTTCCGACAGAGAAGCCTTTGATATAACATTCAATTCGCCATCAATACTTTCTATTGCATTGTTTCATCAATTGTTTTTTCATTTGTAATATAGAGAATGATAGTTTTTCTCTTTTCATAGTTTTTGTGTGTTATCTCTATGATTTTGAGTTTATTTTGACAAAAAAGCAACAAGAATTTAAGTTTTTGAATGGTTCAGAGTTTTTTTGCTCTGAATCCTAATTAAAAAGAAAGCAAGACAAATATTTGAATTTAGAATTAAAATAAATATATCTGAAAATATTAAGCTTAGGCTACCGACCACCACTACTATTCCAAACTATGGATTGTGCTTTCTTTAAGGTAATGCATTTGAAATATTTTTCCCCTTTTTATATTTTCATTAAATTAATCATTTTGTATCCATAAAAGTCATTAAATAGTTTTGTAATTCAATAAAATTTTAAACTCATCCTGGGTTCATCTCAACTCAACCCGATTAACTAGACATGTAATCAATCCGAGCTCAATCGAACTTCTTAACCGAAGCCCTTAGTTCAGTTGAGCTTGTGCTGACTTCATCGATTGGACAGCTTGGTTGGGTTGTATTTGGGTCATGTATTTTATGTTTGGGCTCTGGTTTTGGTTTATTTGGGTTGATCACCTCAACCCAACCCAACTTGTCAGAGTTACAACCCTAATCTTATCTATATAGTTCTTGCTCTAATACCCATTGAAAGTAAAATATGACTTAGCAACTAATTCAAGAAGGGGAAGGGGAGGAGGGGTGGATTCGATTTCTAAAAACTTTTTACACAAACAATTAGAAATTTCAAGCAAAATAAAGAGACAAGTAATAAATACAAAATATAAAAGATATGAGAGAGAAATACAAACTCATATATAGTGGTTTGTACACCCTGCTTACATTCACTCTCCTCAACCTTTTAATCCGGTGTGAAGGTTCCTGTGTCTCAGCTTCCCCTAAACCCAGGCTTCACTTTCTTATATACTTGGATTCTGCTCAAATGGACACTTAAAAATCTCACTTCAAGTAAATACTATTTGAAGTCTTTCACAACTCAAATTCCTCCTTGTGTATACAACATACAAGTCACTCACACTAGCGCCTCACACCTAGATATAGAAAATTAGATAATTTGTAATTGTGCACTTTAAATATACAAATATAAGAATGCAATCAAGATTTCTTGTTTGAGAGCTTTTGATGAGAAAGAATAGAAATGGAAGCTTTAATTCAAGTGTTCTTTCTACTAAATGAATCATTAACATCTAATTATAAGACGAAGCCTTAAACCCCAAAAATTACTTAATAAAAAATGTACACTAACCCATTTATCACCGTTGGGGGACTGTAGCAAGTTATTGTTCATTAACTCGATATTGTAGTAATTTTTGGGTATTCATCAACTCGGTATTGTAGTAATTCAGTACTATAGCAACTCGGGTATTGTTCATTCATGTTGATTTTGCATTCATTTTAATTCATTTTGATTTCTAAATTTTTACAATCACATTAATGTTCAATTGAGTTCTGAATGTCTAAGTTTCGAAGTCCAAACTTGGATTTTAAAGAATTTAAAGAACTTAAACCCATAACCAAGTTATAAATATGATGCATGTATAAATGATATCTTAAATGCACCAATGCATTCACCTTATATTGATATCCTAAGTTTGAGATATCTTTATGTTGTTCTTGAACTTGGAGTCTTTTTTCCTTGTCATCTTGGACTTCAATTCTACATTTCTTGAATGAGTGAACTTAGCTTTTAAGACTTTGATTAAGTGCACATTTGTCATGTTAAGCTTGTAATATTTTCATTTGTTACTTGATTAATCACAACACGTCACCAATCTCATTTTAATAATTAGTAACTAATAACCAATGAAGAAAATATTGGTTTCGATGGATAGATCAATACTTGGATTTTACGAATATATCAGATATTTCAGTGGATATTTTTACATAAATATCAGTAATTAAAAATATCAATTAGATTATGATTTTTTTTTTAAATTCCTTATTATATTTATGTTTGTTTATTAAAATATATATTTATCAATGCTCTATACTTATATTTGAATTTATTAATTATTTGATTTTAATGTTAAAATTATAATTTATTCAATAATATAAATTAGAATACCAATTTTTATACATTTATATTTTTATATTTTTTTTTAGAGAAAAAATATAAATGTATTAAAAAGTCATAGTATTAGTTATTCTACAAATGATTAAAATATTCAATAAATAATTAAAGCCAAAATCTAATCTTTTCAGACCATTAAAATAAGAACTATGTTGGCCCGGTGGAAGCAGGAGCTATATTTCCATAATTTGCCAAGGTTCAAAACCTCAACAACATTTTGAAATTTGAATTAGTTTGATCAAGTTGACAAAAAATATATCCCGAAATATCCTCTAATCGATTATCGATGGGATATATGGTATCGACTTTCACCGATACATGATATACTCCGATATATCCTCGATATATCTCCGATATATAGTTCGATATATCCCTGTGTATATATTGTGTATATTGCAAAATTATCTAATCTACAAGGAAAAAGGGAAAATAAGAGAAAATGTTAAAATGTGGAAGTTAAAAGAATTTATTAGTTTCAAATTTTCTTGGCACTCTTCAAGTTTTTTTTTTTTTTCTCAACCTTATTTTTCCTCAAGTCCTTGGATCAATTATTGATAAATTGTTTTATTTTTTTTCCTTTATGGAAAAGTGTTTCGTAATCAATTTGATAATTTTTATGAAAAATGTATGAAAATTTTGTATTACATGGTTTCGATTCTAACAATAAAAAATAATTATGGTTTAGGCATAAAAAATAGTTCTTATAGAACATTAAGTAGTCATGATAGTACATTTAGCCATAACTACTTAATGTGTTACAATATATAACTACTCATGTAAGACCCGAGAAATTCCAATTTCAGGAAAAATAGCAAAATCGTAATTTCGATTACAAAGTTGTTAATTTTGCTTAAAAATCCGTAATTTATTCTCTAGATCTCGGATGACGAAACGGATTTCACCGTTGGAATTGTCTCGCGAATCTAGCTAGCACGTAACATTGGTCGACTCCGGCATACGGAGTCGGCACGCTTTTTCGAGGCATCATGCTCAAAGCCGTGAAACGATTTAAATGACTGAAGTCAGATATAACACGCACTACAGCTAATAAGTGGTATGAGTAGATAAATGATGAAAATGGACTACCGAGATTATGCCGAATGTCAACCTGAGAAAGAGAAGAACCGACTCTCTTCAAAATACTGCGATCCAACTGCCTGGCAAATGGACAAGAATGAGAACCGGCCGACGCCGGAGGACTTACGCGTGACACCGGATTTAGAAGCTTCGACAAACCTGAGGTAGGGGTTTCCTACTTCATGCTTTATTCCTCGCTTTAAGTACTTTACAAATGTTTGAGTCGAAGAGTCGTTAGGTCAAGCTTGACGGCCCAAACATGTGGGACTCGAATTATTGGAAATTTTTTGAATCATTGAGTCGTCCATCATCAAGTACGACTTTGGGTGATTAATTGTGAAAATTGTGAAATAAATTGCATTGATTGAATGGAGGTCGAATGGCCAGAAAACCCGGTTCACTAAGCGAACCGATGATTTAGATTTTGGGAATAAGAACTCGAGGGTTTCACTATTCCTACAAAGGTTCTCAAATATATTTGAAAATATGTGGTTGGTCCAAATGAAAGGATTTAATTAAATTGTTTTGTTGGATCATTGTATTCAAGAGGCTTAATTTTGATGTATGAAATGAGAATTTGCATGACATGATTGTGTGAATTGATCGTTTTGTAAATATATGCATGTTTATATATTTACCCGTGAATCAGACTGTATTGAATTGGCATACATGCATTCCATATGCAATTGAACAATTCTAGGACTATAGAGGAGTGAATGAGATGAGTCTAGAGAAAACGGCCCGAAAAGGTCTAAAAATATTATTTATCTAGGGAGAAGTCCAAATTAAAAATATCAATCGTCGGAGCGGCCCAATTGATATTCATCGGAGGGTAGTCCACAAACAAATAATATATCAATCGTCGGAGCGGCCCAATTGATATATATACATCGGAGGGTTGTCCACTAACAAAATAATAATTTTCATACGAGGCTTAGGCGAGTGTGATGGAGCTCTAAGGAAGACTCTGATCCGAGTTGGGTCATGTAGACATTCAAGAATGGCATTTGCTTGAATGTGTGTTTTCATTGGAACATTGCACTGCACTTAGGTGGTGAGTAGCCCACTTAGGGCGATTCCACTACTGAGCATTAGCTCACCCCCTGTCGAGGATATTATTTTGGCTGTGGTGTACAAGGAGAGTGCGAGGTGGACGACTCGTCCTAGAGACCGGGAGGATTGTGAAGAAAGTCGGGTTGTGGCTTTGATGTATACATGTATTAGAACTTTTAAGTTTAATGTATATATTAGCAAGAGTAAAAACATGAACCTCTGTAACTATTGGGTATATAATTGGATTCATAGTTGGCATGTATATCGAGTATTGTTTACGGGCCCAAGTGGCCGCTTTAAATCATAAACTGCTATATCGACCGTTTGGGACGTTTATGCATAGTCTCAGATTTTGCAGAGCTCCCGTATAAAGGACTCGCCCGATTTTCGTGAAAAATGTCGGGTCACCCGACATTCACGAGTATTCAGGTTGACGGGTAGTCAACGGACCCCCGGATTTGGGGCGTCACAGCTTGGTATCAGAGCCTAGGTATACGGCTACCTAGGGCTTGAGGGGATTTGGGCTTAGGCCATAGTCTTTGAGGTATAAGAACATCACCACTAGGTGTGGTTCGATGTTGAGCGTAGGTATGAGATTACCTAGGAAATCACGGGACAAAACTAGGACACTACATGCATGCTTTAGGTGATTGTTTGATAAATGATGTGTGAATATGTGAATGTTTGATGAACAGGTATACCATGTTATATGTGTTATGTTTGTTTGTGTGCTAGTGATTAGCAATATAGGAAAACAAGTGATGTGTTAGCTTTGTAGTTTTTACAAAGAGGTAAAAACCTGAACAACAAGAAGAAATAAAATAAATTTGAATCAATTTATTTGGTTATTGATAATGAAATAACATTTTAATAAATTTGAGGTTGAACACTAGGTTAGTGTTATAGAGGTTTTGAGGAAATTCTGACCCTTTCCACTAAATGAAAAATAAACAAAATAAATTCTTAAGCAATTTATTTGTTTATTTGAGAAATGAGGAAAAATATATTTATATATATATCTATATATATATATATAAGGTGGAGAAAATTTTTACAAAGGTAAAACCTGAAAGAGTAAAGAAAATAAATTTTATAAACTTATTTTGGTTATGAGATGAAGAAAGCAATTTTCTAATGTTTTAAAAGTTGTAAATTTAAGAATGGAGTAAAATAAATTTTTTATAAATTTATTTGAGTAGTTATGGAAATGAAAAAAAATATAGGTGTATATTTTTATTTTCCCGGTCGAAAAAATGAAACGCAGAAAAAAACTGTTGGCTACTACCCAAATTAAATTGTGAAAACAATTTGTATTGCAAGAGAAATGTATTGTATCCCCGACCGAAGAGGTGCGCTTAGTTTGGCCAGCTGCGGCTTAGGATCCAAATTGTATTGCAAAGGGTGGGTTTTAGGAGATCGGTTGAGGATGCTTGCAATACAAGAAGTGTATCGGGCAGTCGAAAGGACATGGGAGTGGATCAGACAGAATACACCTCGTATTGTAACTCCAGGCTGAAATTAGATGCTGCAATACACCACATTGTGACAGCAAAGGAGCAGCGCGGTGGCCAGATCGCGACATCTGGCTGGAAGGCGCGCAAAGGTGGCGCCGCAACACGCAAGATGGCAAGGCACGCGCATGTGCGAGCTAGCAGGCCTGGCGTGCAGCCGGGCTGGCTTGCGGGAATGCACTTGGTGATGAAGCCTGCTTTGACCCTATTGACTCGCATTGTTCCCGGAAGTCAATTTTTGGACATTGTTCGTGGAACCCGCTCGAACAATGTTCATCACAAAAATTTTCAAATTTTTTTTTTATTAAATTAAATTAAAATCAAATCAAATCAAATCAAATTAGACAAATTAAAAATTTTTTTCAAAATGAAATTTTGTTGATAAAAATATTTTAAATGACATCGATCATTTTTAGACACTCGGTAGTCATAAGGATAATGGGTATACACCGAGATTTATGTGTATGAATTAAAGGTCTCTGTAATGTGTTTATGCCTTAGAGATACCGTATTGAGATTTAACTTGCCATTGAACCTGCATGCATGGTCAGTCGAGATCTGCGACATGGATGGCGTCCACTCGGGTATTGGTCGTACCACCGCGTTTGACCAAAGTTACGAGGCCGCAGAGCCATGTTACCGCCATCTACGTGCTGGTATAGGTAGATGCAAATAGTGTCCCAAGAATCTCCAGAGAAGAAAGATCATCCTCCGACATTCACAGGGGGAGGAGATTCATGGTGGCGCACTACTGGTTTATGCAGATCGAGAAGGTTAGAGGCCATGAGATTACCTCAACACTACTAGATTGGGGGCTCAATTCTGCCTGCAAATTTGCATCGAGGCCCAAGTATGGTGAAATACAAGGACCTCTTGAGATCTTAGGAGGAGCTATTGTATGAGTTCTCCCTGTGGGATAAGGGAGAGAATAGGGATAGATATGTGTTAAGGTTGTGAGTTAGAGATCCTGGGACTCTACTCACAATGACTTGAGGATCATGACATGTCGCAGTTCAATGTCATCTCGATGGATCAGTCGACAAAATTTTAGGGTTGTTATTGATTGTGAGCGAGGCTACCGCCACACGCAGGACTCAGACTCGGTGGTATTTAGGGGGACAAGCATGACATTTTTCCTGCATAGTATGATGAGTCCAAGTGTCGTGGATGCTAGCTGGTTGGCAGCTGTTTTACCCCAGAGGACGGCGAGAGATCAAACTTGGATCTACTTTGAGTGCGGTACGGTCATGTGGATGTTTTCCAAATGAGCCACCGACTACCTCCACAGAGGGTCAGACTTTGTGATCGAGTTACACCTGCACTTCACCCATCTCTCATGACTCCAAGATAGGATGGCACCTGCTGAGTTGCAGATCCTGTGAGTCCGGGCCATGTGAGCCACCGACAAACGTGGAGGTGGTTCATATTAGACCGAGCACCACCATGGCGTCCGGTCATATAAGAAGAAGGACAAGACCTTCGACCGTGCATTGATTACCGATATTAACCGTTATTTATCAAGAATCGTACCCATTACCGAGATCACCATTTGTTCGATCGCTTGAGAGGAGGCGTAGTCTACTCCAAGATGTACCTTCGTGACCGTTACCATCACCGAGGCGCTAGTGGATACGATATCCCTAAGACAGCGCTTTTTAGGACGCTATGGCACTTTGAGTTTACGTGATTCTTCTGATCGATTTAACGCACCAAGAAAGATTCATGGATCCTACGACAGATATTCCAACCCCATTTGGGATCGGGCTTGTCAGAGTCTCAGGATGATCTTCATCTTGGCCCCAATCAGAGCGGAGCATGAGTATCACTTGAGGATTGTTTTGCGCTTGTTAAGAGATCTCATCACTTATATGCTAAGTTCAAGAAGTGGGAGCTCAGTTTACTTCAGGTGAGATTTCGGGACGCGGTGTTACATCAGGAGTGCTAGTCAACCTGCAGAAGGTTGAGGCAAGGATGAGTTGGGAAAGACCTAAGTTAGTCTTTCGAGATACGAGTTTCTTAGATTGGCTAGGTATTACAGAGGTTCGAGAATGGGCCAAGTTGTCCATTCGTATGTGGATCGTAGGGATTTCGCCACGGACATGGACCCCGCGGTTAGATCCCACCGACCAGAGGGATCGAGGCGCCCGAAAGACCTTATGTGGGTGCTGTATAGCGAGGAGACCTTCTTCTAGTTATGCCCGTGAAAGAAAGTAAGACTTCGCTTGCACGAAGTTTCAAGACTAGTAATGGATCGGGCATGTGAGACGGACGCCCTGAGACAGTGGATCCCAGGCTTTGGGACAACGCAGTCCCGGGGCCAGAGAACATGAGAGTATACAGTTCATTCCTCCACACCCTAGTACTGGTCAGAGGAACCGCCGCTTCTGGTAAGAGCACTTCCAAAGAATACGATAGCTGGGCTAGAGTGCTGGTCAAGTCGTGGATAGATCAGAGTCGCACACTGAAGTGTGGTAAACCCAGTGGTATTATTTGAGCCGTTGTTGATTTCGGGCTGACATGGATGAGCGACGTACCACTCCGTTGTCAAGAATCGACCTAAATTCTGATTGTCATAATTCTCCGACACGATCTTGACTTCAGCTTTAGAGGTTAAGGCCTTTAGAGAAGCCGTATGGAGTTTTCCTGCGGTGTAGGGTCAGAGTTGACTTGATAGGTCAGGATTATGGAGTGAGTGATCTCGAGATTCCCCGCCTATGGTGGACCCTCGATTGCGTCACAAGAAGGCATTATCGCATTCGCGGTGTGCAAGGTACATCGTTGTCGAAGTCAGCGGTGCACGGCACGGCCATTCACCACTCTTAGTGAGTGGGTTGAGTTTGTCTTTAGGACTACGTCCAATGAAGACCTTAGTTCGAACTGTGAAGTGAAGTAGTAATTCAAGTGCATTGCAAAGCAAAGTAAAATGCAAATCTCTAAGGTGAGAAGCCTGGAGTTGTGGTAGCGAGACCCGGAGGTCATCCCGACTTCAGGTGGGTGGTGAGGCCCGTGAGATGTCCCCAAATTTATATAGGTGAATGTACTGTGCCTCAAGTGCAGTTTTTCCAAGAATTATGTTGCCCGAAATGAAAACACACCTGGTCAAGTATCACATAGACTTTAGAGTCAGTGATGTGGAGTCGGGAGTGACTCGGATGAAACAACACACCATTGTGTTATCATGTAGACTTAAAGTCGAATGGGATGAGTCGAGACTCGAGATTGATACCCATGGAAATTGCATTGGGTGTTGTTGAGCTCAAGAAGGGCCTCAGATACCTGGATGTCATTCATGACATGGACTAGGTTGACTCAGTCCAATGGATCACAATGATTGTGACCTTGAAAGGTCAAGCATAATACAAAGTAAGGATCAAGGTAGGTTACACGTCAGGTGGATTATATACAAAATAGAGACACGCTACGAGCATACGTCCTAGGTCATAAGGGTAGAGGATCAATTGCCCTAGTGGAATATCCCACAACAACAAAGAGATTCAAAGCAAAGGGCACGATGGCAATCAGATGAGGCATTGTATGGGAGGCCATGTAGATCACCGTTATGTTGGACCGAGGTGGGAGAGAGCTCCATCACTAGTCCTGATCTTATTAGGGACACCTTCGAAAAGGTGAGCTTGATATGATAGCGTCTTCTCATGGTCGTGCCTTTAAGAGCCATGTAGATGTACGACGTGGGCCGACCCTGGGAGTCTCGAGGTCGGGATCATGTCTTCTCGAAGGTTATGCCTAAGAGATGGATATCTGCCCAAGCGCGTGAGCTTATCGCCGGCAGGCTTATCGGACCTCTTCGAGATACTGAGAGTGGTAGGCACCGTTATGTGACCTAAGAAGGCATCGCCAAAGATGATAGGTGTGTCCACGATAGAGCTCTCACGCTTCCATACTGTAAGATAATTCCGATCCATCTCATGTAGTGGATCGGGGACAAGATTTGAGGTTGAGCCAATGACGTAATTCTGTTTATGACCGCATTTTGATAGCCGTGGATCAGTTTTATGACGCAAGAGGAGGGGTACTATGTGAAGGCAATTATGGAGTGGAGGAGCTCCGCCGTGAGCGCACGACATGGAACACCTATCCCTTCGTTTAGGGATTTAAGGTAATGTGAGTTTAGTCACCGCTTAAGATTTAACGACCGCTTACATGCATGAGTTAGAGTGCACGTTGCATATGCATGTGAGTGATTAGATTGTCCAGAATGGACGAAATTCTTTAAGGAGAGGAGAAATGTAAGACCCGAGAAATCCAATTTCAAGAAAATGGCAAAATTGTAATTTCGACATAAAGTTGTTAATTTTAAGTTAAAAATCTTAATTTATTCTCTGTAGATCTCGGATGACAAAACGGATTCACCGTTGTAATCAGCCAAATCTAGCTAGCACATAAAATTCGTCTAATTCCAAGATGCTCGAGTCTGCACGTTGAGGCACGCGATTCAAAAGCCGTGAAAATTTTTCGATGTGGACGAAGTCACATATAACACTTACCCATGTGCCATAAGCATGAGTAGATGGGGACATTTAAAACTGAGTAATGGTATTACGCCGAATGTCAAAACTCAGAAAAGCAGGGCGTCCGACTTCTAAAATACGTTTCATTCAAACCACCCAGCCTTCTGACAAGAAGGAGAACTGCTTCTACGAGAGGGCTACGACGTGACACAGGATTTGGTGAGTTTCTGACAAACTCAGATGGGGTTTCTCTCACGGCGTTTTATCTCAGTTTTAAGTACTTTACAAATGTTTGAGTTGAAAGAGGCCGTTATGGGCCGTTTGATCGGTCCCAAACACGGGACCGAATTATTGGAAATTTTTTGAACCATTGAGCCGCCCATCATCTACACGGCTGGGTTGGTGATTAATTAGAAAAATTGTGAAATAAATTCAGCATTGATTGAAATTGTTTCTGAAATGTCAGAAACCCGGGTTCACTAAGTGAACCGATGATTTGTGGGATTTTTCGAATAGTGGTCACCATTCTCGGCGCTGAGTTCCTACCATATTTCTTGGTGAAAATATGTGTTTGGTCTGTGATTTAAATTAAATCAAGGCTGCTGATCACAAATTCTGGGCTTTTAGCCACTGATACGAAATGAATTGCGCTGATATGACGTAGTAATTGATTGTCTGCAAAATACGGTTACAGTATTTATCAATTATCTCAGACGAATGATCATATTCACAGTATTCGGAACACCAGATCGCGGAGAAGCACAGATGTCTGGCAGGAAATGGTCGAGGTTAATCTGTTACATTAACTGATAAGAACAATGGTATCAATCGCCTGAGCGCCCAATTGATATTCATCGGAGGGTAGTCCATTAAACAATTAATATATCAATCGCCTGAGCGCCCAACTAGATATATATACATCGGAGGGTTGTCCACTAACAAATAATACCACATGGTGGCTTAGCGTGTGTGTGACGGAGTCGGTGAAGACTCGGATCCAGTCATCATGTGGTGACATCCGCGCAGGACTGCGATCGCTACCTGAATGCTGTTTCTGACGAATATCAGACTGACCAGCCGTAGAGTTTTCACTTAGCATGTATTCCACCATCGAGCATTAGCTCACCTCGTCGGTGGATATTATTTTACAAGTGCATGCTGAAATAAGTAAGTGACGGCTCATTCCTAGACCGGGATTAGAAGAAGTCGGCCATGCTTGATGATAATAGTATTAACTTTAAGTTTAATGTATGTATTATAAGAGTATAAAACATATGAACTCTTGTAACTATTGGGAGATATAGTCGGATTCATAGGTCAGTATGTGGGGCATTTTAAAGATTGTTTACGAGCCCAAGTGGCCGCTTTAAATCATAAACAAGAGTATCGACTATTTTAACATGTTTACGTTATGCTTCGCATTTAAATACCGTATTAAAGCGAGACTCACCGATTCGTGAAATGCCGTCGTCTTCATCCCATATCGACGAAAGATTCCGGGTTGATGAGAATAATCTGACCCTGATTCAGCCAACTCAATATACTATTATAATAATCCACTGAAATGTCTTTAAATTAAAAAACTATGGAATATACTATCATAACTATTTTTATACCCAAACCAAATATTATTTTCTTGTTATAACCTAAAAGATGTAATACAAATTCTTGGTACCTTTTTCATAATAATAATCAAAATAATTACCTAAAACAAGAAGTGAACGTGTTTCAAATAGTTTAGGCTTTGATGATTGACCAAAAAGCCTGCAAAAGAGGACCAAGTAAAGGTTTGGACAACTAGTGCAACTGAAGGGATACAATATTTAATTGGGAAAAGTAATGTCATGTGTGCAAGTTGCAATAGAACCTGAATTACACATGAATCTGACAAAATTCCTCCCTTCAATATCTCTCTTCCTGATTTACTTTTCTTCTTTCTAGTATTCCCTTCTGCAACTTCATCATTGTCCTTCAACTTCACCAACTTTGACGTAGATATGGGTGCGGTGTATATTCTCCTGAAGGATGCATCCAACTGACCAGAAAACCAGAACAGCAAATATCTAAATGATAGCTAGGTCTAGCCTCTGTATAGCGAGCGGTTGTATATCTCGGATCCGGCCTAGAAATTCCCAAATTCTTAAAAATAAATTTTAATTACATAAATTAGTACTTAAAAAATTCATAATTTAAACATATCTAAAAAACTTGTAATATAAACTAAAGAGTATTTTTAAAATGAACAGTTTACTACCTTATAACTAAAAGTGTATTAAAAAACTTTAAAATGACAATCTTAAATCAAGAATTTTGAAAATAATTTCAAATTTGAAGATAAAAAGATTTTATTTTTTATTACAAATTTAGAAATGTGTTTAAATTTATAATGGATGAGTTACTAATGCAGGAATTAAAATTTATTTTTTAATTCATAAAAATCAAATTTGTCTTCCAAAACTAATAATTCCATGCAATTTGCTAAACTTAAAATTTACTTTTTTTTTTTAATTGAATAATGAATTTTAAATTTAGAATGTAAATTCAGATTTTATACAAATTTAATTCATTTTTTTTTAAACATTACAATTTTATTTTTAATTTTAAATTAAAATTCATATTTTCTAAACATAAAATTCAAATTTATTTATTTATTCATTATGCGAATTCTATTTTCTCAATTATCATGGCTCAGATTGTGGTTAAGGATATCGAGGTATGTGAAGAGCTATTAAAATGAAAGTAATGATATTTAAGAGAAAACTTTAGTTTAAGATATAAAGCACAAAGGGTGAAAGTCTCAAGATTTAAATTGTTATTTTCCCTAATAAATTGGATATTAAAAAATGCTTTAAAATAATTTTTTGCACAAAGAAAATGTATAAATGAGTTTTTGAATAAAACATTTTAGATCTCATACTACCAATCGAGGAATTCCAAGCTAAGATTTTGCCAACACGCCATGGTCCTGGCAATAACATTAAGACAACTGGGGACCACCGCAAGACAAATTAATCGATAGATATATGTCCTTGCGGGGAAGTCAAAAGATATTTCCTAAGATAATTAGGGATGATTTTGATGTACGCTTAATCTTTGATTGACCGATCATTGGTATGGATCTTCTCAAAGTAATTGGAGTATCGATCAAGAATCATATGAGCAAGACACTAAAAAAAAAAACTATGGTTTTGCATTATTTGCTAAAGATTGATACTCAAGATAATTAAATAATCGAAGGCTAATTTGTTTTATATATATGGACTTTACTCAACTAATAGTACTTTTTTTAATACACTGCCATAATACTTAGAATTTCGAATTATAAAAAGGGAATGATGTAAAAGGTGCACCATATCATTAAATTAAATATAATGAAAATAAAACTCAACTCACCCATATTAAACGTGATTGCCTATATCAAATTAACGAAGAATGCACTTTCCTCCTGTCACACCCCACCCCTACTATTGGCAGTACACACTGTACCACTCATGAATCCTCAAATGTTACCTCTAACGAATAGAAAATCGCTGTCGTTCAGACAATATGTAAAAATCTCAGATACAAAAAAATTTATTTTCTAAACTCATGATTTTATAAAATTTCTGGGAAGATAACAACCCATACAACACGTCCCAACCAGATACACACCACACATTTCCAACACAGAACTAACAACATTCTTTCACCAGAAATTATACCAACACATTTTTCACAAACTACACCATGGCTGATAAAGATATATCTAATATACAATTCAAAGTATTCTTTACAAAAGATTGTTAATTACAAAGACTTATACAAAAAGTCGGAGAATCCTAATCAAGCCCAACATCCGGAGTGCCCGTACTGAAAATAGTTTTAAACAGAAAATAAATGAGCCAAATGAGCTCAGCGAGGTATGTTTATAAAATGGTCTTTTTTATGAAAATATCTCAAAACTTAGGGTCCTCTTTACAGCATATTTTCCAGGTTCGTTGTTTCGTTTAAAGTTTCTAAACTTTCATACTAGCGCTTTGCTTTACTTTGCTTTTCTAAAATTTCCAAAACTTTTACGCCACACTGAAAGCTTTATAAACTTTTCAAAATCTTCGTTTAATTTTGGCTTTAAAAGTTTCTAAACTTTCTCAAATCTCTTTACTTTTAAACTGGTAAATTTTGGTTTAGTTCAACCGTTTGTTTTAAAACATAAACGGAGCTGGCTCAACCGCTTGTTTGAAATAAAATCGGAGCTGAGCCTCAACTGCACCAAAATGGGCTTCATTTTTCAAAAACCGTTTAAAAGACATTCTGGCAAATCATCAACCACCGGAGGCCTTTTTCCTTTCATTGCACTTAGTGAACACGGAGCCCGGGCACGACCGTGCTGGAAGTGACTCTCTTGGTCCGTGATCACCCAGGTGAAAGGGCCTGGGCAATAATTCACTTCACCTTTTCGTAAATACGCGGAATTGACTCCGCCTCATCAACATAACTTAGCGAACGCAAGTGAACCCTATATACTCAGACGTGCCGTACTGGGCCTCTTAAACTAATAGATGACGAACTGTTTTTGCCGACCAGCAAATCAAAATGCATGAATGATATCCTAACACCACCAGACGTATCTGAATACCTCCTCAAATCTGCAGATGCTTGCTTAGAACTAGGATTTAGCTTAGGCCCGTTTTCTAATAAAATTTTTTAGTTCGTTGCTTGCTTGAAACATGGTTTAATAATTCAAAACCATTTGTTTGCTTTGAATATGGTTTGATAATGGTTTAAAATCAAAACCATTTACTTGCTTGCTAAACTCATTGCTTGCTTCTCAAATATGGTTTACAATCAAAACCATTAAATACCAAACACAGAAATGCTTTATAATATAAATACACTAGTATTTTGAAAAATAAAGCTTGTAATTCAATCTTTTGTTACCAAAACTGAGCACGACTCAATAACTTTCCTACTTTACAATTCACACACTTCAAAACGAATACCGAAAACATTAATCGCCTGCGTATAGCGTGAAACTTAACATACTGGCTACGCAAAGTCACTTTGTCACACAACATTCATATAAATCCAAATGAGCAAATACCCTTGAAAGACCAAAAAGTCTTAACAAAAACTACTCATTTTGGCAAACCTTTTTCCAACAATTACTCTGAACTTTATTATCAAACAATTATCTAAACGGTCTTCAAAAATTATGAAACCTCCTAGATCAGTCCTTTATATATCCAATGACATCTCTTTAAATTTCAATTTAAAATTCCTCTAGCGCTCAACCATAACACAAGTTACAACAATTTTTGATGCCAAATTGGTTAGCTCACTGAATCACCTATTATTATCCTTGATTTCTGGGGTCTTAACTCCATAAATTGGAAATTGTTTCTTCACTCATTTGAAGCTATGGTTCTAAGGTTTCTTCTCCAATTGGAATCACCCAATTTGGATCACCAAAACTCAAGCTATTGTATTTTACATCTAGATTACTCAATTTGGCAGAACAGAATCTGCACATAGCTCCACTTTGAAAAATTTCTGGGCACTTTGGGGTTACAATTTGCATACAATTCCTTCAGCTAAATTATTCCTCTAGAAGTCTATTTTACCCAGAATTTTGAATCACTCAATTTGGATGAGTGGAACTCCACTTATGGCCAAAACACTACAACCAAACCCAAAACAGAGCACAACCAGTGAGCTACACGAGCTCACCTTTCAGTCCGTATTTGGGAGTCTTAGAGCTACAATTTGTTCTTGGTCCCTTCTATACATTTGTAGCCCTATCTCTTATGGTTCTTTACCAATTAGAATCAATTGATTTGGATGATTATAACTTAATCTATATCCAAAACAAGAACAGGGGTTTTACAAAATTTTGACAGCATTTCCTTTAAAAACCCAACATTCTCCTTTTTTTTTACAACCATTCCTCAAACCAATCCAACCAATCAAGACAATACAAAACAACCTCAAACCCTAGCTCTAAGAACTAGATCAAAAACCCAAGAACCATGGAAATCCATATAAAGGTCCAATAATCCATACCAAAAAGCCTAGAAATGACAGGACCCGACCTCTGAAACCCTCTCAAGATTCCCCGGGTGGTCCCGCCTAGTGAAGTCCCACTGTACAAACCATAGGGAATGCACAATGGAACCCCACCTAAGAAAGAAATAAACACATGCAGTACCACAATACCTCAATTATATAGAACAATCCACGACTGTCCTATCCAAATGTAGGTCATAACCACATCATACATAATAAGGACCCATATGAGTTCAATACTAATATCAGAGCATTCTAACAGTACTTATGACTTAGGGTTACAAAATGAAAATAAATAGGTCCAACAAAACAAAGACAGATGGATGGGGTAGAGTACTGCAGCTGTCGCAGAAGAGCGGTGTTGAATCTGGCGCAAGATAGGCCCTATAAATTGCCCGAACCTAGGGAACATATATTAAAACAATAAACGTGAGAAATAAATCTCAGTGAGTGGCATAATTTATATGGAAAATAATGTTTTTATTTTCGAAAATTTCTTCTCTCAAGACCTCACGTCCACTCTTTTGTAATGTTCCCCGTTTAGCAAACATTTCACAAACCCAACTTTACCAAAGCCCAACAATATGAAAGTCATGCTAAAAATTTAACCCAAGATCATTTCAAGAACCTTAAAACCTGAATCTGTTTCACAACATATAATTGAGCATAAATATATGTAACCATTATGTCGTAAAAATAACCATGAAAAATACCATAACCATAAATATTGAAATGCTTATACTTTGATCAGAGACCAACAATGTACCGCATCATATACCCAGGTTTCCATAAACCGCCTGCAACCCGACCACGACATCGCGGGCAAACCACCCGGGTCGAGCTAAACCCGACCTCACGACCGTGGAATTAACATATAACCTGTTGGATGGAACCAACCTCACGACATCATGGCAAACCCTGTGTAAACCGTCGGGTAAACCCGACTACCAATCGCGGGAAACTAATAAACTAAACCGTCTGCAACCCGACCACGACATCGTGGCAACCACCCGTCGGGTAAACCCGACCACCACCGTGGAATTAATATATATAATCGTTTCCTAATTACAAGTATTTTTTCCAACGATATCAGATATAATCATTCCACAAGATCTCAAAATCTCTTTCTTAAAACAATAGGTTTTCAAAGTGGTTTAAAACCTCAATCCACGTACCCAACATATTTAAAAATACCACAGACTCATCCAGGAACTCAGTAAAACTTCCAAACAGTTAAAAGGTTGATAAAATTCACATGAAATGATAACTTGTTTTATATGAGACCGATAATCACATTTGTATGCAACCAACCATTTGGTCAAAACAGTATATATGTAAAATATTTAATCACAATAGATATATCAACATAATACCTCAAATCATTTAAAACATATAAACCACTCAATGCACTACGCACGCCGCCTTAGTCCTTCCGCATGATCGCCTCCGCCGGCGTGAATGCCCGTAATATAAATAAAATACAACTTAGGTCTAACAATTGAACCAACGATCGGATGCCCTAAGGCCTTAGGAATAACTCTAGAACTATGAAAGTATCCTAATCAATTCGATAGTCTAATTACATAGTATGCCCTATAGGCCTGGTACCCAAAATTTGGGCTTTTCACCGAGAGCTAATTTCTCGAAATTGAACCGTCCAATAATTCCTAAAAACATCCAATTTCACTAATCCAACTTCAATTTTACCAAATTTGACCAATTGGTACTCTATTTCAGTCCAAACTTCTCGGTAATTACCCGAAACAACCTAAAAATGGAAAACTAACCAAACGACGTCCAAAATTTACAAACCACATATCAATGGAAAGCCCAAGAGACTAGGAACTCATCAGTACCATTACCTTGGTCCAACAATAAGCCAGAGGTCGGAAAATTCGATCCAACCGCCTACCGATTCTTGTTTTCTTGGGCCAGATCTTCAAACGGGTGAGGAATCTGCAAAAAGGAACCACGGAAATGAGTTCAGGGGGTCCAAAAATGGTGGAAAGGAGATATAGGGTGGCCTGAGGTGGCTGAAATGGTCAAAAATCACAAAACCGTGACAAAACGGCGGTACCGCCGCCGTGCCCGCTCGCCAGATCCGCCCTTCTGGCCGCCGGGTCGGGTCGAAATTTCATGGCCGACATCGTCCGGTGGTGGTGCACCTCATGGTCCGACGCATGTAGCTGGTGGTTGGTCGGAGGTGCCTTCTCTAGTCCAATCTTCCACGGCGCGCAAAAGGCTAAACGGCCCAATCTCAGGTTCCCAGCCAAGAGTTTTTCCTAGCTCTTGGAGCTCAAGAGGGTGTTTTTGGGGCTGTGGTTTCATTTTGCATCCGGTTATGTTTATATGTGGTCTAGGTCACTTTAGGTAAAATCCCGCATTGTGAATCCCTGGGACACCGATAAAGTGCTACTATTGAACTTCTCATAGCCGTAACTTTATCCGTGAAGTTCTGATTGGACGCCCGCCTGGCCTATGAAACCTCAGATCGACGTAGGCCTACGAGATGCCGGCGGTTACCCTAAAACCATTCCTCTTCAAAAGTCAAACTTGGTCAACTTGGTCAAACTGGTCAAACTTGGTCAAATCAGATATCGAGTCACGGGTTCGCTACAATCTAATTCCCTTAAAGAAAAAAAATTTCGCCCACGAATTGTGACCGTGGTCATGGAAGAGATGAGGGTATTGGCTCCTCGTGATTTGGTCCTCCCGCCCAAAGTTCACCTCCGACGTTTAGTGGTTCCTCCACAGATCTTCACCAAGGATATTGTCTTGTTATGGCGTCCTTCTCTTCTCTACCCAGACCGTGACCGGCTGCTCCTCATAGGATAAGTCATCCTCAAACAACTGTGTCTCCAACATATGAGGGATCTCGAATACTGCGTAGGACGGATGTGGAACACATTATGACCTCGAAAACTCCTCCGCAAGTCTAATCTATAGGCATGTAGCGAGGATTTAGCTTCCCTATTCCCAAAGCTGCATCACCCTTCCAAGGAGAGAGTTTTAAGAATACTCTCATCCTCGACCAAACTCAAGATCCCTTAGAATATCCATAACACTAAATATTCATCAAAACGTATGCTCAACCACCAAACAAGCTGCGTTGGCATAAAATCTTTCCATCCTCAAAAACCCTACAGGTCTAACTTTCATGTCACGCAGTTGGTCTCTTACCTACATCTAAGGTGGAGGGAAATAATGAGTATGAGTTCAACAGCTCAGTAGTGAATCCCCTAACAAGCCATGCTCATAAAAACATTTCAATTATACATAATTCAAGATATCTCAAAACATGATATTTTACGATAATGGTTGATGATGGAAACACATGAATGCAATACTACCACTATCTCAACCTCATCGCGACTCCTTTTAGGCTTCTCACCTAGGACTAGCCATCATCCCAGAGCAACGGCAAATTGTCGGGACTTACCACCAAGGGATATGCCTAATATTCTATATATTCGTGGACTTTTTTGGGACTACAACCCAGAACTAGTCATCGTCCCGTCCACTACATCGGGCCCCACTTCACACGCTCTCATACCTATGTCATGCTTAAAACAATTTTTACAAGTATTCAACCATGGATAGCAAAAACATCATGTACCGCTTAATCCAAAGATTTCCATATATATAAAAATATACATTTATATATATCTAGAAAATCACACTAAAGTGCATGGAATGGGGTACAGACCCACAACATCAAACCACGATGCAGAGAAGGCTATAAGATCCTACTTTCCTTAGATTCAAATGTCCGTGTCTCCCAAGGAAGTCAAAACAAGAGGCTTACTCCAAGGGTCTGCAACAAGTCATAAGATTCCTTAAATTTCACAATCCGTGGTCACATAAAAATTACTCAAGTGGTCTATTACTCTATCACCACTGACTCACATATATCCTTATACCTTCCAACATAAACCTTTGATCCTTAAGTGCACCCCCTTCTTACACTTTACTAGGATCAACATTCAACACTCACATTGGGTTATGTCACAAACAACATACCAACATAAACACCTCTTGTATTCCTATTCCATATTACTCATTTTAAGATAGCGTTCTTTCCAACCTGAATCACCAATTCGGAGCACCGAAACTCGAGATATGTCCTACACAACATAGCCCCACTTTGAATGAACTGGGGTCCAATGGGTTACGAATTTGGACACACATTTTTCAAGGGTATTTGTGCTCCTTGAAGTTTAGTTTACACAGCCACTTGAATCACTTAATTTTTGGAGTAGAAATGATCAAGTCATGGCCAAAATACTAACACTCCGGCTTATAACAAAACTGTTCTTAATTAAATGCCCATAATTTATATCTCTTCCCACTTTTTCCATAAGTTTCCAACCAATTCAACCCAAACACTCAAACCCACATCGAAACCACTCTATTCAACTCGAAACATCTTCCAAAACACACCTTAAACCAGAACCTAGGGTTTTGCCAACTCAACACTCAACTAATCTAAGATTAGGATGAAATCCTAACTCTCAAAAAAGGAGAGAAATCCATGAATCATATCCCTCTATACAAAATCCCCTCAAATCCTTACACAAATAACCAAGGATTAGGGTTTTACATCCTATATCCTTCTAAGATCAGGTTAGGAGAAGTTCCCCCAACCAAACCCTAGAAAAAGAACTATTTAATGAAGAATCAAAACCAAAAAACTTTACCTTTTTGGCTCAATCTCCTTTCCCGTCAAACCCCAATTTGCCACTCCGCTTCTACTTTTTTGAGGATCCACATGAATGCCATCGCTGGTAAACTACATGTCCTAGAAACCCCACTCGCCCAACCAAAATTCTCATTTGGTCGAACTTAAGATACAACCTGTGGCGCCTTAAAGTCTGCAACACCAAACCCAAATGTCTCTCATGTTCCAACTCGCTTCTCGAGTACACCAAGATATCATCGATGAAGACAATGACAATCCGATTTAAGTATGGAAGGAAGACCCGGTTCATTAAATCCATGAAAGCTGCTGGGCATTGGTGAGTCCGAAAGACATCACTAGAAACTCATAACGCCCATATCTCGGCCTTGAATGCCGCCTTTGGGGAATGTGTTCGATTCCTAATCCTTAACTAATGGAACCCTGACCTCAAGTCACTCTTGGAGAACACTCTTGCACCCTGGGCTGATCAAATAGGTCATCAATCCGAGGCAAAGGATATTGGTTACGAATGGTCACCTTATTCAACTGTCTGTAGTCTATACACAACTCCTATGCCGTCAGAAGAGGAACTAATCAATTTCAAGGATAAGGTTAGAAGGTATATTAAAACACTGATGAGTTGCACAAAGAATGTACAAACTTCAAGGAATTTAGAAACCTAGAGCTCTGATACCAAGCTGACAGGACCCGACCCGAAACCCTCCCAAGATTCCCCGGGTGGTCCCGCCTAGTGAAGTCCCACTGTACAAACCATAGGGAATGCACAATGGCACCCCACCTAAGAAAGGAATAAACACATGCAGTACCACAATACCTCAAATATATAGAACAATCCACGACCGTCCTATCCAAATGTAGGTCATAACCACATCATACATAATAAGGACCCATATGAGTTCAATACTAATATCAGAGCATTCTAAGAGTATTTGCGAATTTAGGGTTACAAAATGAAAATAAATAGGTCCAACAAAACAAAGACAGATGGATGGGGTAGAGTACTGCAACTGTCGCAGAAGAGCGGTGTTGAATCTGGCGCGAGGTAGGCCCTACGAACTGCCCGAACCTAGGGAACAGATATTAAAACAATAAACGTGAGAAATAAATCTCAATGAGTGGCATAATTTATATGGAAAATAATGTTTTTATTTTCGAAAATTTCTTCTCTCAAGACCTCACGTCCACTCTTTTGTAATGTTCCCCGTTTAGCAAACACTTCACAAAACCCAACTTTACCAAAGCCCAACAATATCAAAGTCATGCTCAAAAATTTAACCGACATCATTTTCAAGAACCTTAAAACCTGAATATGTTTCACAACATATAATTGAGCATAAATATATGTAACCATTATGTAGTAAAAATAACCATGAAAAATACCATAACCATAAATATTGAAATGCTTATACTTGATCGAGACCAGCGAATAAAATGCAATTGATATGACCATCATAAACAAATAAATCCTGACTAACGACATCGTGGTAAACCACCCCGTCGGTAACCTCGACCACCTAATCGTGGAATTATTATATAACCCGTTGGACGGAACCAACTCAATGGCTATCGCGGGCAACCACCCGTCTGGTGAACCCGACTCACAAACTGGAAACTAATAAATTAAACCGGGCCGGGTACACCCGACCACGACATCGTGGCAAACCACCGTCTAAACCCCACTCACTAATCGCGGAATTAATATATATAATCGCTTTCCTTACTCACAAGTATTTTTCCAACGAGCATCAGATATAATCTCAGCTTCACAAGATCTCACCCCTTTCTTAAAACAATAGTTTTCAAAGTGGTTTAAACCCTGTCCACGTAATTCCAACATATTTAAAAATACCACAAACTCATCCAGAAACTCAGTAAAACTTCCAAACACCAAAGGCGATAAAAATTCATGAAATGATAACTTGTTTTATATGAGACCGATAATCACATTTGTATGCAACCAACCATTTGGTCAAAACAAAGATATATGTAAAATATTTAAATCACAATAGATATCAACATAATACCCCAAATCATTTAAAAACATATGTCCACTCACGACTACGACGCCACTGGCCCTTCCGCAGATCGTCTCTGCTTCTGGCCGCGGAATGCTCGAATATAAATAAAATACATCTTAGGCTCCAATAATTGAACCAACGACATTGCGATGCCCCAAAGGCCTTAGAATAGCTTTTAGAACTATGAAACCATCCCACTGATCGACAGTCTAATTACACAAGATGCCTCTATGCCCTAAGACCCAAAATTCGGGCTTTTCACCGAGCTAATTTCTAAATTGAACCTCGTCCAATAATTCCTAAAAACATCCAATTCACTAATCCAACTTCAATTTTACCTAAATTTGACCAATTGGTACTCTATTTCACCCAAAACTTCTGTGAATTAAATTCGAAACAACTCTAAAAATGAAAACTAACTAAACGACGTCCAAAAATTTACAAACCACATATCAATGGAAAGCCCAAGACCAGGAACTCATCAGTACCATTACCTTGGTCCAACAAATGTGCGGGTGGTCGGAAATGGATCCAACCGGCCGGCCGAACTCGTTGTCAGATTCTTCAAACTATGAGGAATCTGCAAAAGGACCACGCCTAAATGAGTTCAGGGGGTCCAAAAAATGGTGGAAAGAGCTGTGGGGTGGCCTGAGGTACGAAATGGTTGAAAATCACAAAAACCGTGACAAACGGCGCAGCCGCGCCGGTTCGCCGCTAGATCCAAAGAAGGCCGGCGGCGGCCGTCATGGAAACTTGCGCTTCAAGATCATCCTGGTGGCACACACCTCATGGTCCGGGCGCTGCAGCTAGTGGTTGCCGGTAACACCCCGTCCCGAGAGAGAGTCTAAGGCATATGACACCGTAGGGTGTATAAGAGTACCAAGTGTCATTAATCGAAATATTTTGGACCAAAATATGAAATGATAAATCGTAAAACTTAAATTTGTGGGTATTAAACCAAGGGTACAATGGTCATTACAAAATGGATATGGAAATTAGAAACAAATTAGAGATGGGCCATAGTAGAAATCGAATAAGTTACAATTGCAATAATTAAAAGAAGAGGCATTTGCACCACGGAAAGTTAATTTAACAAAAGGAGAATTAAAACCAAAATCACATTTCGTCTCCAAAGCTGTGGTTCACTGCTTTTGAAGAGGAGAAGAGAGAGCCAAGAGGAGGAAGAGAAGGAAGAAGAAGGGAGAAGGAATCATAGATCAAGGTATGGAATTCTTATTTCGGGGTTTTGATATGGATTTCAGGGTTGGGCATGGAGATTGGGCTTCTTGATCTAGGTTTTGTGCAAAGAGTACAATGGCTCGAATGGTTGGGGCGAGTAAAAACCCCAATTCGATGTAAGTTAAAACTCTAATCATCAAATTACATGATGTTTGCAAAAGAATTGGTGGACTTTAGGTAGTGTTCTTGATTTTCACCTGGGTTTTGGGTTTCAGTCTGAAACACCAATTCATGTCAGGAGTTGTTTTTAGATAATCGCTGCTTTTGAGGTATTATGAATTTGCAGAAGTTATAGCGGGTGAATTGGCATCAAAAGTGGGAGAAAATAACAAAACTGGCATTTTTCTGCAAGTCCTACCTAAGACAATAGGAAGTCCTCACTGGTAGAACTTGCTTCCGGTCATTTTGGCCAAGTCCCCACGCAGTAGGTTGTCCTACCGGTAGGACTTGTTCTTGGTTTTCAAGCTAACCAGTTTTCGTATTTCTCGCCATAACTTCCTCATTTATCCGATTTGAGTGATTCAAGGGCGCGTAAAATAGACTTCAAGGAGAACAAAATTAAGAAGTAGGAATCGCTAAATTCGGATCCTAAGTGGCCCAAAAATTCACACAAAGCTGTGGCCAGCGTGCAAGAAAAATTCCTGCACGCCTTTGGACATAGAGTGGGGCCTAAGCTGTTTCGAACGTAATTTGAGTTTCGGTGCGTTCGAATCAAGTGATTCCAGTTGGAATAGAACCCTTAGCACCTTAACTTTAAAAGAGTATGAAGAGTGTGACTAAGTCTAGGAAGCACGTTGCTACGTTGATTAATTTGTCGTCGTATTCGCTGAGTTTGCAGGTTAAAGTAAAGGCCTGATAAGTGTGAAACGGTGGCTCAAGTTAAGCAAGCAAAGAGGTGAGTGTTCTAAACTCATTTTTCTAAATACTAGTGTATTATTATTATTATTACAAAATTGCTTTATTAATCGTATTTTATGGTTTTGAAATGCAAACCATTTTCAAGAAGCAATGAGATAAAGGCAAATGGCTTCGAGTTAAACCATTTTTGAAAGCAAGCATTGGTTTTAAATTGTAAAACCATAATTAAGCAAGCAAGGCAAGTAAATGGTTTGTTTTTGGAAAAGTTAAACCATTTTTGAAGCAAAGAACTAAGCAAATACTGAATAATTAAACCATTTTTCAAGAAGTGAAGGAAGCAATGTTTCAAAGTAAACCATTTTACAAAGAGCAAGCAAGCAAGCAATGAAAGGTTAGAAAACAAGGCCTTCCCTAGTTTTAAGCAAGCAAACCGGTCGTGAGGTATCCCGCACGCACCTGGTGTTAGGATTTACATGCATTGTAGCTTTGGCTCGTCGCAAACTTAGGACATAGCACTGCATTTAAAGGAGACCGGCACGTATGTGGCAGATATAAGGTTACGGTACTCTTAACTAAGATTGATTTGGCGACACGAGGTCAATTCCACCATATCTTCAACGAAATGAAAAGGTGATCGCGGACAAAGGTCCTTCAACGGAATCCAAGTGAGCATAGGTTCCCGTATGTTCACTAGGGCATGATAAGCAAAATAGCTCCATCGGTCGGGAGCGTTTTATAAGCACGACACGCTGTTTTGAAAATCAACTATTGCCCTACCGCTAAGGCTCGAGAGTTTGCCAAAACGTGGTCGGAGCCAAGCTACCGCTTAGATTTCAAACGACGGCCAGAGCCAAGCTCCCGTGGGTTTTATTTGGGCATGTGGTCGAGCCAAGCTCCCGCTTTGAAAAGTTTTGAGAAACTTTAAACAAAGGTTTGTGAAAGGTTTTAAGAGACTTTTCAAACAAGATAAAGCAAGCAAGAAAGAAAAGTATGAGAAGTTTTATAAACTTCTAAGCAAGCAAGAAATAAGAGTTTTACAAGCTTAAAGAAAAGCAAAATAAAGTATACAAAGAAAAGTTTTGAAACTTTAAAGCAAGCAAACAGAGCCTTGAAAATAATTAAAAGAGAGTTTACATTTTTAAGATGTTTTCCGGAAAAGAAACCTTTTATAAAAGATACACTCACCGAGTTTCTTTTAGCTCATTAGTTTCCATTTTAAAACTATTTTCCGTATTGTGCACGCAAGACGCCGAGCACAATAGATTGGTCCCGACACGCTTTAAGTGCCGTGGTATTAATAATATTTTGTAAGAACATACTTTGGAATTTGTATATGGAACATATGTATGTACATAGTTTAGTGTGATGGGAATGTGATGGTATGTCAAGGCCATATTTTGATATAGTGTAAATTGGATGTATACGTGATTTAAATTTAGACTACGGGTGTACCGCCATGCCGTCGGTTTTTCCACGCTTAAGATTTTACTCAAATCCTAAGTTATAAATAAAAGAAAATTTTATAGGAGGTTTGCTACAACGCTACTTCGCTTCACAGATTTCATCATAGAGGTAATTTACCGATTGTGGATGGTTTCAGACCCGCGCCACCGGAAGGGGGGTGGGTAGTCAAGGTGGCATCGCAAAGATAAGTATTGGCAACCATGCATGTTTAAGTTTAAAGTACATACATATCAAGTAATTCAAAGTATTAAATAGTTGATTTTGGAAATTACAGCACTATGTCAGGAAGAGGACGTAGAGGTCATCCTAGGAGAGTCGTTCCACAGCTTCGAGCTCCCAAGTAATTCTAGATGAGCACGTAGCAGTTCCACTACCGCCTATGAATCAGCCTCCAAGAAAGAAGTCAAAGCAGACCATCCGGCCACCCGAGGAGCCTAAGTGCCGGGATTGGCATCGCAGAAGGTGTGGCACGATTGCACAGATAGTAGCTATAGCGACCCGACAGTTAGCCGCAGAACCTCCACCGCTACCTATAAGAGGTTATGGAAGAACCGGGAGTACGATGGGAGAGTACAAAACCGGCACCAAGCCATATGACGGGCAAAGGGTATCCGTATGTACCGTTGTGGTTAGACCGAGTAAACAAGATTTATGGAGCAAGGGCTGCACGGATGGCTAAAGGGTCTTGTTTTCCGCCATTTAAGACAAAGCAAGATTGTGGGATGTCGTGAGAAAGAAGGTATCCCTGATGAATAGCAGGGACCAATCTTAATAAGAATTAACGACCGATTCTTTCAAAGTCACAAGGATTCAAAATTGAGGAGTTCTTCCGCTTAGAATCAGAAGAACATGTCAGTATCCGAGTATGAGAAGAAATTCTCAGAACTAGTTAGATTGTTCCATATCTGCGTATGAAGTCCTGAAAGAGGTGTTTATCAGACTCACAAAGACCGGACGGGGGAGTGCATTTATCACCGTCCCAGTAATAGATTTTGGGGACTTAGTTGAGGCCGCCTGAGAGTTGAACAAAGCACTATAGCCATGCATCGCAGCAAAGTGTGAAAGTAAGAGTAAGAGGAGGCACCAGGCACGCCCCAACAAAGCTCAGACAAGACAGCCAGAAAAGAAAAGCAAGAGCAGAGGTTATAAGAGGCCGAGGTGCGGCCGAGTCGCTAGCAAAGGGCACCTGCAGTATTCCTCCCGCTTGTCATATGTGTCGGGGCGACACCCATGGGAGTGCATGAGATCCAAAGACGAGGTGTTTCCACTGCGGGCCAAGAAGGCCACGATTAGGAGTGTCCTCGCCTGATTGGTGCAGAGACATCGCTGGCCGCCAGCTACCCCAGCACAGATGAGCACACAAAGCCCATCTGGGAGAGGCTTCCTGTGCGGAGGGGCCAACACAAATTGTGGTAGAGGTGGTCGTGGTGTAGGTAGAGGCAAGGTTCTGTGATACGTACAGAGCCCCGCACTCAAGCCGTATATATGCCGTGGACTCAAAGAAGATGCGATGCAGCTCCTGGCGTGGTCACGGTATTATTTCATTCTTATACGATGCATATACCTTAGTGTAATTCAGGAGCTACGTGATTTTCATTTGGCATCCAAGCCATTCTAGATCGTGTCCGTGACAGAGACCTAACCATTGGGAGGGTCGTATGAGAGCTTTCCTTCCAAATTCGGAGATCCATTACTCACGCATGCAGTAGTCGAGATAGTAGAGTTCGATCGAGGGACAGGAGTTCCCACTGATCTTCGTAGAGTTTAGATATTTAGGGACTTTGATGTGGTTCTCTGATGGATTACATCTCACTATATAGAGCCACAATAGATTGTTATAAAAGGAAGTAAAGTCAATATGCCAGTAGTTGAGGTAAAGTTCAGAGGATTACGTAGAGAGTTATCTTCCTGTATGATCTCCGCCATGACAGCACAGAAAATGTTGCGTAAAGGTTGTCAGGGTTATCTAGCTTATGTGGTGGAGACAGGGAAGGAGGGGACTATATTGGATGACATTTCAGTTATTAGAGAGTTCCCAGATGTGTTCCCGGATGATATCGCGGGATTACCTCTAGCAAGAGAAGTGGAGTTCACCATTGATTTGATCCCAGGATCGAGCCTAGCCTATTCCTCCCATGTGATGTCTCCGTAGAGTTAAGGGAGCTTAAAGCTCAATTAGAAGAATTGTTGAAAGAAGGATTTATTGCATCGGCATATCCCCCATGGGGAGCTCCGCTCTTCGTGAAAGAAAGATGGGAGCTCATGTTGTGTATAGATTACGGGTGAGTCGAACAGAGTTACCATCCCGCAATCGCATCCACCCCTAGAATTGATGAGTTATTCGATCAACTCCAAGGATCTCGAAAGTATACTCCAAGATAGACTTTGAGGCCTGTGTATCACGCCTTGAGAGTTCAGAGAGTGAAGCACCTAAGACAAAGATTAAGGACACACGCGCTACGCATTATGAGTTTCCTCGTGATGCCATTTAGTTCACTAATGCTGTGCAGCGTTTATGGATTTGATGAACCGAAGCCTTTCCAACCGTATGGATATGGGTTCGCTTATAGTTTTTATTGATGATATCTTAGTATTCGTGTAGTTCGCAGGAACATCTGTGAGCACCCGTGATGGTATTACGGCACTTCTAAGGGAGAGATGCGATATGCTAAGTTGAGCAAGTGCCGCTTTCTGCTCGACAAGGTGGTACCCTTGGTCATGTAATTTCAAGAGAGGGGGTGAGTGTAGATCCCTGAAAATGTATAGCGGTAAATTGAAACCACCAAAGAATGTGTCGAGGCCTAAGTTTCGTTTATGGTGGTATTACAGAAGTTTGTTTGAGGGGTTCTCCAAGATAGCGTACCCCACCGACCAAGCCGACAAGGAAAGATGTTAAGTATGATCAGAAGCCTCTGCCAAAAGAGTTTTGAGAGTTGGAAAGATAGATTGACTTCAGCCCAGCTTCTAGCTTTACCCAATGGAAGAGTATGGATTGCGGGTTTATAAGTGATGCTTCCAGGCAAGGCCTTGGTTGTGTTTTGATGCAAAATGATAGGGTGATTGCATATGCCTCTAGACAAATTTAAAGAAGCATGAGGAGAATATCTCGACACACGACTTAGAGCTTATGTTAGAATGTGTTTGCAATCGAAAATATGGAGACATTATTTATATGGTGTTCATTGTAGGATCTTACAGATCATAAAAGTCTTAAATATATTTTCTACCCAAAAAGAGTTAAAAACCCGAGGCAAAGAAGAGTGGCTTGAGCTGGATTAAGGACTACGACCGCATTCATCGAGCACCATCCGTAGAAAAAGCTAATGTCAGAGCGGCATGCCTCGGTAGGCGACCGTGAGAGTTCTTCTGTCTTCACATGAGATCGTGCTATCTTCCACTATCGTGGATCCTCGAGAGCTTTAGGGTGATATTGAGGTCAGAGGATTCAGGAGCCTATTAGCCACGCTTTCATGTTGGGACCACTCTAAGGACCGCATTCTATGCAGGCACTAACGGATCCACAGATGATTAAGCTTAAGGAAGAGATAGAAAAAGGAAAGAAAGCAGAGTTTCAAGTCATAGATGATGGCATGATAATGAAAGGACAGAGAATGTGTGTGCCAGAGTATGGCGAACTGAAGAGAGATATTATGGAAGAAGCACATTCATCTGCGTATGCCATGCATCCAGGCAGTACCAAGATGTATCGGGACTTTGGTTAACATCGGTGGAATGGGACGAAAGAGATAGCGAAGCCTGCTTCAGGTGCCTAACTTGTTAGAAGGCAAGAGCATCAGGCCCGTTGTATACACATTCTATTCCAAAGTAGGGAAAGGAGAAGATTACTATGGATTTCAGGGCAGGTCTTCCACGAACTCGTGAGGCAACATGATGCGATATGAGTAATAGTTGATCATCACGAAATCCATTCATTTCCTACCGCTAATGTTGAGGATTCTTTAGAAAAGTCAGCTGTTGTGGCGGTGGATGAGATAGTAAGATCATGGGGGTTCCAGTGTCGATAGGTGTCGACGACCCCAAAGTTCACATCTAGGTTTCGGGGCCTAGTTTACAAACAAATAAGTAGGGTACTCGCTTACACTTCAAGACAGCATTTCCCATCCTCGCATCGATGGCCGTGAGAGGACTATTCGGGACGTTAGAGGATATGCCGAGAGCTCGTGGTGATGGACCAAAGGAAGTTTGGATACTCACTTAGCACTAATGGAGTTTGCCTACAACAATAGCTATCAAGCCAAGATAGATATATTGGCTCCATTCGAGGGCAATCGTATGGCAGGAAATGGTGGACTCCAGCAGGCCGATGAGGCTACGAGAAGACCAGTAGGCCCCTCGAACTAGTACGTGATCACTGAGGAAAGTGAAAGTTGTTCGCGATAACTTAAAGATAGAAAGAGATAGACAAAAGCTATGCGACAACCGGTCAGAGAGACTTTGCGCTTGAATAGGTGATAAAGTCTTTTGAAGATTTCACCTTGGAAAGGTGTGTTGAGATTTGGGAAACGAGGCTTAGTCCGAGGTATATCGACCTTAAGGAGATCGTGAGAAAGTGGGGATGTAGGCCATGCTGTGATTAGTTACCCCGTGAGTTGTCAAGGATTCATGATACTTTCCATGTATCAATGTCAGAGGAAATATATCCCTGATCCTTCACATGTATTGAGAGAGCAACTGGCAATTAAAGGAGAATTTAATTTATGAGGAGATACCTGCAGATTGTAGATCGTGAAGGAACAGGTGTTGAGTAGCTAAAGTGATTCCATTAGTTAAAGTCTTATGGAAGAATCTATGAGAGTGAGGCCTACTGTGGAGCCAGAGTCTGATGTCATCTGGCATTCCCTCACTTGTTCTCCTGATGAGGCATGTTCCTCCCTTTGTTCGAGTTTAGTTTTCATTTCGAGACGAATGTTCCTAAGGAGGGAGGATTTTGTAACACCCCGTCTCGAGAGAGTCTAATAAACACATGACACTCGTAGGGGTGCATAAGAGCACTGGCGTCACACTAAATATTTTGAGACTAAAATATGAAATGTGATAAATTGGTAAACCGGAAATTGGTATTAAACCAAGGGTACAAATATTCGTTTTCACAAATGGATATGGAAATTAGAAACAAATTAGAGATGGGGCCATAGTAGAAATTAATAAGTTATAATTGCAATAATTAAAAGAAGAGGGTATTTGCAATTAATGGAAAAGACTATCAAAACGAGAATTAAAACCAAATTACATTTTGCCCCAAAGCTAGGGTTCGTTTTGAAGAGGAGAAGAGAGAGCCAAGAGGAGGAAGAGAAGGAAGAAGAAGGAGGAGAAGGAATCATAGATCAAGGTATGGAATTCTTATTTTTGGGTTTTGATATGGATTTCTAGGGCTTGGGTATGGAGATTAGTTCTCCTTTGATCTAGGTTTTGTGCAAAGAGAACATGAAGCCTTTGGAATGGTCAGGGGTTATGTGAGTAAACCCCAATTGATGTAAAAGAAACTTGGAATCATCAAATTACTGATGTGTTTGGTAAAGAATTGGTGGACCTTAGGTAGTGTTCTTGATTTTCACCTAAGGTTTTGGGTTTTGAGTTTCCAAAACACCAATTCATGTTGTGGAGTTGTTTTTAGATAATTTCAAGTTAGTTTTTGAGGTATTATGAATTACAGAGGTTATATATGGAATTGGCACTGCAAGTGGGAGAAATAAACAAAAATCTGGGCATTTCGGGTAAGTCCCACCGGCACAATAGGAAGTCCCACCGGTAGAACTCTGTTTCCGGTCATTTTGGCCAAGTCCCTCGCCGGCATAGCTAAGTCCTACCGGTAGGACTTGTTCTCGGGTTTTCCTATTTCGACCAGTTGTGATTTCGCCATAACTTCCAGCTCATCCGACTTGAGTGATCCATGGCTACGTAAAACAGACTTCAAGGAGAACAAAACTTCAAGTGCGAATCGCCACCCGATCCTGGCGGGCCCAAAAATTCACACAGTGGGCCATAAAAAGAAAAAAATTCCCTGCATCAGCTTTTGGACATAGAGTAGTCCGGTTGTTTTAACGTAACTTTGAGTTTTTGTCTGAATCGGTGATTCCAGTTGGAATAGAACCCTTAGCACCTTAAATTTAAAAGAGTATGAAGAGTGTGACTAGTTTAGAAGTACGTTAAGTTACGCGATTAATTTGTCATCGATTCGTCTTGGAGTTGTAGGTTAAAGTAAAGGCGGATAAGTGTGAAATCCGCTCAAGCAAGGCTAAAGAGGTGAGTGTTCTAAACTCATTTTTCTAAATACTAGTGTATTATTATTATTATTATTACAAATTGCTTTACACTGGTATTTTATGGTTTTGAATGCAAACTATTTTCAAGAAGCAATGAGATAAAGCAAGCAAATGGTTTTGAGTTAAACCATTTGAAAGGGCATTTCTGCTCTTAAAATTGTAAAACCATAATTAAGCAAGTAAGTAAATGGTTTTTGAAAAGTTAAACCATTTTGAAGCAAGTAAGCAATCTAAGCAAATGGTTTTGAATAATTAAACCATTTTTCACAAGTAAAGGCAAATGGTTTCAAAGTGTAAACCATTTTACAAAGAGCAAAGCTAGCAAGCAAAGAATGCAGTTGCGAAATGTGCGCCTCCCTAGTTTTAAGCAGTTAAACCGGTCGAGGTATCCATGCACGGTGGTGTTATATTTCATGCATGCATTGTAGTTTTGCTCGTCGGCAAACTTAGACATACATCATGCATTTAAAGGAGACCGTGGCATGATAGGGTATATAAGGTTATGATCTCTAACTAAGTATGGTGGATACACATCTATAAGCCACCCCCACCATATTCAATTTAAAAATGAAAGGTGACGCTGACAGTTAGTCCTTCCAATCGAACGGTGGAGCATAGGTTCCGTGTTCACTAGGCATGATAAGCAAAATAGGCCCAATGGTTGATGTTTTATAAGCATGATACGCTTTGAAAATCAACCATTTGGTTCTCGGCTCGCCAAGGCTTCCTGAGAGTTTTAAAGCAAACTACGAGCCAAGCTCCGCTTAGATTTCAAGATCTATCTGGCTGGAGCCAAGCTCCCGGGTTTTATTTTCTAAAGCATGTGGTTGAGCCAAGCTCCCTGCTTTTATGAAAAAGTTTTGAGAAACTTTAAACAAAAGGCCATGAAAAGCGTTTTAAGAGACTTTTCAAACAAGATAAAGCAAGCAAGAAAAGAAAAGTATGAGAAGTTTTATAAACTTCTAAGCAAGCAAGAAATAAGAGTTTTATGCTTTTGTAAAAGAAAAGTTGTACAAAGCAAGTACAAAGAAAGTTTTGAAAATCCTTAAAGCAAGCAAAAGCAAAGAAAGGTTTTCGAAAATAATTGTAAAAGAGAGTTTTACATTTTTAAGATGTTTTTCCTAAAGCAAAACCTTTATAAAAGCATACACTCACCAGCCTCTTTTAGCTCATTAGTTTTTACTTTAAAACTATTTTCCGTGCAATGTGCACGTTGTAAGACGCCGGAGCACACAGGATTGGTCCCGACATCACTTAAGTGTCAGGTATTAATAATATTTTGTAAGAACATACTTTGAATTTGTATATGGAACATAAGGTATGCACATAGTTTAGTGTGATGGGAATGTGATGGTATGTCAAGGCTACATTTTGATATAGTGTAAATTGATGTATACAGGATTTGAATTTAGATTATGCAAATTGGCCATGTCGGTTTTTCACGCTAAGATTTTACCAAATCCTGGTTATAAATAAAGAAAATTTTTATAGAGGTTTAAGCAAGCAATACGGCTTCGCTCACAGGATTTCTAGTCAGAGGTGTAATGGCCGGGATTGCGGAGGCAAGACGCCTGCCGCCACTGGAAGGGGGTGGGGGTGTGTCAAGGTGGTATCAGAGCATAAGTATTGGCAACCATGCATGTTTAAGTTTAAAGTACATACATATCAAGTAATTCAAAGTATTAAATAGTTGATTTTGGAAATTGATAAAGACTATGTCGAAGAGGACGAGGTCATCCTAGAGAGTCGTTCAATAGCTCGAAAGGCCCCAAGGTACTGAGAGATGAGCACTAGCAGTCCCACTACCGCCCCATGAGAACCACCTCCGCAGTAAGTCGCGACCATCCGCCACCTGAGGTGGGCTCTCAAGGCTGGGATTGCTTCATCATGGTAATAGATTGGTACAGATAGTGATATGAATGTATCTCTGGATAGTAGCTTTCAACTCACCGCCACCATGGTGTTATGTTAACGGAGTTTGATAGAGAGAGTACAAAATCTGGCACTGTTTCATATGATTAAATAAGATCCGTACAATGGGCTAGGTTAGACCGAGTAAACAAGATTTATGGAGTTATGGGTCGCACTGATGAGCAAAGGGTCTTGTTTCCAGCTTTCATGGGGTATAGGCTAAAGATCGCGGGATCACAGGAAACAGAAGGCATCCCACAATAACAAACATGTAACCCAATCACTGAAGAATTCATCGACCGATTCTTTCTCAAAGTCACAAGGATCTGGGAATTGAGGAGTTCTTCCGCTAGGAACAAGAACATGTCAAGATCCGAGTATGAGAAGAAATTCTAAACTAGTTGGGGATTGGTTCCATTACATTCAGCTGTGATGAAGTCCTCAAATGCAAGAGGTTTTTATCAGACTACAAAGACCGGGATCGTGAGTGCATTTATCGCTGGTCCCAAGCAGAACAGATTTGGGGACTTAGCTGAGGTCCGAGAGTTGAACAAAGCACTATAGCCATGTATCGAGCAGTGCAGCAAGAGAAGAGGAGTGCACCAGGCATGTCCCAACAAAGCTCAGGACAGTCCAGTAGAAAGAAAAGCAAGAGCAGAGGTTATAGGAGGCCGAGGTGCAGTCGAAATGGCTAGCAAGGGCACCTGAGTATTCCTCCCGTTTGTCATATGTGTCGGGGTTTACACCATGGGGAGTGCATGAGATTCAAGACGAGGTTCCACTGGGTGGGCCATGAAGGCCATTTTATTAGGGAGTGTCCTCGCCTGATTTGGTGCAGAGACATCATGGGCTACCTAGCTACCCCAAAGCACTCGGTATGAGCACACAAAAGTCGACTCTGGGAGAGTAGCTTCCAGCTGAGGGGCCAACACAGCCACAGGTAGAGGTGGTCGTGGTAGAGGCAGAGGCAAAGGCCCCAGTGGATACGTGCACAGCCTCGCACTCAAAGCCAGTATATGTCAGACTCAAAGAAGATGTGAGTGTTCCGATGTGGTCACGGTATTATTTCTATCTCGAGCATGATGCATATACCTTAATAGACCCAGAGCCAGCATTCATTCGGTGATCCAAGCCATTCTAGATCGTGGTCCGACAGAGACCCAACCATTGTGAGGGTCGAGGAGTTTCCCTTCCAAATTCTGAGATCCATTACTCGCAGACAGAGTAGTCAGAGATAGTAGAGTTCTGATTAGGGGACAGGAGTTCCCAACGGATCTTGTAGCCTTAGATACGAGGGACTTTGATGTGGTTCTCTGCATGGATCAAGCATCTCGCCCATGCAGCCACAATAGATTGTTATAAAAGGAAGTAAAGTCGACATGCCAGGAAGTCGAGGTAAAGTTCTGAGGATTACGTAGAGTTATCTTCCTTGTATGATCTCCGCCTACTTACGCTATCGTAAAATGTCACAGAAAGGTCACGTGGTTATCTAGCTTATGCAGGAGACAGGGAAGGAGGGGACTATATCGATGACATTTCAGTTATTGTGAGTTCCCGCATAAAATTCCTGATGATATCGCGATTACCTCCGTAAAGAGAAGTGGAGTTCACTCATTGATTTGATCCCGTGGACCGAGCCCATTTGTTCCTCCTATAGGATGGCTCTAGAGTTAAGGAGCTTAAAGCTCAAGAAGAATTGCTGAGGCAGTGGATTTATTAGACCGAGCATATCCCCACGGGGAGCCCAGCTCTTCGTGAAAAAGAAAGAGTGGAAAAGGTGTATAGATTAAGGTGCAAATGAACGCAGTTACCATCCGCAATCGCATCCAATTTAAATTGATGAGTTATTTGATCAACCCAAGGATCTCGAGTATAATCCAAGATAGTTAGACTCGAGGCCTGGGTATCATCGCTTGAGAGTTCAGACAACAAGTACCTAAGACAAGATTCGTGACACGCTTACGGCATTATGAGTTTCGGGTGATGCCATTTGGTCAATCATGCTCCTGCAAAATGCTTTTTGGCGGATTTGATGAACCGAGTTTTCCAACCGATTTGATATGTTCGTCATAGTTTTTATCGATGATATCTTAGTGTATTCAGGTAGTTCAGAGGAAACATTCAGAGCACCCGAGGATGGTATTGAAGGTGACTTAAGGAGAGACATGAGAGGCTGGTTGAGCAAGTGGTCAATGGCTCGACAAGGTGGCATTCCTTGGTCATGTAATTTCGTGAGAGAGGGGCGGAGCGAGATCCCCGTAAAATGTAAGCAAAGGGTAAATTGAAACCACCAAAGAATGTGTCGTAGGTCGGCTCTCTGGTTTATTACAGAAGTTTGTCGAGGGGTTCTCCAAGATAGCAGCCCCACTGACTAAGCTGACAAGGAAAGATGTTAAGTATGACTGGGTAGATGCCTATCAATAGAGTTTTGAGGAGTTGAAAGATAGATTGACTCTCAAACAGCTTCTAGCTTTACCCAATGGAATATATGGATTTTCAGGGTTTATGTTGATGCTTCCGTGCAAGGCCTTGTCAGGTTTTTTGATGCAGAATGATAGGGTGATTGCATATGCCTCTAGACAGCTAAAGAAGCATGAGGAGAATTACTCGACACACGACTTAGAGCTTGCAGCAGTCGTGTTTGCACTGAAAATATGGAGACATTATTTATATGGTGTCTATCAGAGATCTTACGCATCATGTGTCTTAAATATATTTTCACCCAAAAAGAGTTAAACCTGAGGCAAAGAAGATGGCTTGAGTTGATTAAGGACTACGACCGTACCATCTAGTACCATCCAGAAAGCTAATGTCGTAAAGCAGATGCCTTGAGTAGGCTTAACGAGAGTTCTTTGTCTCACATGATCGTGCTATCTTCCAATTATTGGTGGATCTGAGCTTAGGGTGATATCGAGGTCGAGGATTCGTGAGCCTTATTAGCCACGCTTCATGTTGGGACTTCTAGTGGACCGCATTCTAGCGTATACCACCGATCCACAGATGATTGCTTAAGGAAGAGATAGAAAAGGAAAGAAAGCAGCAGTTTCAAATCGAGATGATGGCATGATAAAGGAAAGGACAGAATGTGCTTCAGTATGGCGAATCAAGAGACATTATGGAAGAAGACATTCATTCGCTGTGATGCTATGTATCCGTAGTACCAAAATGTACGGGACTTTGAAAGAAACACATCAAGTGGAATGGGATGAAGAAAGAGATAGCGGTTTGCTTTCTAGGTGCCTAACCTGCTAGGGCAGTGAAGGCAGCAGCATCGAGGCCCGCAGGAAGATACGCTTACTCCTCATTCCAGCTGCGGAAATAGAGAAGATTACTATGGATTTTGTAAGTGTGTCTTCCACGACTCAGAGGCAACATGACGCGATATGGGTAATAGTTGATCGATTGACGAAATCGCCTCATTTCCTACCGCTAAGCGTTGGAGGATTCTTTAGAAAAGTTGGCCAAGTCAGATGGAGACAGATAGTAAGACTTCATGGGTTCCAATGTCGATAAGGTCGATCGAGACCCTGTGTTCACATCTAGGTTTTGGCCTAGTTTATAAACAAATAAGAAAATTTCATTATTAATTTCAAGATAAAGATTTCATCCTCGGGATGGATACAATGAGAGGACTATTCGCTGTGACGTTAGAGGATACGCCGAGAGCTCGTGGTGATGAATTCAAAGGAAGTCGATACTCACTTTAGCACTCAACGGAGTCGGCTCTTTACAACAATAGCTACTGCCAAGATAGATATGGTTCCATTCGCGCAATCAGATGGGCAGAAATGTAGGACCTTGCCAGGCCGGGATGAGGTTGGTGAGAGAAGACTAGTAGGCCCCGAACTAGTACAGATCACTTCGGAGAAAGTGAAAGTTGTTCGCGATAACTTAAAGATAAAAAGAGATACGTAGTGCTTACTGACAACCGTCGAGAGACTTGCGCTTGGAAATAGGTGATAAAGCCCAAGATTTCACCTGGAAAGGTGTGTTGAGATTTGGGAACGAGGCGCTTAGTCCGTGCATATTGACCTTGGTGAGATCGTGAGCAAAGTGGGGACAAGAAGGCTACGATTGAAGTTACCCTAGCCATCAAGGATTCATGATACTTTCCATGTATCAATGTTGAGAATATATCCCGATCCTTCACATGTAATGTGCAGAGCAACCAAAGGTGCGAAGGAGAATTTGACTTATGAGGAGATACCCGCATTGTAGATCGTGAAGGAATGTGTGTTGAGAAGCAAAGTGATCCATTAGTTAAAGTCTTATGGAAGAATCATGAGAGCGGAGGCGCCTACTGGAGCCGAGTCTGCATGCGCCCATCCGTACCCCTCACTTATTCTGATGAGGTATGTTCCTTCTTTTGCTCTGAGTTTAGTTTTCATTTCAAGGACGAAATGTTCCTAAGGAGGGAGGATTTTGTAACACCCCGTCCCGAGAGAGTCTACAGTACATGACACTGTAGGGGTGTATAAGAGTACCAAGTGTCACACTGAAATATTTTGGAGACTAAAATATGAAATGATAAATTGGTAAACCGGAAATTGTGGTATTAAACCAAGGGTACAATGGTCATTAAGCAAATGGATATGGAAATTAGAAACAAATTAGAGATGGGCCATAGTAGAAATTGAATAAGTTACAATTGCAATAATTAAAAGAAGAGGGTAGTTTTGCAATTACGAAAGTTAATTTAACAAAACGAGAATTAAAAACCAAAATCACATTTTGTCTCCAAAGCTAGGGTTCACGGTTTTGAAGAGGAGAAGAGAGAGCCAAGAGGAGGAAGAGAAGGAAGAAGAAGGAGGAGAAGGAATCATAGATCAAGGTATGGAATTCTTATTTTGGGTTTTGATAATGGATTTCTGTGGTCATATGGAGATTAGTTCTCCTTTGATCTAGGTTTTGTGCAGAGAACATGAAGCCTTGAATGGTTGGGGTTATGTGAGTAAACCCCAATTGATGTAAAAGAAAACTTGGAATCATCAAATTATATGATGTTTAAAAGAACTGGTGACCTTAGGTAGTACTCTTGATTTTCACCTAAGGTTTTGGCTGAGTCTGTTATATTATAATGTTTAGATATTTCAGCTGGCGACATGACCATAAAGCTTATAATGAGAATTGGGCATCAAAAGTGGGAGGAAATAACAAAATCTGGGCATTTCGTAAGTCCTACCGTACAATAGGAAGTCATCCCACCGTAGAACTTGCTTGGTCATTTTTGGCCAAGTCCTACCGGTAGAAGTTAAGGTCCACCGGTAGACTTGTTCTGGTTTTCCCAGTTTCGACCAGTTTTCGTATTTCGGGCCATAACTTCCCTTACTCTCTATCCGATTTGAGCGATTCAAGTGGCTAACGTAAAATAGACTTCAAGGAGAACAAAACTAAGAAGTAGGAATCGCCAATTCCGGATCCTGGAGTGGCCCAAAATTCACACAAAGTGGGGCCATGTGCAAGAAAAATTCCTAGCATCAGCTGGACATGAGTAGTCCGGCTGTTTCCTGAACGTAACTTGAGCTTCGGTGCTCCGACTGGGTGATTCCAGTTGAATAGAACTCAGCACTTCAACTTTAAAAGAGTATGAAGAGTGTGACTAATTTCTAGGAAGTACGTTGTCACGACTAATTTGTCAGTCGTATTCGCTTGAGCTGTAGGTTGCGCAAAAGGCCTGATAAGTGGAACTGCTCAAGCAAGCAAAGCAAAGAGGTGAGTGTTCTAAACTCATTTTTCTAAATACTAGTGTATTATTATTATTATTATTACAAATTGTTTTACACTGGTATTTCTCTTATGGTTTGAATGCAAACCATTTTCAAGAAGCAAGCAACAGATAAAGCAAAATGGTTTTGAGTTAAACCATTTTGAAAAGGAAGCATTGGTTTTAAATTGTAAACCATAATTAAGGCAAGCAAGTTGGCAAGTAAATGGTTTTTGAAAAGTTAAACCATTTTACAAGTAAAGCACCAAGCAAATGGTTTTGAATAATTAAACCATTTTTCAAGCAAGTAAATGGTTTCAAAGTGTAAAACCATTTTACAAAGAGCAAGCAAGCAAAAGGGCAATGAAAGGTTGTGAAAATGCTGCCTTCCCTAGTTTTAAGCAAGCAAACCGGTCAGAGGTATCCCGTAGACGCACCTGTGTTAGGATTTCATACATGACAGTTCTTGCCTGGTCGGGCAAACTTAGGACATACATCATGCATTTAAAGGAGACCGTGGGCACGAGAAGGCAGTAAGGTTATTGAGAGCCCCAACTAGCTAAGTATGGTGATGCCATACACGAGGTCAATTCCACCATATTCACCTGAAAATGAAAAAGGTGACGCGGACAAAGGTCCTCCACCCCGCACGGAGCATAGGTTCCCGTGTTCTACTAGGCATGATAAGCAAAAATAGGCTCCATTGGTTGATGTTTTATAAGCATGATACGCTTTGAAAATCAACCATTATTCCTACAGCCAAGGCTTCCTGAGAGTTTTAAAGCAAACGGCTGAGCCAAGCTACCGCTTGTACTCAAAACGACTGGCTGAGCCAAGCTCCCGGGTTTTATTGGGAAGCATGTGGCTGAGCCAAGCTCTCGGGCTTTTAAGGAAAAGTTTTGAGAAACTTTTAAAACAAAGGTTTGTGAAAGGTTTAAGAGACTTTTCAAACAAGATAAAGCAAGAAAAGAAAGTATGAGAAGTCGAGTAAACTTAAGCAAAGAAATAAGAGTTTTTTATGCTTTTAAAGAAAAGCAAAATAAAGCAAGCAAGCAAAGAAAAGTTTTGAAAACTTTTAAAGCAAGCAAAGCAAAGAAAGGCTTCTGGAAAATAATTGTAAAAGAGAGTTTTACATTTTTAAGATGTTTTCCGAAAAGCAAAACCTTTTATAAAAGCATACACTCACTGAGCTCGTTTAGCTCATTAGTTTCCATTTTAAAAACTATTTTCCAGGTACAGGTACGCAAGACGCCGGAGCACAATAGGATTGGTCCTACATCGCTTAAGTATTTGCGGTATTAATAATATTTGTAAGAACATACTTTGAATTTGTATATGGAACATATGTATGTACATAGTTTAGTGTGACGGAATGTGATGGTAGTCAAGCCACATATTTTGACATAACAGAAATCATGACATAGGATTTGGAATTTAGACTATGTGCACCGTCATGCCGCCGGTTTTTCTACCGCAAGATTTTACCAACTAAGTTATAAATAAAAGAAAATTTTTATAGGAGGTTTACAAGCAATACGGCTTCGCTTCACGTGGATTTCTAGTCGTTAGAGGTAATGGCTGGGATTTTCGTGAGTGGCCGCACGCCCGCCGCCACCGGGAAGGGGTGGGGTGTACGCCTGGGAGGTGCCTCCTCTAGTCCAATCTTCCACTACGCAAAAAGGCTAAACGGGCCCAACTTGTAAGTTCCCGGTTTGAGAGCTTTTCCTAGGGTTTTGGAGCTCAAGAGGTGTTTTGGGGGCTAGGGTTTCATTCAAGATCCCAAGCTATTGTTTATATTAGTATCTAGGGTCGCTCTGTGTAAAAACCTTACGTAACTTGACACCCCATAAAGTGCTACTATTGAACTCTCTCATAATGTAACTTTTTATCCGTAGTCGGATTGAGACGCTCCTCGCCTGCCTATGAACTCAGATCGACGAGGCCTACTGTGATGTCGCTTTAGTTACCCTAAAACTATTCCTCTTCGAAAAAATCAAATTTGGTCAAACTTGGTCAAAACTCGTATTATTTGGTACGGGTCATTACAAGAAATCCAAAATATACATGATTTCATAAAAAAGCCCAAAAATCCATACCTTTTTGCTCTTCTCCTTCTTCTTCTTCTTCTTCCTCCTCTTCTTCCTCTCTTCTTCTCCCTTTACGTGAAGCCCTAGCTTTGTGAGACATAAAATGAGTTTAATTTGTCTCACTTCCTTTTATAATCCCATGTTTCTCCTAATTACAATTAAGTCCTTCATCTCCCAAGATTTTAAGATCAACTTATGTTATTTATGTTATGGCCTACTCTCTTCTTTGCTTATGACCTTTATGTCCCATTTGCTAAATTACTACTTTACCCCTTGCTATAGTACAAAAATTCCGGGTTCATAAATTTATGATTTCACAATTTCATCTCCAAAATACCACAGTGTGACACTTGGTGCTTGTATGTGCCCCCTACAGTTACATGTACTGTACGCCTTCTCGGGCCGGGGCGTTACAAATCCTCCCTCCTTAGAACATTTCGTCCTCAAAATGAACAAACTAAACTCAAGGAAAGGAAAGTATCTCATTCGGAAAATAATTGAGGATATTGACGACGCATCTGAGCCTCTGGCTCCCAAGTCGCTGCTTCTCTCTCATGATTCTTCCACAAAACTTTAACCAAAGGAATCACCTTACTCCTCAACACCCGTTCCTTACGATCTACAATCTGCACAGGTATTTCCTCATAAGTCAAATTCTCCTTTAGTTGCACTGGTTGCTCTCTCAACACATGTGAAGGACCTGGGATGTATTTCCTCAACATTGAAACATGGAATGTGTCATGAATCCTTGATAACTCTGGGGGTAACTTGAATCTGTAAGCTACTGGTCCAACCTTGCTCACAATCTCATAAGGTCCTATGTATCTTGGACTAAGCTTGCCTTGCTTTCCAAATCTCAAAACACCTTTCCAAGAGGAAATCTTCAAAAAGACCCGATCACCTATCTCAAACTGCAAGTCTCTGCGACGGCTGTCCGCATAACTTTTCTGTCTATCTCTTGCTATCTTTTAAGTTATCACGAACAACTTTCACTTTCTCTGAAGTGATCTGCACTAGTTCAGGGCATACTAATCTTCTCTCACCAACCTCATCCCGCCATTACTGGAGTCCTACATTTCCTACTATACAGTGCCTCAAATGGTACATTCCTATACCGGTTCGATAGTCATGTTGTAGGCTTAACTCCATTGGCGCAAATGAGTATCCCAACTCCTTCAATTCCATCACATAAGTAAGCTTCTCGCATATCCTCTAACGTCAATAGTTCTCTTCCGACCGCCATCCGCCTGAGGATGAAATGTCGTAGTCAAATGAAGCAGTACTTAAAGTTGTTTGCAAAATCAACTGCAACTCGATGTGAACCTTAGGTCTCGATATGAACTATCGAAGCTAGAACCCCATGAAGTCTCACTATTTCATCCACATACAACTAGGCCAACTTTCCCAAAGAATCCTCAACATTAACTGGCAAAAAATGAGCAAACTTCGTCAATCGATCAACTATCACCCATATAGCATCATGTTGTCTCGAGTCCGCGGGAAGACTCCGTCACAAAAATCCATAGTGATCTTCTCCCATTTCCATACACCGAATAGGGAGTAATCAGATCTCCTACGGGCCTCCGATGCTCTACCTTCACCTACATCGACGTTAGACATCCGAGACGAAACCTACAATCTCTCTTTCTTCTCATCCCATTCCACCAGTAATGTTCTTTCTTTCAAAGTCTTGTACATCTTAGTACTACCTAGATGTATTAGCATACGCAGATGAATGTGTTCTTCCCATAATGTCTCTCTCAGCTCTCGCCATACCGGGCACAATACCATTCTCCGCCTTCACTATCATGCCACATCTCTAATTTGAAACTCTGCTTTCTTTCCTTTTTCTATCTCTTCCTGTTTTCTAATCATATGTGGATCCTACGACCGCCTCGGCTAGAATCTGATCCACTAGGAGGCCCAACATGAAATGTGGCTAACAATGCCCCGAACTCGCCTCCAATATCACCCCTAAAGCTCTTAGATCCACCAAATGCTGGAAGATAACCTGACCATATGAGACAAGAACTCTCTGTCGCTCTACCAAGGTACTGCTACAACATTAGCTTTTCCGGATGGTACTCAATAGTACAGCCGTAGTCCTGAATCAACTTTAAGCCATCTTCTTCTTTGCCTTAGGTTTAACTCTTTTGGGTGAAAATATATTGAAGACTCTTATGATCTGTAAAGATCCTACAAGGAACACCATATAAATAATGTCTCCATATTTTTAGAGCAAACACGACTGCTGCAAGCTTTAAGTCGTGTGTAGGGTAATTCTCCTCATGCTTCTTCAACCTGGGAGGCATATGCAATCACCCTATCATTCCCGCATCAAAACACAACCAAGGCCTTGCCAGGAAGCATCACTGTAAACCACAAACCCATCTCTCCCATTGGGCAAAGCTAGAACTGGAGCTGAAGTCAATCTACCCTTCAACTCCTCGAAACTCTGTTGGCAGGCATCCACCCAATCATACTTGACATCTTTCCTTGTTAACTTGGTTAGTGGGGCAGCTATCTTAGAGAACCCCTCAACAAACTTCGTGTAATACCCTATTAAACCAAGGAAGCTTCTGACCTCTGACACATTCTTTGGCGGTTTCCAATTTACCACAGCTTCTATTTTCTAGGGATCCACACTCACCCCCTCAACTGAGATCACATGACCTAGGAATGTCACCCTCGTCGCTTCAAACTCGGCACTCGTCAACTTCGCATAAACCCGCCTCCCTGGGGTGGTCTCGCAACACAATCCTTAGGTGCTCTAAATGTTCCTCTGAACTACCTGAATACACTAGGATATCATCGATAAAACTATGATGAACCTATCCAAATACGGGCCGAATAACGGCTCATCGTAAATCCATAAACGCTGCTGGGTCATTAGTCAAACCAAACGGCATCACTAAAAACTCATAATGCCCATAGCGTGTCCTGAATGTAGTCTTGTGTACATCACTCTCCCGCACTCAACCGATGATACCTCGACCAAATCTATCTTGGAGCATACCAGACCCTTTGAAGTTGATCAAATAACCTATCGATTCTAGAGTGGATACCGACACATGGTAACCTGTCACCGCCCAGAATTTAAACACAAACCGCAAACTCCCATCTTTCTTTTTCACGAAGAGAACTGGAGCTCCCCATGGGGATATGCTCGGTCAAATAAATCCCTTACTCAACAACTCTTCTAACTGAGCCTTAAGCTCCCTCAACTCTGCAGGAGCCATCCTATAAGGAGGAATAGAAATGAGCTCAATCCCTAGGATCAAATCAATGGTGAACTCCACCTCTCTTTCTGGAGGTAATCCTGCAATATCATCTGCGTATTCCTCTGAACTTTACCTTCAATTTCCCAGGCCTATGCAACTTTACTTCCTTTTTATAACAATCTAATGTGGCTTTATGGCGAGATAACCAATCCATGCCGAGAACCACATCAAAATCCCTCATATCTAAGGCCACAAGATCCTCTCTAGGAACTCCTGTCCTCAATCAGAACTCTACTATCTCTGACTACTCTGTCTGAGAATAACGGATCTCCAACTGGAAGGGAAACTCTCATATGACCCTCTAATGGTTGGGTATCTATCTGGAAGCGATCTAAGAAAGGCCTAGATTCAAATGAATGCGTGGCTCCTGGGTCCACCAATGGCTATGACTATGATCAAGGATAGAAATAATACCAGAACTATATCCGAGTCAGATCCGCATCTCATTGAAACACAAAGATAAACCCCGCCTAAGTACGGCCCCCGTCTACATCCCCGCACTACCGCCCCTACCATGGTCGCCCACCCGCCGCACTGCCCCTTCGCTTGGGAAACCCTCCCTAAAGACTGAGCGAGTCTCAAAAGTGGTAGCTAGGCCAAGCATCGATGTCTCTGCACTAATCAACCGAGGACACTCCTTAATGAAATGGCCTTCCTCGCCATAGTGGAAACACCCCGTACTATATCTCTTACACTCCCCATGGTGTCGCAATATTACATATGAGATGCATAAGAGGAATACTCTAGGTGCCACCTAGCAACTGGGGCTCCATCGATCCTCGAATTTTGTAGATAGCTCCTCGATCTACACCCCGGCCCCAGAACCCCCACCCGCTTTCTTCTATGGTACGACCAGAGTTCCGTTGGAGAAGTGCCTGTGCACTCCTCTTACTCTCGTCTACTCCGACACATAGTAGCCAGATTGTTCAACTCCTCAGAGCATTCAACAAGTCCCCAAATCTATTCTCGAGGAACCACACAAATGTACTATGATCCGGCATATAACTCGCCAAAACCTTGTTTTTCAGACTTCATCACCGAATATGGAACCAATCGAACTAGTTCAAAACTTCTTCGCATTTCCGATACTTACATATTCTTCTGTCTTAATTCAAGAACCTCAATTTTCGCATCCCCATGACTCAGGAAAGAATCCTCACAAGAACTCTTGTTAAACCGTCCTTATGATATACCCTCAGATACCCTCCCATTCACGTGATCCCACTAATCCTAGCCCCGGTCTCCATCGAAACTGAAAACAAGACTCTCGCTTCATCCAGGCCCATAACTCAGAACCTTGTTTACTCTATCTAACCACAAACCGTGATGCTCGATCACACCGCGCCATATGGCTTACGCTTGCTTCTCGTGTTTTCTATGGACCTCCCAGTTTCTACAAGACCTCTATAGGTGGCGGAGGTCGCTGACCGCAGACGCCAGCCGCTATGGCCACTATCCGCGCACCGTAAGCACCAAGCCACCGTAAACAACTCGCACTTGAGCTCCTCTCGGTGGCCCAAATGGTCTAAATACCGACCGCTGTCGGGAGGCTGATTCATAGAGGCGCAGGGGAAACCAACCACGTGCTCATCTCTTCAAGTACCACAGACGCCTAAAACCTCTAGAATGACTCTCTTAGATGACCTCACGCCGCCCTCCGCCTCATATAGTGTTGTATTACTAAAAATCAATCGTTTAATACTTTGAAACACCTCATATGTATGTACTTTGAGTTTAAATGCATGGTTGCTAATAGTGTAAATCAGGTATACTAAAAACTACGATGCTTACTAACACAGGTTTCCTAAGACTTGGCTCTATTACCAACTTGTGTTGGGATCATTTCGGGTTATACCAACTTATGCTTTGATACCACCTTGTCACACCCCCACCCCCTACTATCGGCAGGTGTGCCGGCCACTCCACAAAAATCCCCAACTGTTACCTCTAACGACTAGAAAACTCCGTGAAGCGGTCGTATTGTTTATTTAAACTCGTATACAAAAAAATTCTTTTCTAAACTTCAGGATTTTATAGGCTGTTAAAGATAATCAAACAGATATAGGACATGTCCTAAACTCGTATAATAATAATCTACACATTTCCAAATATGGCAACCAACAACATTCTCACCCGTATTTCAGTTTCAACATTTTTCACAAAATCACACCATGTACATACATATACTCCAATATACAAATTCAAAGTATTTCCTTACAAAAGATTGTTAATTATAGCACTTATAATAAAAGTCGAGAACTTGACCATTCCAAATATCCGGAGTGCTCACACAGACTTGGAAAGACAGTTTTTAAACAGAAAATAATGAGCTAAACGAAGTTCAAAGGAGTGCATGCTTTATAAATGTAATTTCTTTTCTGAAAATATCTCAAAATGGTAAAACTCTCTTTTACAAGATATTTTCCAGAAGCCTTGCTTGCTTTGCTTTTAAAGTTTCTAAAACTTTTCATACTTGCTTGCTTGCTGTACTTTAAAAGTTTCTAAAACTTTTCATACTTGCTTGCTTGCTTTACTTTGCTTTTCTTTAAAAATTTCCAAACTTTATGCTTGCTTACTTGAAAGTTTATAAACTTTTCAAAATCTCGCTTTTACTCGCTTTTAAAAGTTTCTAAACTTTTCTCAAATTCCTTGTTTAAACTATAAACTGGTTTCTCCAGGGGCTCAACCGCTTTCTGCTTTAAACATATACTCTGGAGTCAGTTCAACCGGCTTGTTTTGAAATAAAAAGGGAGCCTGGCTCAACCGGTGCACCGCTGGTCGATTTTTTCAAACCGTAGAAAACATTCTTATAAATCATCAACCACCGAGGCCTTTTCCAGCTACGTATTCCCAGTAAACACGGAGTCTGGCATCGACCGGTGTTTGGCGGGCCGACTCGTCCGCGATCACCTAGGTGAAAGGGCCTCGCACACTTCACTTCACATTTTCTCCGATAAACATGGTGGAATTGACCCGTCTCCATCACCATAATTTAGTTAATGCCTTAACCCTATATACTCCTGTACGTGCCACGGTCTCCTTTAAATTCATGATGCATGAACTAAGTTTTGCCGACCGCGAAATCTAAAATAATGAACGTATGAGTCCTAACACCACCGCGGGCACGCACGGAATAATTTCGACCTAAGATGCTCGCTTAGAACTAGGGATTTTAGTTGTGGGCCCGTTTTCAAAATATAATTCGTTTGCTTACTTTTGCTTGAAACATTACTTGCTTAATAATTCAAAACCACTGCTTGCTTTCTTAATATGGTTTGATAATTCAAACCATTGCTTATTTATTTTCATATGGCTCAAAATCAAACCATTTACTTGCTTGCTGTACAAACTCCATTGCTTGCTTCCTCAAATATGATTTACAATCAAACCATACAATAAATACCAGTGTAAAGAAGTTTATAATATAATACACCAAGATTCAAAAAATGTGCTGTAACACTTACCTTTTGTTTACTAAAAACTCGAGTAATCGACCTTAATAACCTTTCCTCGCTGCTTAAATTTTACACACTGAACGAATACGGCGAAACATTAATCGCTTGAGTAATTGCGTAAAACTTAATGTACTTCACAGGCAAGTCACTTTAGGTCACACAACATTCATATAAATCCAAATGGAAGAATTAATTTTGAGCACCAAAGCCCCTAACAAAAACCACTCATTTCTTTAAGAACCCTTCTTTTTCCAACAATACCTCTGACTTTATTACCAAACAATTATTCAAACTATCTTCAAAAATTACAAACTTCAGGATCGCTCCTTATATATCCAATGACATCTCTTTTAAATTTTAAATTTAAAATTCCTTCTCTAAGGCCCTCAACCACATAAATACAAGTTACAACACCTGTTGATGCCAAATTTACAAATTTCACTAAATCACCTAATTGTAATCCTTGATTTCTGGGGTCTTAACTCCATAAATCTGAAATTGTTTCTTCACTCGTTCAATCTACTGCTCTAATGTTTTCTCCAATTGAATCACCCACCTTGATCACCAAAACCTGCTATCAGATTTTACATCTAGACATCTAATTTTAAGAGAACAGAATCTGCACATATAGCTCTACTCAAAAACTGATGTAACTGCATACAATACGCATACCCTTCCTTCATTTAACTTATTCCTCTGTAAGCCTATTTTACCTGTACTCAATCACTCACCCTTTGATTTAATGGAATTCCAATTTACGGCCAAACACTACAACCATACCCAAAACAAAGATAACCAGTGAGCTACACGAGCTCACCTTTCGGGCCGTGATTGTTCTTGCAGCCATAATTTTTCTTGGCCCTTCTATACACTCAGACTCCTATCTCTTACTGCTTCTTACCACTGAATCAATTTGATTTTGGATGATTATAACTTAATCTATATCCAAACAGCAATCAGTGTTTTGCAAAAATTTTGATGATTTCCTTTACAAACCCAACATTCTCCTTTTTTTTTTTTTTTTTACAATCATTCTCAAACCAATCCAACCAATCAAGATAATACAAACAACCTCAAACCCCTAAACTAAGCATCAGACTAAACTAAAGAACTGGAATCCATATAAAGGTCCAATAATCCATACCAAAAGCCTGTAAATCCAAAATATACATTTATTCCATACAAAAACCCAAAATCCATACCTTTTTGCTCTTCTCCTTCTTCTTCTTCTTCTTCTTCTTCCTCCTCCTCTTCTTCCTCTCTTCTTCTCCCTTTATGTGAAGCCCTAGCTTTGTGAGACCAAAAATGAGTTTTGATTTGTCTCACTTCCTTTTATAATCCCATGTTTCTTCTAATTACAATTAAGTCCTTCATCTCCCAAGATTTTAAGATCAACTTATGTTATTTATGCTATGGCCTACTTTCTTGCTTACGAATCTTTACATTCCATTCACACCACTACTTACCCCTTACATAGTACAAAATTCCTGTTCATAAATTTATAATTTCACAATTTCATCTCCAAAATACCACAGCAAGGACATCAAGGCCAGGATGTAACTTACAGCTATATCGTGATCAGACGCTTTCTACGTGAGTTATATCTCTCTATTAGCATTTAAATCGTTTTTAATGAAATAATTAATTTAATTCCATTTATTTTATCACTTACGAGAAAAAATCATTCTATTACGACGATTATTACACCAATGTAACACAATCATCCTAATGTATTACATTTATTTTAATTAACGTAACATAATTATCCTAATCACGGAAGTATTACACCAATATAACACATTAAGAATGATTATGTTAAATTAATGAAATACTATGTTAAATTAAAGATGACTCTCTACATGAAGGACACCCTTGCCTAAGATTTACCAATGTAATGCATTAATCAATTCATTAAGCAAGAATTTCTGCCTTAATAAATAAATGCATACTTTTATTAATTTAGTATAGAAAATACATTTCAATGTTAATATGCAAAATAATTGATTCCCTATTTTCATTATATTTGACGATATGACGTGACTGCTACATCATTCCCAATTAAATATGCGGCCTACCAAAGGTTTATTACATATATTTCAAAATAGAACATGGCCCACGACGAAGAAGACAATTCAAATTTTTGTTTGGAAGTTCTTCTAGCCCAAAAGAAGATGTGATGGTTGTTTAGGTCGTGTTTCATCCCACATATGACTACTAATTTTTTTCTTTCACAAGCCAAAAAGCATGTGGTGGAAGACTTAGGGTGGACTTAATCAAAGGAAATGATTTTATGTGTTGGGTTTAGAATTGAAAAAATATATCTTCGTCCACAATGTTCCATAAGAATATGTCTACATTGAAGTTCAAGTTTGATAAAGATTTAAAGGTTTAAACATGAAGTCCTAAAAAGAGTCGGGACTATGTTTGGAACTGACTTGGGACACCAATAAGTTCTAGACACTGTAGCCTCAAAGAACCTGGCCATTAAATCAAGAGCCAGACTTCTCCTGATCCCATAAATAATGTTGGGTTTAAAAAATCCACCTAAGTAGATAATCTTCAACGTAGTTTCAACACAAATAAGACTCCAATCTAAAGCAGCACTATTGCGATGACCCATAATCCTGTGTCATTGATCAACCGTCAACTCACTGAAAACTCAAGTGATATCCCAGAATCCGACACCACACTCATTACATTCCATTTTTCTAAAATTACATTTTCTACAAATTCAATTTAATTTAAATAGAAATTAAACTTAATTTGAATCAAATAATTAATTTGATTTTGAGAATTTTGAAAATAAATTTTAATTGTGATTTAAAAGAATTGAATTTGGATTTTAGAAAATTTGGAGTTATTAACTTTAAATGAATGAATACTACCTTACAAATCAAAAGTGTATTAAAAAACTTTAAATGACAATCTGAATCACACTTGGGAAAAATAATTTCAATTTTGAATATTAAAAAAAAAGATTCCTTAGTTTTTATTACAAATTTTATAAATGTTTCAAATTGTGAATTTTAGAATACTAATTTATGTACTGTAGTATTTTTAGCTCACAAAGTCAAATTTGTCTTTCAAAAACTAATAATTCCATGCAATTTGCAAAACTTAAAATTCACTTTTTTTTATTTAATTAAATAATGAATTTTTAAATTTATAATGAAAATTCAGATTTTATACAATTTTAATTCATTTTTTTTAAACATGAAAATTATTATTTTTAATTTTAGAATTAAAATTAAAATTTTCTAAACCTAAAAATTCAAAAATTTTTATTTATTCATTATGCGAATTTATTTTTTCGAATATCGCCATGGTATTGGTGCATAGGATAATGATGCTGTTGCTATTAAAACGAAAAAAGATGCTGTATTTAAAATAAAACTTTTTTAGTTTAGGATATAAATGACAAAGTGGTGAAAGTTCAAGATTTAAATTGTTATTTTCGGTAAATAAATTGATATTAAAAATGCTCTAAATAATTTTTAATAAAGAAAAACAGATAAAATGAATTTGAGTAAACATCTTGTGTATCTCATACTAGCCAACTGAGGAAATCTAAGCTTTGTTATTTACTACATGTTTTCTTGGTCCCCATAATGGAATTATGGAGCACCTAATTGGGACCACTGCAAGACAAATAGAGAATTTGATAGATACATGTCCTTGCGAGGAAGTCACTAAGATATTTCCTAAGATAATTACGATGATTTTGATGTGCGCTTAATCTTTTGATTGACCGACTATTTGGTGTAATTGGAAATAATCCACCGCTAACTATAGAAGTTAGTACCCTAAAAAAAACAAAAACAAAAACAATAGGAGCCAGTAATACATGATAGCATTGAAACTCAGTGTGTAATCAAATAATCAAAGGCTAATTTTTTTTATATATATGGACTTTACTCAACCAATAGTACTTTTTTTTTATACACTGCCATAATACTTAGAATTTCGAATTATAAAAAGGGAATGATGTAAAAGGTGCACCATATCACCAAATTAAATATAATGAAAATAAAACTCAACTCGCCCATATTAGTGTGAAATGTATTGTCTATATCAAATTAATGAAAGACGACTTCCCCTATTAGCATTTAAATCGTCTCCAACGAAATAATTAAACGGTATCCATTTATTTAACACTTACGAAAGAAAAATTCATTCTTAATATAACACAAGCCAGAAACCTCAGAAAATTCTAATTTTCTCTAAAATGGTAAAATGGCAATTTTGGTCAAAAACCAAAATTCTTCTGTATCTCGACGACGAAACGACTTCACCGTCGAGCCAGATCGTGAACCCAAATACCACGCCGAATTTTGGCTTCGAATTTCGAGACAAATGGAATTTTACATTTTTTGAGGCACCGTGACGCCTAAATCCCGTGTCCGTCGACAACCCACAACTCATGAACACTCGTGAATGTCGGTAACCCGACATTTTCACGAAAATTCGCAGCCTTCAGATTTGTGCCTCTACCTAAATACAAACTCGTATATAACCTCATTACAAACATCAATATTACGAAAGATAAATGTACCGCTGTACTTCAATACAATACTACTATCAACATATATATATATTTATATATATATATATATATATATATATATATATATATATATATATATATATATATCCAACTATATCCAATAGTTTCTGAGTTCAATTGTTTTTACTTTTATACAACATATATTAAAAATTGGGAATAATTCTAATACATGTAGAACCATCAAAAGCCACATTCCCGCCTTCTCTAAACTCCGCCCTAGACGAGCCGTCTTCGCACGCCCTATACCGTAAAACAAGATCCTCGACAGGGTGAGCTAATGCTCCGTAGTGAAATCAACTTGCCGGGCTACTCTCCACCTGGGCGCATATGCAAGTAAACACACATTCGCCAAATGCACGATCCTACTCAACGCCTAACCTATCATCCTCATACCCCGAGTCCTCACCGACTTCACACTCACCCCAAGTCTCGCATGAGAATTATGTTTATTTATAATAACCTCCGATGGATATATATCAATCAAGCTGCCTCCGACGATGACATGATTTGATTTGATCAATTCTCCGATATATCAATTGGGCTCTGCCTCCGATGAGATTGATACTTGGGTGATTACTACCCTCCGATAATTATCATTTTGGGGACAACCCTCCGAAACCCTTTTTCTAGACTCACCTCACGCACTCACTCCTATCGGCCCTAGGGTGCCCCAAAGGTATACTTAACGATGACGCCAATTCCATTTCACCTATAACACATGCAAATATATAAACACGCATATATTCACATAAAAATTAAATCACACAATCATGTTATGTAATTTCACATTTCATCACATCAAAATTAGCCTACACGCTAACGATCAAACACGGAAGAATTCTACTTGAATTACTCGACCAAACACATAATTCACAAAATTTAATTTAGAACATCATTCGAATAGTGAAACCCGCATTATTCTCGACAAATCACATTGAATCACCTGTCACTTAGTGAACTCGGTTTACTTCGCCATTCTCTCCCATTTCATTCCAATCAAAACATGATTTATCAAATAATTGTACAACTAATGATCTAAATCAGCCCGCGGACAGTCAATGGCTGTACACTTGAGTCTCTAGTAATGCCCACCGGTTCCAAGCTTTGGAACCGATCAAACGGTCATTCAAGGCCTCAAACCAACCGAAACATTGTAACGTACTTAAATGAAGTGTAAAACCCAAGTAGGGAGAAACCCCTACCTCTCGGAGTTTGTCGAAAACTCTCAAAACCGGAGTCCACGCGTAGACCTCTCCGCATAGAGCAGCTTTCCTTCTTGCTCCGAAGACTTTCGATGGTCAGATTTGCCGAAAATCTAGAGAGAAGTCAGGTATTCTCTCTCTAAAAACATGGAAAGTCGGCTACTGGTGTAAGACTCGAGACATTCCAATTTTTGGAAAAAGGGCAAAATTGTAATTTTGGTTACAAAATTGTAATTTCGGTTAAAAATCTGGAATTTATTCTCTGTGATCTCTGGATGACTAAACGTGATTTAATACCGCTTGGAATCGTCTCATAAAATCTACTAGTATGTTTAATTTCATCAATTTCTCGGTGACAATGAAATGACGTTGAGGTATCTGCTTCGGTACCGTAAAACGATTACGTAACGAAAGCCACATATAACACGTATTCACGCGCTATGTTGGCATGAGTAGAGAAAATGATGAAATGCACGGCCAGATAACAATAATGTAAAAACTCTTAGTTAAGGACAAAATGGTCATTTTGGAAATTGTTTTAAGTTAGAAAAAGACAAGATAGTGAACAGTACTCATCTTCTCAAATTCAAAAGGGGAGAAAACGTGAAAAGCTGCAGAAAAAGATCTAGTAGCCATTTTTTTGTTTTCTCGTGAGAGAGAGCAATTTCTCTGGGGCTTCCAAGAACAACCGTCTAATTCTTCGGCAAGAAGGAAGGTTGTTCCCACGATCAAGGCCTACGCGTGACTCCGACGGAGTTTCAAGAACTCCAAAAGGTAGGGGTTTCTCCCACTTGGCTTTATTCTTTATTTCAGTACTTGTTAATGTTTGAGTTGATTGAGTGCCGTGAGTTGAAACACACTGATCGTCCCAAATCTCGGGACCGACCAGTTGGAAATTTTAAAGGATTTGTATACCCACGACTGCTTGGTTATTTTGTGTGATGAATTATGCTTTAAATCATGTATTGGTTTGTATGGGGCCGGAAATGACCGTGAAATTCGGGTTCACTAAGTGAACCGATGATTGGTGATTTGCCGGAAATAGTAACCGAGGGTTTCACTATTCTCGGGAATAGTACTCCATGTAATCATCAGCAAATCGGGCTAACTCTATGAATCTAGCCACGTAGTCCATCACAGTCGTCGCCCTCGCTTCAGCCTCCGTGAACTCCGAGCCTTTCTGGCATGCCTCAGCCTCTCGAAAGTACTCGCCCATGAACAACCCCTAAACTCGCCCATGTCATAGCCCTAAGTCTCTGGGGAGGTCCTGCCCATCTCCACCATACTGGGCCCTCACCCCTCTGGGATGGAACGCAGCTCACCTCGATCCCGTCACGCAGGCACTCTGTGGCCTCTAACACCTTCTTTATCCGCATAAACCAAATGGTCTCGCCACCATCTGCCCTTCCCTATGAACGCCTGGGAGGATGATGCACTCTAAACTTCCTGAGGTTACTAGGACCCTCCTCGACCACCGCTATGCTAGCCTAAGGAGCAGCAAATTACATGATACCTACGCCTCGCACAAAGGCCCGATCAACCGGTGGTCAGGGTCAAATGTTCAGTGGTGCTCGACCAGCACTTCATGGAAGCCCCCACTGCCCTCTACTAGCCATCTACACAGCTTAAAATGAGAATAAATACAATACAAGATTCCAAGGCATAAACTAATTTCCCAAGACACTAATCATGCAATTTAACCGCAGATATGTCAAGTCCCTGTATTTTTTTTTTATTTTTAGAAATGCAAGAATATTTATCCACATGTCAATCTATTTTATCAACAAATAGTTTTATTTTTTGAAATTTTTCATTTTTCCAAAATTTTGTCCTATTTTATTTGATTTTTTGTTTATTTTATTTTTCAAAAATTTTATTTTATTTTATTATTATTATTATTTTTTTTTTTTGAAATTTTTTTGTGATGAATTAATAGTTCATGAACTCAAGAATGTTGTCCAAAATTGACTCGTGAACGTATTGAGTCAAAACTGGTCAAACAAGCTGAAAGCACTAAGTGCATAGCCGCAGCTCAGCTTTGCGCGCCCAAAGCCGTGGCAGCCAAGGCGCCCAGAAGTCGCGCCTGGCGCAGCGCCCCCCGCCGTGCCGTGAGCCTCAAGGCCGCGCCCCGGGGGCCGCACGCCCCCGTGCGGCCGCGCCTGGGCCAAGCAGCTGCGGCTCCGCCCCGCACGCGCCCCGCGCGGCGCCAAAGCCCAGCCCCTAACGCCTGTAGCCCGCGCCCTGGGCAGCCTGCAGCCCGGTGATGCTCCTGTGCTGGACGAAGGTCAAGGCGGCTCGCCCAGCGCTTAGCCAATGCTCAGCCGGGGAGTAGCCCATTTCTGTGTCTCCGCACCATTTTTTCTCATTTCGCAGCCTCACATTCCATACATGCAAAGGGCTTTGAACACTCGTAATTCACATTCAATAATTTTATTCGTTTCACTTTTAAAATTTATTTAAAATTTTATTCTTCATCGTTCTTAAACCAAATAAATTTTGTAAAATTTATTTCTTTTATTTCCTTTGTTCCAGTTTACACACTGAAAACTCCAAATTTGTTTTCCAACACACCTATGTGCTATTTACCTAAGCACACAAACATTCATATCATACATACATGATCACACATTATTCATAAAATCACACAAAACACATCAAACACATGCATGCAGTGTCCTAGTTTTGTCCCGTGATTTCTAGGGGTAACCCATACCCCACATTCCTTAACATCGAACCACACCTAGTGGTGATGGGATACCCAAACCCGAGCTCCTAGGCATTCGTATACCCATGCTCGATACTAAGTCGACGCCCAACCTGGGTCCGTTTGACAACTCATGGAAACACTGCGGAATGTCTAACCCGACATTTTTCACGAAAATCGGGTAGAGTCTCCTTTGTACGGGAGCTCTACCCAAATACAAAACCTCAGACATAAAAATGTCCTAAACATCAATATCATGAGTACAAACAAATATTGGGGTCTAATACAACACTACTATCAATATATATATATATATATATATATATCCAACTATATCCACAGTTTCAGAGTTCAATTGTTTTTACTTTATACAACATATATTAAAATTAAAACAATTTAATACATGTAGAACCATCAAAGCCACATTCCCGCTCTTCTAAAACTCGGGCCTCTAGATCGTAGCCATCCTCGCACGCTCCCCGACTGCAAAATAGTATCCTCGACAGGTGAGCTAATGCCTCAAGAAATGAATCACCCTGCTCGGCTACTTCCACTCATGCATATGCAATGCTCCAAAGTAAACACACATTCAAGCAAATGCATGATCCTACTTCAATGTCTAACTGATCATCTCATACCCCGAGTCCTCACCGACTCCCTCACACTCGCCTAAGTCTCGTATGAGAATTATTATGTTTATTTGTGGACAACCCTCCGATAGATATATCAATTGGTCAAGCCCGACAATTGATATTATTTATGGATCACCCTCCGATGTATATCAATCAGCCATCTCCGACGATTGATATTTTTAGTATGGACTACCCTCAGATAATTATCATTTTTAGACAACCCTCCGAAACCCTTTTCTCTAGACTCACCTCATGCACTCACTCCTATCGTCCTAGGGTGCCCCGTGCATATGGAATGCATGATGCCAATTCCATTTCAATCTATAACACATGCAAATATATAAACATGCATATATTCACATAAAAATTAAAGCACACAATCATGTTATGTAATTTCACATTTCATCACATCAAAATTAGCTCACATGGGCTAATGATCAAACATGAGCAATTCTACTTGAATTACTCGACCAAACACATTAATTCACAAAATTTAATTTGTGAACACTATTTTCGAGAATAGTGAAACCCTCGATTACTATTCCCGGCAAATCACCAATCATCGATTCACTTAGTGAACCCGGGTTTTACGGCCATTTCCGGCCTCATTCCAATCAAAACATGATTTATCAAATAATTGCACAACCTATGACCTGGGACTTCTGTACCAGGACAACCACAGGTCGTACACTTCGGAGTTCTAAAATTTCAATGCACCTCTGCTCCAAGTTTGGAACCGATCAAACTGTCATTCAAGGCCTTAAACCAACCGAAACATTGTAAAGTACTTAAATGAAGTGTAAAACCTAAGTAGGGAGAAACCCCTACCTCTCGGAGTTTGGCCATGCTCAGCCGGAGTGCAGCGTAGGCCTCTCACGTAGAGCGAGCTGTGCTTGCTCAGAAGACTTAGACGGTCGGATTTTCCGAAAATCTAGAAAGAAGTTAAGTATTATATACCAAAACATGAAAAATTAAACTCTTGGTTCTTTACGCTTCCCTCCATGTTTTGTTTTCCCTTTTGGCAATGTAGGAGACAATCTTATTCATGTTTTGTCTTTTTCTAACCCAAACAATTCGAATTAATACGTTATGTCCTCTTTTCCGGGTTTTGGCATTCGGCACTATCTCAGTCATCCAATTTTTCATCATTTCTCTACTCATACCGCTTATGGAGCATGAGTACGTGTTATATCGTGGCACTGATCGTATCGAAAATCGTTTCGGCTTTTTAGCTTAATCTGCTCAGCGATCTGCATTTCAGAGTATCTGGTCTGAGAATTTAGCGTGCTAAGTTAGATTTCGTGAGATGATTCAACAGTGAAATCTGTTTTGTCATAAGTCTAGAGAATAAATTTAGTTTTAACGAAATTACAATTTTGTAACCAAAATTGATTTTGCCTTTTCCATAAATTAAATTTAAGTGCTTCTGAGTATGAAGTCAATCGGGTGTCGTATGGCTACATTTCGTGAAAGACATGTGATGCGTGAAAGTCACTACTTATGTATGTACTTATGTGACATGTAAGACCCGAGAAAATTCCAATTTTTTGAAAAGGGTAAAATCATAATTTCGGTTAAAATTCGAAATTTTTCTAGATCTTGGATGAAAAAATGAACTTCATTGTTGGAATTGTCTCGTGAAATCTAAACACACGTCAGGCTAAATCAAATCCAGGAGCGGTCATTCACATTTTTGAGGCATAGGGTCTTGATTCTTGAATAAGCTTGTTCGTGAAAGGCAATGTGATGTGAAAAAGTCACCTACACATGTCTTTCATGTGACACATGTTACATGACTAAGGAAATAGGAGAAGATTAAATGGGAGATTGTCTGAAGTGTCAAAAATCGAATGAAGGGGCAGAAGATGAGAATTTGGAAATGTTTAATAGATATACTCTGAAAACATGTCTTTCCCAACGAAAATTTAGGGACAGAGCAAATTCATCTCTAAAAATCATTTTCAGTAAGTGATAATTTCGTGCGAAATTGATACTTTCGTCACCAAAAAGTTATGCGAGGAAATTTTAGCACATTTTTTCTTGGCTCCAAAACTTTACGACAAAATAAACCCTTTTTCCATGAAAACATGCATCGGTAAATATAATTTTCCCCAACGAAATTTATTTTCTCACTAAAAATAATAATTTTTTATTTATATTTCCAGACGATTGTATTTCGTCAGTGATTGTATTATTTCATGATGAATTGAGTAAATATTTGTTACTAAATATTGTCCCTATTTACTTACAAAATGATTTTGTAAGTGAATATTTTATTTGATAAAGAGTTCAAAATTTTCATGAATTAAATACTTATTAAATTGTTATAATATATAATAAATAATAATAATAATATTCAATGGTTAATAATATAATATATGTCTTTTATACATAAAATATAAGTTTATTATAATATTTATTTGAATGAATACATGCAAACTTATTGTGTAAATTCTCCTATTAAAATCTTGATTAACGAATGATAACATTTGTATTTATCATCTTTAACTAATACTAATTATTTTGTGTAAGAAAACTAACCCTCATTTAATACTTGGACCTATATTTAATAAATATTTCATTAATGTTTAAAGTTCCATAATTTTAGTGTAATTAAATTTATTATATAGTATAAGTAAAAAGTGTTTCTCTAAAATATAGAACAATAGATTGATTCAACAAAATAATATTTAATTAAAAAATAAAATATTATTTTAATTTTAGATAACCTCATTATGCATCATTAGGGTTGTTCATAAAGCGAGTCGAGATCGAAAAATCGGACCGGACTGGAGCCTTAGAGACGTAGATCTTCGATTCTGAAAAAAAAAAAAAAAAATTCGGGTTGCTTGTTCGATCTAAGCGGGAAAACCCAAATCCGGACCAGACCTAGTTTTTTTAAAAACTTTTTTTTTTAAAATAGGGTAAAAAATTTATGTTATACTTATATTTTTAAATAATATAAACAAATTTAATAATCATTTATCATTTATTATTATTTTTTACAATTAGATAATTCTTTATCTTTATTTATAAATAGATAATTTATTATCATTTATTTGCAAATAGATAATTCATTATTATTTATTTATAAATAAATAATTTATAATTAATTGTTTATTTATAAATGGATAATAAATTATTAGTTATTTACAAATAGAGAATTCATATTATTTATTTAAAGAAAATGATAGTAATTGACCTATATTGTTTATTACATAACAAATATATTTTATAATCTTAGTATGATTATAATTGAAAATTAATTATTTTGGATGGACAGAGTTTTTGTCATGACTATTTATAATTGAAACATATGAAGTTCAAGACCTTTTGTCATTTTCTATAATTCTTTTGGAAAATACTTGAGTTCATTGTGTTTGCCATTATTTTGTTTTTGCAACTATACCATAATACATGACTTTATTTTGTTTTTATGACTAACAAGTTAGTTGTATAATGTATTAGACTTTACTTTTATATGCTATTTGGGAATTTGATTAGTTTGTGTTAAGTCAACTATTATGTTGGACAACAAGTTTGCTCATATAATATAAGTGGTGCAATAACATTTTTACATCTTTCGAGCTTGTGGCCCGAAGCCAGTTCGTTGACAACGAGTCGACCGCGGAATACTCGTGAATGTCGGGTAACCTGATCCCACTCATGAAAATTGAGTAGAGCCTCCTTTGTACGGAAGGCTCTACCAGTACATAACCTATCAACCAATCCATGATGACTTAAGTCAGATTACATGCAGTCTAAAATCTTGGCCTTGGGCCCCTTTTTCACTATTTGACACTTGGCTGTCACGGGCCATCCATTTCCATCATCTCTCTACTCATGCATGTGTCATGAGTACATGTTATAGGTGACTTTGTCACATCACATGTCGTTTGCGTACCTTTAGTGCCTAGAAAAATGTGCAAATTCCGACTGTCTCGGAATTCGACGAAATTCGACTTGGTAGTTATATTTCGCGAGACGATTCCAACAGTGAAGTCCGTTTCGTCATTCAATATCTCAAAAAATTTTGGATTTTTATCGAAATAATCATTTTGCCCTTTTTCCGAAAATTGGAATTTTCTTGAGTTTTACATTCTCCCCTCCTTAAAAAGAATTTTGTCCCGAAATTCCACGCACATACGCATCGACCGTGCATATGTAACCTCTGACTCGAAACCATGTCGGATATGACAACGCTGGCTAAGGTCCCCCAGTGCGACTGACTTAGATGGATGTCAACTCATCCATGTCGAGAATGACATCAACACCTAATCACGTGCCACCTATGGTCACCATGGCGAATCACGAGATCACGATTCTTAGTCTCGAGCACATCTGACCTGCTCTGCCCTACATCTGGGGAAGAATTTCTCATCATCTCTCAAGGCTTTCAAACCTCATGCCAAAATCTATCTGTTGATGCAACATCTCTAAGGTGTAAACGACCTCGAGACACTATTCACATCATAGAAAAATTTTATACACTATGTCATTGCATTAAGTAGTTAATGCAAGACAATAATTTCATTTATTAAATCATATTCGACAAAAATTTTATTTTATAAAATTTTACTTTATTTATTTTATTTTTAAAAAATTTATTTATATATATATTTTTCATTTTCGAATAGAACCAAAATATTTACCCCAAATATTTTTTTCTGTTACACCTTTGTAAAACCCGAGAAAATTTTTCTTCTCAACACATAATTTTTCATTTTTCCAATAAACCAAATAAATTTATTAAAATTTATTTTATTTAATTTTTTTCGATTTGCAAGCATGAAACCTTAAAAAAAAAATTTTTCACATCATTTTTCATTTAATTGGACCATTTTGTCCAAAATTTCTCGAACATAAGTTACATTTTCGACCCTAGTGTTGACATCTTTCCTAATATTTATTCACCAAACATACAATTTCAATCCTGATTCTTATACAACAATTCATCACGCATCGATCATCAAAATTACACAAGAGATGTGTGATCTAACTTAGTGCCCATCAGGTCTAGTAATCGTATACCTAAGCTATCGACACCAATCTCTAGGTATTTATATGTGGAGTCCACACCCTTCGTGACCCCTGGGTACCACTTGGTGGGAGGCGGCTGTCTTGATGCGCGGGTCACACGGCGGCGCTGCTCGCACAAGTGAGCTCGAATCCATGATCAGGGACTCTTATGCGATGGGGGCACTCACTGCAGCTGAGCTACTGGCTCGGTGGTAGTGAGGAGTGCTCCCCCGTGCCTGCCTTTGTGGGTTCGAGCTCTCCCACGAAGCAAGGCCGATTGAGGCACAGTGGCGATCTTTGCTGGTGGGCTCCCACTGGCTACGAGGGTCACGAGTGTGGACACTCCACGATAAAGCCTTTATTGTGGGGTCCACATAGCCGTGACCCCTCAGTACCCCAGCCGGTGGGTCCCACTCATAGGATATCCTCATTCCTTTGAGACACTTTGGCCTCCTCGAGGTCGGGCAGGGACTAGGGTCTTTAGTCGATGGGAGGCATCTACGATGCCACGGCGAGGCTACTTTTATTGTGAGGTCCACACCCTTCGTGACCACGGGGTGCCCTTCAGGTGGGTCCCACTCATAGGATATCCTCATTCCCACTGAGTTCCTTTCGCCTCCCGGTCGAGACCCGGGACGCTGGGGTCTTTGGTCGATGGGAGCATCTCACGGTACCAGCTGAGCTACTGGCTCGGTTGGTGAAGATGCCCGTGAACTAAGGCACAGGTGCGAGTTCGAATACGGGAAAAACTCGGTGAAGATGAAGGATCACTATGAGGTGGGACCTGAAGGCTACCACTGGACATGATAAAGCAGCTGGTGTGGGATCCACACCGCCGTGACCCCTCGGGTGCCACTTCGGGTGGGTCCCTCATAGGATATCTCATTCCCGGCGGGTTCGCTTTCGCACCAGGAGATTCGGGCAGGGACCCCAAGTGCTTTTGGTCGATGGGAAGCATCTGCGGGTACGACCAAGATCACACCCTTCGTGACCACGGGGTGCCCTTGGTGTACTTGTGGGGTCCACCCTTCGTGGCTCAGGTCGCCGCCCCGGGTGGAGTCCCGTCCCTTTGGGAATATCATCTTGCTCCTAAGGCATTTTCTTTCGCCTCAGTAGAGACTCGAACCCGGGACGGGGGCTTAAGGTCGATGGGAGCATCTCTTTGTGCAATTGAGCTACTAGCTCGGTTGAGTGCCAGAGAATAAATTTGGACAACCACAGTCTGATGCTACGAAATAGTAGAAGAGCATGATATTCTGTGTTTGAGCCTGCAGGTGAACACCTGATGGAAGCCTGAGAGCACCATACCGAAAAGAATGTGGACCCAGTAATAAAGGCGCCTTTTATTGTGTGGACCACACCCTTTGTGACCTCGGGGTACGCCGGTGGGTCAAAAACCGTAGGACTATCGCCGTTCCATTTGAGTTCGCTCGGCGCCGGAGATTGAACCCGGGCTAGAATTAACACTGAGTCGATAGGAAGCATCTCTGGTACCAAACATTCTTGAAAGACCACAGGCCAGGATTAACCATGAACAGGGACCTCCGTCAGTGGATATGAAACTTTTCCTCAATGATCAAATAAAATCCATGGGCGAACCCCTTTGCAGTCTTTGTATCTTTGAAATAATGGAAGGGTGGGTAAAATTTTTCTTTTCTCTTGTTTTTCGAGAAAAATCGGCGAGTTTCCTCTGTTTCGGACTTTCCCAATTTACAAATATGACATTTAAAAACACTTATAATCTTCGATTTTCAACCTTAGTTTTAGGACTCCTCGTCCTGACTCAATCAACACAATATATACCATATACATTTTATTCATTTCAATCGTGAGAAACATTCAAAACCTTCCAATTCCATGCACGAGTTTTATAAAAAGGTGGGCTTGGCGGGACTTAAAGCCCAGAAGCCAGCCTAAGTAGTTCGTTTCAAAATATATCCATATATGCATATATACATGACAAAGTATTCGACATATAAAATATGCAAACTATTTATATGATACGATTGTGTGCGTCGATATAACCCCGATGGCTCGACTCGGCTGCGGGAGGGTACTCTCTTGGCCTTTTGTCTACAGTCTACAAAATGTTTTTGGAAACATATGGAAGAATGAGCTAAAGGAGCCCGGTGAGTGTATTTTCATTAAGATACCATTTAGTATATACGAAGTAATACATACTTATACAATTAAAAATCCCTTTACGCCTTAAACTTTCTTTTCAAAGTAATACATACTTATACAATTAAACTTTCTTTATTTATTTATTTCTTTATTTCTTTCTTTTTGATGGAACCCAGGGAAATAAACACAGGAACGGTTCCGCATGTTTGATGGAGATGATCACATTCGGTCATAGCATTCTGGCTGCGGAGCTCACGCTTTGCATAGGGTTTCAGTCCTGTAGCACCTTATCGTGTAAGGATATTGCTACAGACACCTAATTCCCTCCTCGATTAGTAACACATAAGCTTTTCTGCTCCTAATCAACACAACAGGTACCTCGGCCCAGATATCGATCCTGCAGTCATATAGGGTTAGGGTAACCATCGTTAAAACATTTATCAAAATACATTTATAAATCATTTAAAATCCTTTACTTTATCATGAAAACTCATATATATATCAAATATACATATGCATTCTTTACACATTTTTAAACTTTCATAATGCCTTAACATATACTTTATATATAATTTAATATAAATATATATATATATATATATATATTGATGCAAGATAAACATGTACATTAAAATTTTCATTACATCAAAACTTTTCATTTAAGCGATATAAGCATTTGCGTTAAACTTTTCATTTTAACATCAAAATCATTCGCTTTTAAAAGCTCGATTTGCAAAAGCATCGTTTTATTTCGGTTAACATTCGATCAGCTTGCTTCGTCAATTCCGGATTTCCGTCAGATAGTCCTTTTCACCTTTTTCAAGAAAACCACAACTATACATTAATCATAACTTCCATTTTAATCCACCGTACACATTCATTTAAAGGCAAATGAACAAATTACCCTTAAACTAAAACCCACTCATTTTGGCCAACCTTTTCTAACAATACTCTATAGACTTTATGACTAAAATTATTCAAACGGTCTTCCAAAATTTATGAAACTCTCCAGATCCAGTCCTTTATATATCCAATGACATCTTTAAATTTTCAATTTTAAAATTCCTTCTCTAAAGCCCTCAACCACATAACCTGAGTTGTATTTTACATCTAGATGACTCAATTTGGCATAACAGAATCTGCACATAGCTCCACTTTGACAAATTTTCTGGGCACTTTAGGATTACAATTTGCTTGAACTTCCTTCAGATAAATTTTTCCTTTAGAAGTCTATTTTAACCAGCAACTTGAATCACTCAAATCGGATCAGAAATGAGCAAGTTATGATCAAAATACGACAAATGGTCGAAACAAGAAAACAGAGCATTTCCTGTACCGAGAACCCGAACCGATGAAACACACATGGCCCTACTTTGAGTAAATTTTAGGCCACTTATAATCAAATTTGACGATACCTATTTCTATAGGTTGATTCTCCTTGAAGTCTATTTTAACCAGCAACTTGAATCACTCCAAATCGGATCATAAATGAGCAAGTTATAGTCAAAATAAATGATTGTCGAAACAGGAAAGCAGGCATTTCTGTGCCGAGGCCCCACTGCGGAAAATGGCTAGGAATGTGTTTACTGCTTGAACTTTTTCACTCTAAACACTCCAATCTAATGCCTTATACCCATTGACATATCACACAAAATTCACTATCAATTCCTAACAATTCCCTCACTTTCTTTTCAAAACCTAACCTAATCCATTTCCTTCTCAATTGATATCAAAATCATAATAATTTCAACCTTAAATACTACCAATTCTTTTAAACATCATATAATTTGATGATTCCATGTTTATTTTCTCCCAATTGAGGTTTTACTCTCATAACCTAACCATTCAAGGTTCATGTGCTCTTTGCACAAAACCTAGACGAATGAGCATCTATTACTCCTTGCCAAAGTCCACAGAATCGATTACTGCAGTTCTGAGCAAAGACATACGATTTTTGGACTTACCATATCATGCTTCTTCCTCTCTTCCTCCTCTTGGCTCTCTCCTTCTCCTCCTACAATTTGCTAGGGCAAACTTTGAGACCAAATGAATTTTGGCTCTTGTTTTTCCCCATTTTTATATTTTCAACTTTTCACTAATTCTTGATTTAGTCCTCGAAACATTTAAATATTGCAATACCCGACTTTTGAAATTCCTACTATTTTGTCTACATAATGATTTCATATTCTTTTTTTACTAATGACAATTTACCCTTATCCCCATACAACGATCAGGTTTCCATCATTTATCATCTCCTACTTTAGTCTCAAAATACTACAATGTGACACTTAGTGCTCTTACTCTGGCTACGGTATCGTATGCTATGCGCTCTCTCGGGACCGGGGTGTTGCATTATAAACTTTGAAACTTTGATCTGGCGTACTGGTCGTTGACAACTACATCAACTCGTAGGAATACTCGTGAATGTTGGGTAACCGTCTATTTCATGAAAAATTGGTTAGAGCCTCCTTTATGCGAGGCTACTGGAGTACATGCTTTGTCAAAACAATCATAATGACCTCACGGTCGCATGCGAGTAAAATAAGCGGCAAGCTTGGGCCTTTTCATATTTTGACACTTGAGTGATCTCGGCCATCCATTTCCATCATCTCTCTACTCACCTGTATGTGTCACCCTTGGAGTACGTGTTATAGGTGACTTTGTCGCGCCCGCGTGTCGTTCTGGTAGCTCGACACATGGCAATTGCCTCAGCGTACAAATTACGGCGATCTTGGAATTCGACGAATTTGATGTGGTAGGCCCCAGATTTCGCGAGGCGATTCAACGGTGAAGTCGTTCGTCGTCAAATCTTCAGAAAAATTTTTGGATTTTTACCGGAAATGACCGTTTTTGCCATTTTAAATTAGATTTTCTCAGTCTTCTGAAACTACGTATTACATATATAATTGAAATAGTCTGACTTATAATGGTTATTACATAAATAGATATAACTAATATATATTTTGCATGCTTATTACTAGAATCGTTGATGTAATCATATAAGGAATAAAGAAAACATAATTTAGGAAGGAAAAAAAAGCTAGTACACAGTCCCGGGCTAGTCAGTCCAATAGGATTCAGTCCTATTTTGTCCTTTTGATCTTAATTAGAATTTGATCGTCACGGTCTCCTGAGTGTTAGATTATGTGTTTTTCAGGTTTCGGATCGGTATAGTCCAATCCGGTTTTGGATTAGTGAACTGTATGCATCATTATATTTAAGTTGTTTTAATTAATAAAAATAGAAATTATAAGATGTCATAAAACTAGTGATTTTTAATAATTATCCTCCATTTAAATTTTTTTTGAAAAATACTTAGCATATTATTTGTGATAAATATACTTAATTTGTTTATATATATATATATATATATATATATATATATATATATATATATATATATATATATATATATATTGTGTAGTAACTATCTATCCATTAAAGATTTTCGAAAATGTGTTATAATAACAATATTGTCTAATTTTAAAAAATGTTTAATTAATAGGAATAATAAGTTACACCACAAAAATAGTTGTTGTAGTTATCTATTAGTTTGTAGATATTGTTTTTTAAATAAATGTTGTATTTTCATTAGAAATATTATTTTGTTTTATAAAATAAAAACTCACACAATACAAATCATCCTCTTACATATTAATTAATAGTTATTATTTTATTTTTATATATATATTTTTGTTTAATTAGTAGTTATTGAACTAGTAAAAGAGATTAGTTAAGAATAAAATAATAAATTATATCATAATAACAATAAAGTATAATTATTAATTTGATAAGAGCAGTTGTATTTTATATATTCTTTTTTTAATACAAGTAATTTATAGATTCTTTATAACATATTTATATAATGGTTTTTATTCCTTGCTTTAAAATTTGAAATTTTATTTTTAGTTATTTATTTATTAAATATAATATGTAACTAATTAGTAAGAACATTTGATTATCATAAGTAAATTACCCTACAAAAAGTTACAACTTCGCTAACTATATATTTGTTATTTGATAGATTTTCAGTAAATTAATGTTGTGTTTATATTTTAAAATATTATTTAATTATATAACATAAAAAAATGTGGCATTAGCATTCAATTACATTTTAATAAATAATTTATAATTTTGATTTATTTAATTATTAATTCATAATTCTATAGAAGTACTAAAATTAACTTGTCATTAATAACAAAATAATAAGTCTATCATAAAAAATATAATAGTATATCATAAAAATATCATAGATTAAAAATTTTAAATTTTTAATTACATATATTTTTAAATATTTAAATTATGATTTGTATTTCTTACACTTAATTAATTTATAAATTTTTAGTTATAGTTTAATATATTAAATATTATTTATAATTGGATTAAAAAAATATCATTTTTAAAAAAAATATCAGTTCAAAACATTTATATTGGATAATATAAATAATATATACCAGAATAAGTTAAAAAAAATTAATACAATCCGCATTATACATATAATGCGCGGAAATGTAGAACATGCTAACAAACATGTGACATGATGTCTTTTAGTTTGTTTGCTAAATAAATAAAAAAAATAAATGAAAAACTTACCTCATTCACACAACCGTAATTATTTATCACCATATCTAACAAACACTATAACTTCTCTCAATCATCTTCTTTTTTCACGACCTCTCTCAATCAACTTATTTCTTGCAAGTTATACACTTCAAGGGTTATTCTTTGAAAGCATCACCAGATCGCAAAAGATTTTCTTTGAAAGTTCAAAATCTAAAGGTATTCTTCCTTTCCAAATCCTATTTTACTATATGTTTTTTTAAAAGTGAAAGATAACTTAAATGTTTTTTGTATTATCATGTTATTTTAATGGATGATAAATAGTTTTATAGATAGATGATGACATGATGAGAGTGACTATTATTTTTGATTCCACAATATATTTTGAAATTATATATATGTTGATATGAATAAACTGAAGAAAAATAAATTTCCTTCGGAACAATATGATTATTGCATTTTTATTTATTTATTTATTTTTATTATTATTATTATTATCCTTATCAGTATATAAATAATAATAATAGTTATTATTATTGCTATTTTTGTAAAATTATTATTATTATCTCCTATTATTCCTATTATTAACATTATTAATATTTATATTATTATTAGGATTATTTAAAAAAAAAATCTTATCATCATAAAATTATTATTAATAATATTTATATTGATATTAGGATTATTTTTACAAAATTTGTAAGACCAGAGAAATTTAAATTTATGGAAAAGGGCAAAATCGTAATTTCGGTTACAAAATTGTTATTTCGGTTAAAAATCCGAAATTTATTCTATGGATCTCGGATGACAAAACGGATTTCACCGTTGGAATTGTCTCACAAAATCTAGCTAGCACGTCGATTTGTCGAATTCGAGACGGTCGGAATTTACCGTTTTCGATGTATCGCGTTCGAATGCAAGTAAACGGTTTCGATGCGATGAAAGTCACATATAATGCATTACTCATGTGCGCAAGTGGTATGAGTAGGAAAGGATGAAAATGGACTGACAGGAGTCTTAGAATGTCAAGCGGGGAAAATAAAGGACATAATTGGTAATTTGAAATTGATTAAATGGCACAACACAAGCGCTACAATGTCATCTCCTACATAAAAGACCAAAACAAAAAAGCGTCTTTAGGGAGATTTTTGGCGATGGTACGTGGGTTTGGGCTATTTTAGAGTGAGAGAGAACTTCTCTCTAAAATACGAGACAATCAATGAGTCGGAGTGCTTGGAGACGAGAAGCGAAAACAGCTACCTGCCGGAAGAAGTCACACGTGTGGGTTCGGTTTGTGAATTTTTAACAAACTCCGAGAGGTAGAGGATTCTCCCTATTTGGTTTTACGCTTTGTTTAAGAGCTATGTTGATGTTTTGATTTGGTTGGGCCTTGAGCAGTAGTTTGATCGATTCGAGCCTTGGGCAGAGTGTGGACTTTGAGACCTACGAGCCGATCCCAGTATCGGTGTTAATGAATTTGTTTGGGTTAAATGTGTGATGAATTGTTCGATAAATCATGTATTGCTTGGTTTGTATAGTAGGAAATGGCCGTGAGTGATTCACAAAGTGAACTGACGATTGGTGATTTTACGGGAATAGTAACCTAGGGTTTCACCATTCCCGAGAATAGTGTTCACAAAATAATTTTTGTGAATTAATATGTTTGGTCGAGAAATTCAATTAGAATTGCTCGTGTTTGATCATTAGCCCATGTGAGCTAATTTTGATGTGATGAAATGCGAAATTACGTAACATGATTGTGTGATTGAATTTTATGTGAATATATGCATGTTTATATATATTTACATGTGATATAAGCTGTATTGGGCGGCATCATGCATTCCATATGCCTTTGGAACACCCCTAGGATGATAGGAGTGAGTGCATGAGATGAGTGCAGAAAATGGTTGGAGGGGAGTGTCTTAAAATAATTATCGGAGGGTAGTCCAAACTAAAAATATCGTCGTCGGAGGCGGCCCGATTGATATACATCGGGAGGGTAGTCCTGAGTATCAATCGTCGAGGAGGCAGTGATTGATATATATACATCGGAGGGTTGTCCACAAACAAAATAATAATTCTCATACAAGGCTTAGGCGAGTGTGAGGGAGTCGGTGAGGACTCGGGTAAAAGATGAGGAGTTAGACATTCAAGTAGGATCATGCATTTGCTTAAATGTGTGTTTAATTTGTATAACATTACTTTACGCCAGGTGGAGAGTAGCCCTTAGGGCGATTCCACTCTGCCCGAGCATTAGCTCACCCTATCGGGATATTATTTTCTGATACGGGGGAGCGTGCGAGGGCTGGCTAAATCCTGAGGCTGAGAGAGGATTAAGAAATCAGGTTGTGGCTTGATAATTTTAACATGTATTAAATTCTCTAATTTTAATATATGGGTTATATAAGAGTAAAAACATTTGAACTCTTTAGAACTGTGGATATAGTTGGTATGTTGTTATGAGTATTGTTTATGGGCGGAGTGGCGTTTCGTCATGTGATGGATGCTATTGTGTATTGCCTTTGTTTAGGACGGTATATCGAGTATTGTATTTTGGGTAAATTTCTCATTATAAAGGAGACTGCTTGATTCTGAAGTGGCGTGAGGTAACTTAGATATCCTTGTATTCCTTGGGTTAATGGTGATCAACGGACCCCGGGTTTAGAGGCGTCACGGCAGTATGTGAGCTTAGGTATCGAATGCCTGTGGGGAGCTGGGTTATGATTATCCATCACCACTTGGAACGTGTGATATAGGTATGGAAACCTAGAGATTGAGGATTTGGGCTTGGGCCATAGTGAGTAAGAACATAGCCACTATAGGTATGGTTCGATGTGGAGTTAGGTATATGAGATTACCTAGGAAAATCACGGGAATGAAACTAGGATCTTTTGCATGCACGTGTTGTATATTTTATGTATGATTTGGAAATAACGATGTGTGATCATGTTGATGGTATGAATTGTGTGCATATATGCTTGGTTGATAGCATAGGATGAAGAGTGGAAAGTTTAGGAGTTTACAGTGTGTAAACTAGAAATAAAATAAATTGTAATCAATTTATTTGGTTTATTGAAAGACAAAATAAACATTTTAATAAATTTTTTTAGGTTTTACAGTGTAAAACTGAAGAAAATTGAACAAAATAAATCTTTATGAATTTATTTGGGTGTTTTGGAAAATGAAAAAAAAATGAAAAAATATTTTTTTTGGGGTATTTTTCTAGTAGCAAATATGAAAAAAAAAATGGATGAATGTATTTTTTTTTTTCCAGTGTTCTGGAATAAATGAAAAAAAAAAAAAATTTGGTGCGAATCAGTTGAAGTGCGCGATTGTATTACAAAGGGAAGAATTTTGTATTACTGTCTGATCATTGTAATATTCTGAAATTGAGGCTTGAAATTTGGATAAAACACATGTGCAATACGGTTCTTTGTGTCTGAATAAGGAGTAAAGTTTGTAAGGGTTGTATTCACGAGATTTGAAATATATTGCAATAGGTTGGGAGAATAAATGTGCAATGTAGCGCTAGGTAATTTGGAAGTGAGATTGTATTACCATCTGATTTACTAAAGCTGTATTACGGAAAGGTAGTGGCCTAGGGAGTTGTATTCACGATACATAAAATATTGTCTGTGAGGGCGGGAAGGTCATTTGGATTATGTGCGGCTTGAGAAGAAATTATATTACGAGAGGTTCGGTTGGCTGCCGACGAGTGGAGTGTGATAGGTTGGCCCCTTGTGCAATCTGCAGTAAACGGCAGTGTATTGCAATGGCGGCACAGCTCTTTGGAGGGATGTATGATACACTATAGTGTATATCGTAGGCCCGAGGTGCGTAGGCGGGGGTATATCGCGTCTGATCTCTACGACACTGATGTTTTTGACCTGGAGGCCGCGATCACGGCGCCTGCCCAGCGCCACACGGTCGAGGGCGTGCCGACCTGTTGGGCGCCTGTGCGACCTCATGCGCCTTGTTGTCACGCGCGCTGGAGCGCTTGTGGGCTGGGCGTGGAGGCCCCAGACGACGGGGCTGTCTTACTTGGGTGCACCGGCTGTTACTAGACCCCGATTTTGACTTAGTCACAGTTCACGAGTCAGTTTTGGGCCTCAGTTCATGAACTCTTTATTCATCACAAATTTTCTAAAAAAAAAAATTAAATTAAATAAAATAAACAAAAATCATATAAAAATTGACAAAATTTTTGGACAAATAAAATTTTCAAAAATAAAATTTTTATTGATAAAATTGATTTGATATGTGAAAAAAATGATCTTGCATTGCTTATAAATGCAGGAATTTGATGTATACATTGGTTTTGTGTATGATTAGTGTCGAGTATGTTTATGCCTTGGGAATCGCTATTGTATTGGCTGCCATGTTAATTGTGTAGATCTTCAATGAAGGATGATATGTGAGAGGTTGTCCATGGGGCATTGGTCGGGCTTTCTGCCGTCTTGATACGTATTTGATGTTGATCAACAAGCCTTATTTGGGGCTGTAGGTATCGCAGTGGTACCCTTTGTCGCGGGCTAGCACTATGAAGTGGTCGGGGAGTCCTAAGTAACCTCCGGAGGATTTAGGCGCATCAATCCTCACGGCGTTCACGGGGGAGGAGGGACCAGATAATTGTGAGACCATTGGTTTATGCAGATTAAGAACATACTGGAGGCTATGGAGATCACCTCGTCCCGATTCTGGGATCGGGGTTGGCACCATTCGGCTAGAGGGGTGAGGCAGCGTGTTATGGTGGAGATGGGCGGGGCCTCTAGAGACTTAGAGGATGGCATGGGCGGAGTTTCGGGGGCTGTTAGGCGTGAGTACTCCCGGAGACTACGGGGCATGCCCGGGGGGCTGGGTTCTAGAGATGAAGCAAGTAGTGATGTGTTCTGATGGACCTGTGGCTGGATTACGGAGTTGGCCCGATTCGCGACTCATTGGCCTGAGCTTGACGAGGTTAGGTTGAGGAATGGTGGTACATCCGTTCCTTATTTACCGGAATTAGCAGGACTTAATCTACGGGATATGGATTCCATGGTTGGGAACGACCACGACCATAGAGAGAAAGAATGGAGGATCTCTCAGACACTCGGGATGCGAGTGTTAGTGGTAAGAGGAAGGACAGTCAGTCTTCTTCCAGTTCAGGAAAGAGGCAGAGAGCTTCTAGTTCACGAGGGTCCCAGAGTCGCGACCCGTCGGACGAGGGACGAGATGAGTTAGCCAGTCGATGAGACAGATAGGGATTCTTAGGTTAGAAGTAGAATGATTAATGTGCTACACATTGTACCAGTGACTTGGACATGAAGGATTGCCCAGAGGCAGGGGATCGGGGTTTAGAATGACCACAGTCGATCGATGGCAGGCGGGGAGAGGATCTGATGCGTTCACCTGACAGTGCCAGGCCGGAGGCAGTCTCGAGTTTCGAGGGCCTACGGGCACCCCACATTCTGGGCGGGCCCGAGAGGCGGAGTATGGGTGGGCGGAGGGCGGGGCCCTGGGGCGGGATGTGGGGGTTCGGGGGAACATGCGTGTTCGTCACACATGAGTTAATTCGTGAGATCAACTGATATCTGAGTCTGATTTTGCTATCACGCTATAGCGAAGTCTGTTCGATTAAAGTGCGTCGCATTCGTCGTGCTGCATTATTGCGATGAGTTGGGCTTAGAGATTTGAGACCTTAGAGGAAGCGGGTGTATGAGTTCTCACTGAGAATTTAGAGGCGAGACTAGGGATGATATGTGTGAGGTTGTAATTTAGGCTGGGGGACTCTGCTCCCCAGTTATGGACTGAGGATCATGGGCGTCATCGGAGTTTGATATATCACGGGGAGTGGGTTGGATGTGGCGACAGGTGTTGCCGATTTTGGCGTAGGAGGATTCTAGCACATAGACGATGCGTGTGGTATTTGGGGGCCAGGCGACATTTTGCCCCAAGAAACGGGTATCTGAGGATTTGGGTGTCGGGACGATTAGCGGGTTAGTTAGCTGAGCCCCTTGCACAGGACGAGGAGGCCGGACTTAGGTGCCTCTCTAGTAGTGTGCGAGTATGTGGATGTTTTTCTAGATGAGCTACGGGTGCCTCCGGAGGGTTTGTAGACCGGTGTCGAGTTACCACAGTGCTTTTGCCCGTCTACATGACTCAGCGCCGGATGGCACGGTCTTGAACTCGAGTCCAATTCTGAGGCTCTTTGGATAAGGGGTTCATTAGGTAGAGCACTTCACATGGGCGCTCGGGTTCACATTTGCGAAGAAGAAGAATGAGGCCTCAGATTATGCATTGACTACAGGCGATTGAATGATTCCGATCGAATCGGTGCCCGTCACAGGAATTGGCGGTTATTTGATCGATTGAGAGGGCCGCGAGTCTGCTCAGAGATAGACCTTCACCTTTGAGATTTACCCTTGGTGGGGGTTAGGGATACGGATATCCACAGGCAGTTTAGAATGAGAATTATGGCACTTTGAGTTTGATGATGCCCGCCCGGACAACGAATGCACCGTGGCATTCATGGATCTAATGCATAGGATATTCTGACCCTATCTATCGGTTTGTAAGTAATCTTTGTAGATAACATTTTGATATACTCCCGATTGATGGGAAGCGTAGTATCATTTGAGGATCGTTTCACGTTGTAGAGACCATGGTTGTGCGCCCAGGTCGATAAGTCTCACAGTTACGCATGCGAGGTGAGATTTTTAGGACACGTGGTGCCGGCCCATCAAAGTGTCAATTCGACCCCGAGAGAAAGGTCGGCGTGATGAGTTTAGAGAGGCGAGCCGGTCTCGAGATCACGTAGTTTCTTGGGATTGGTTTGGGTATTCTGGGGAGATTCATTGGGGATTTCTCAGTTAGCGGCACCTTTGTGAGATTGACCGGAAGGAGGTCAAGTTTGATTAGGATAATGCCGTCTGAGGCATTCGAGGAGTTGAAGGAGACTTACTGGCTCATACCAGTAGTCGGACGGACGAGTACCACGGTGTATTGTGATGTCTCGGTAGGATTAGGATGTCTTGTTTGATGCGTCCAGGGAGGTAGTAACATGGTTCTCGTTAGTTGAAGAATCACGAAGCGAGTGCCCCAGCGCCCGACATGGGTTGGTGGTGTAGTCTTCGCCTGTGAAGGTGAGCCACTACTTATCTGTGAGGAGTTTGGTCTTATCTCGGACCATGAAAGTCTGAAGTATATTTTTACCTTGGCGGGGACCTCGACATGAAGCGCCTTGAGATGGATGGAGTTCTTAGAGGATTATGACTTCACATTGCATTTCCATCCTGGTAAGGCAAATGTAGTACAAGAGCAAATGTGATATTGATGCCCTCGATTAATCCACGAGGAGCGTTGGCTAGTATAAGCTTCTGGGAGTGGCTGATGCTCGAGGCTTGTGGGACCAGTTTAGATGATCTGTGTCAGTTCGAAGTACATTAGAGTCTATTAAATTTCTGAGTCTCTGTTGACGAGTGATTGAGTCCCACGATGTGGGACCAGAGATAGTGTCTATCAGGGACTAAGTACAAACAGGCACGGGTGATGAAATTTGGACGTTCACGCGGTTGGTAGTCTTGATGCCGGGGGCCCGGGTAGTGGTTCCCCGATTGGCCAGGAATTTGAAAATTCTCGAGGAGTTTCACTACTCTTGATTCCCAGGCATCAGTGTACGAAGGTGTACGGGATCTTTTAATGTCAATACTCTTGGAGTGGAATGAAGAGACCGTAGGGGACTTTGTTCGACTGATGTCTCCACGTGTCGACAAGTTAAAGAATTTGGTACGAAGCCAGCGGGGCTCGCCCTGATCAGTAGGTATTTCAGGTGGAGTAGAGCACGTCGATGGACTTGTGACCCACTTTGCCCACGGGCGCGCGAGAGGCATGATCGGTATGGTGATAGTAGGCCGGGCTCATGAAGTCGAAGGCACGTTTCCTAGCCGTGCGAGGATGACCTTCGCCTTGGAGGGTCTGTAGGTTGTATTCAGAGATAGTGGGTTACATGTGATCACCGGTATCATATGAGTATCGAATAGGGACCCAGGGTTTCACAGCACTTTGGAAGGTTTCCAAGGCTGGGCTACAGCGACCATGACCACGACCCTTCCACCCTCAGACCGGATAGGTCGTCAGGGAGGACTACTAGAGTGTTAGAGAGGACGTCTGCAGCATACGTCTTGGATCATGGGCTAATTTGGGAGCACTTGCGCACAGTGGGATCGCTTGCAACACTTGATTTACCAGGCGAGTATACCGAGGATGTGCCAGTATGAGGCATTGGGAGGCCATGTAGATCGCGTTATGTTGGACCGAGGTGGGAAGGCTCATCTTGATCACGATGCGATTAGAGACACCTCAGAAGGTGGGCTTGATCACGTGGCGTCTTCTCACATTTCGGAGCGCGAAGAGCTATGCTAATGTCTGACGTTGACCGCCAGAGTTGAGGTTGGGGATCCGTCTTCTTGAAGGTGATGCTGGAGGAGTGGTCGGCACCGTGGCGTGGGAAGCTATCATGCCCAGGGTTCATTGGACCTTTCTGGGTCTCGAGGGTGGGCAGCCATTCTGCGTCTTTGGTTAGCATTATCGCCCCAGACCTGTCGGTGTCTGAGGTATTTCATGTCTCCATGCTCGGAGTATACTCCGGATCAGCTCATGTGGTGGATTGAGGACGGATTGAGGTTAACAACAGTGGGACCTTTGAGGAGGGACCGTGTGTATTTTAGATAGCTTGTGATCAGGTTTTTGCAACCACACAGGCCAGTGGGGGCGTGAAAGTGCTATGGCGACCTTTATGGAGTGGAGGGAGTCGATGTAGGAGCGAAGACACGATCTTGGCCACCTATCCGCTCTTGTTTGGGGATGAGGTATGTGATTTAGTCGTTTAAGAATTCAAATGACTAGTTTACATATAGTGTAGTGCAGTTACATATCCATGTGATTGATTTTGATTGTCGGAATTTGGAATGAAATTCCTTTAAGGAGAATGTAAATCTCAGAAATTTAAATTTATGGAAAGCGCAAAAGTCGTAATTTGATTCACAAAAATTATTATTTAGGTTAAAATCCGAAATTTATTCTATCGGATCTCGGATGACAAAACAGATTTCCTTTATTTAGGGTGTCATGAAATCTAGCTAGCACGTCGAATTTCGTGATTAAAGACAGTAAGATTTACACGTTTTTCGAGGCATCGCGTTCTGAGTATCGTAAGCGGTTTTCAATGCTCTGAAGTCACATATAACCGTGCTCATGTGCCATAAGTGGTATGAGTAGAAAGGATGAAAATGGGCTTGGCCCAGAAGTCTGAGATGTCAAAATTGGGAAAATAAAGGACATAATTGGTAATTTGGGATTTGATTAAATAGCGCAAAAAGAGACAAAAAAGCCCATTGCTGATGTCATCTCACACTTAAAGACCAAAACAAAAGCGTCTTTGGGAGATTTTGGCGATGGCTGTCAGGTTTGAATATTTTAGAGTGAGAGAGAGAGACTTCTCTCTAAAATATCGGGCAATCCAACCGTCGGAAGTCTTCGGGACAAGAAGCAAAGCTGCTCTATGTAGAGAGGTCTACGTGTGGGTTCCGGTTTTGTGAATTTTTAACAAACTCCGAGAGGTAGGGGATTCTCCCTATTTGGTTTTACGCTTTGTTTAAGAGCTATGTTGATGTTTTGGTTGGTTGAGGCCTTGAACGGCCGTTTGATCGGATTCAGGCCTTGGAGCCAAATGCTGGACTTTGGGACCTCGAGCCGGTCAGAGTATCAGTCATTGTGGACTGTTTGGGTTAAATGTGTGATGAATTGTTTAATAAATCATGTATTGGTTTGTATAGTAGAAATGGCGGTGAAATTCGGATTAAAGTGGGCGCGATTAGTGATTTTCAAGATAGTAACCTAGGAGTTTCACCATTCGAGAATAGTGTTCACAAATAATTTTTTGTGAATTAATATATTTAATTAGAAATTCAATTAAATTGCTCATTAACAAATCGATAGCCCATATGAGCTAATTTTGATGTGATGAAATGAAATTCCATAACATGATTGATTAGATTTTATGTAGATATATGCATGTTATATATTTACATATGATATAGGCTATATTGGGCCCGACATCATGCATTCCATATGCTGGAACACCTAGGATGATGGGTGAGTGGCATGAGATGAGTCTGAAAATGGTTCGGAGGTTGTCTAAAAATATTGGTATCGGAGGGTAGTCAAACTAGAAATGCCGATCGTTGGGGCGGCACCCGATTGATATACATCGGAGGGTAGTCACGAATAATATCAATCGTCGGAGGCGGCAATTGATATATATCATCGAAGGGTTGTCCACAAACAAAATAATAATTCTCCTTACAAGGCTTAGGCGGAGTGTGAGGAGTCGATGAGGACTCGGGTAAAAGATGAGGAGTTAGACATTCAAGTAGGATCATGCATTGCCAAATGTGTTTAATTTAGACATTTACTTTGCACTTAGGTGGAGAGTAGCCCATAGGGCGATTCCACTCTTGAGCATTGGCTCACCTGTCGAGGGGATATTATTTTACAGATGCGGGAGCGTGCGAGAGGATGGCTCGATCTGAGATTGAGGATTAAGCCGGGTTGTGGCTTTGATATTTTAAACATGTATTGATTTCACAATTTTAATATATATGGGTTGTATAAATAAGTATTTTGAACTCTTAGAGACTATTGGATATAATTGGTATATTGTATGAGTGTTTATGGGCGAGTGGTAGTTTTACTCTTGATGGATATATATTGCAGCTTATTTGGGACATGTATACGAGTATTGTATTTGGGTAGAGATCTACGTAAAGGAGACTATGCAGATTTCTAAAAGTGATCGGGTAACTGACATCCACTAATATTACGCAGTTGACGGGTGATCAGCGGACCACCAAGTTTCAGGGCATCACAAAATTATTATCTTTGTATTATGATCATTGCTCAATTATTATCATTATCAGTATTATAATAATAATAACAGTAATAATAATAATATTATTATTATTATTTTCATTACCCAAAATATTATTATAATCTCATAATTATTATTTTTATTATTGTCTTGAACTAATATTATTATTCTTATCAGTATTATTATGTCTTAAACTAATATTGATATTAAAATTTGTATTATTTTTCCAAAATTCTTATTATTATAATAATCAATACAATCATCATTATTATTATTTTAATTATATAAATAATATTATTCTTATCAGTAATATTATGTTTTAAACTAATATTTATATTAATATTAGTATTATTTTTCCAAAATTCTTATTATTATAATAATCGCACAATCATAATTATTATTATTTTAATTATATAATTAATATTATAATCTCATTATTATTATTATTATTATATTATTACTATTATTATTATTATTATTATTATTATTATTAATGTTATTATCAATATTGTCATGTCTTGAACTAGTATTGTTCTTATCAGTATTATTATGTCTTGAACTAATATTAATATTAATATTATTAATATTATCTTCATGACCTCTCTGAATCACCATTTTTCTTGCAAGTTATACACATCAATCTCCACCTAAGTTCGCCAAATTGAAAAGGAATCGAAAAGGATTCTTATCTGAAATTTCAAAATCTAAAGGTATGTTTCCTTACATATCATATATTATTATATGTTTTTGTAAAAGTGAATGATAGCTTATATGTTTTTATAGTGTTAGATTATGTAACTGGATGATAGAGGGTGTTATACTCTATATTATAATAATAATTATTATAATTATCCATATATATATCAATAATAATAATAATAATAATAATTATCTCTTATTATTGTTATTATCGTTATGAATATTTAAATTAATATTAGGATTTTTTTCAAAATTCTTATCCATACAAAATTATTTTTATAATCAATACAGTGATTATTATTGTTATAATTATTATCATCAATATTATTAATATTATTATTATTGTTATTATGATCATTATCAATATTATTAACATTATCGCATAATTAATAATAATGATATTAATAATACAATAATCATCATAATTATTATTATTATTATTATAAAATTATTATTATAATCTATTATTAATGCTATTCTTATTATTATTATCACTATTATCAAGATGAACAAATATTATTATTTTATTCAGATGCCTTGAACTAATATTGATATTAATATTATTATATTAGTATTATTTTTACAGTCTATTATTATTATTATCGCATAATTATCATTACCGCATACTCAATAATAATAATAATAATAATAATAATAATAATAATAATAATAATAATAAATATCTATTATTATAATTACTAGTATACTAATAATAATAATATTATTAATTATTACTATTATTGTGACGCCCTAAATCCAGGGTGTCCGTTGACTACCCGTCAACCCGCCTTAACACTCAGAATGCCTGTGATCCGACATCTCCTCATGTAAAATCTACAGAAATTCTTCAGACTTTGTTCTACCCTGGGGTGACACAACTCGTCCCAACACATCCAACGACCAACACAGGTCTAAATGAGAAAACAATGGCCACTGGGCCCCCTGCATCATCTTCACCACATATCCCAACTATATACAATAGTTTCAAGAGTTAGAAAATACTCTATAAAGAAACACATATTAAAATTCTGCACTTAATACACGCCATGGGCCATCATAATATCAAAGCCACAACCCGAATTCTCTTTTAAATCCAGATTCAAGAAGAGCCGTCCTTCGAGCCGCCCGCACCGAAAAAAACGTTCTCAACAAGGAATGACGCCCAAGAAGAGAATCTGAACGCTACCTCCACCTAAGCGCATATGCAATGCTCCAATGAAAACATACATTCAAGTAAATGCGTGATCCTACTTGAATGTCTAATTCCATCAACTCCATACCCGAGTCCTCACGACTTCACACTCTGCCTAGGCCACGTATGAGACACATTATTTTTTCAAAACAAAGATATTTGTTTATATTTGTGACAACCCTCCCATATAAGTAGTGGACCACTCAATGTTCTATTTAGTGACAACCCGATGTATATCAACTGGCCAACTCCGACGATTGATATTTTGGTACTTTTTGGACTAACTGATAATTATTATTTTTAGTCAACCTCCGAAACCATTCCTTTCAAGAATCACCTCCGCACTCACTCCTATTATTCTAGGTGTCTCAAACGCATATGGAATGCATGACGCCAAATTCCAATACAATCTATATAACACATGTGAATATATATAAGGAGAAGTATATATATATATATATATACATATATATATATATATATATATATATATATATATATATATATATATATATATATATATATAATATGATATACATTTACATAATTTAATCACACAAACATGTTATGTAATTTCACAATCCATTACACCAAAAATTAGCTCACTTGGGCTAATTATCCAACACAAGCAATTCGATTTGAATTACTCGACCAAACACATTATTTCACAAAAATTATTTTGTGAACATTATTCTGGAATGCTGAACCCTGGTTACTGCTTCGCGCTCACGACCATTACTACATTTTCCACACAATTCAAGCCATTTTCGGCCTTATATATCAACATAAGATTTATTTCATAAATTTATGAAATAAATATTCAGTCATTTCACACGCCATGGACTGTGCATTGCCCATAAATTTCACCAATCATCGATTCACTTTGTGAACCCGAATTTCACGGCCATTTCCGACCCTATGCAATCACAATACGATCTAAAGCATAATTTATGCCATTAACAACCCAAACAGCCCCTCACGATTACGGACTGCACATATTGGTTTCAATACCTCAACAATTCGGTCCCAAGTTTTGGGACCGATCAAACGACCGTTCAAGGCCTCAATCCAACCGAAACATTATAAAACACTTAAATAAAGTGTAAAACCCAAGTAGGATAAATCCCCTACCTCACGAAGTTTGTCAAAACTCCAATAAATCGGTACCTACACGTTGCCCTCGCCGCGTATAACAACTTTCCTTCGTCTCCGACGACCCGATGGCCTGACGCCCCGCAAATCTAAAAGAGAGGGTGCCTTACTCTCTCTCTAAAATCACCATTTCTCACCTTTTGCATCTCCCCTGTTCTCTTTTCATGTTTTGGCTTCTTTTGAGAGGATGACACTTGTAAGACCCGAGAAATTCCAATTTCTAGAAAAAGGGCAAAATCGTTATTTCGGTTACAAAATTGTTATTTCGGTTAAAAATCCGGAATTTATTCTATGGATCTCGGATGATGAAACAGATTTCACCGTTGAATTGCCTCTCTCAAATCTAGCTAGCACGTAAATTTCGCTCAATTCCGAGACGTTCTGAATTACATGTTTTTTAAGGCACGCTGTCGTGTCAGAACGATTTTCGATAAAGGTCGAAGTCAAGATATAACAAGCACTCATATATCATGGTAAGGAGAGAGAAATGATGAAAACACGGCCGAATAAAGACCGAACGCCAAACTCGAGTAAAGAAGGACATAATCAAGTAAATTCTAATTGACAATGGCACTAAAAGACAAAATTTTGCATAGTACCGCCTCCTTCATTTTTGTTTCAAAAACTAATTGTGTGGCAGCTGACTTAATGCAAAGTGGGCTGAGTTTTAAATTTTAGTGAGGAGAGTAGTCTTCTTCTAGAAATACTAGTGATCCGAATCACGGCAAAGCCTTTCGACAAGAAGGAAAGCTACTTCACGCTGAGAGGGCTGCTGGGTACCCTGACAAGGAGTTTAGACAAACTCCTTGGAGGTAGGGGTTTCTCCTCACTTCTTGGTTTTACACCTTATTCAAGTGTTTTTCAATGTTTCGGTTGGTATGAGGCCTTGAACTGCCGTTTTGTAAGACCCGAGAAAATTCCAATTTTCTCAAAAAGGGCAAAATTGTAATTTCGGTAAAAATCCGGAATTTTTCTAGATTTCGGATGACCTAAACCACTCTCCTCACAGATCGTCTCGCGAAATTTAAATACCACGCCGACCGCGTGATTCCGAGTGGTTCCGGATTTCCACGTCTGCTCGAGGCTGTATGTCTACGACACATGGCAAGGCGTGTACGCCACTCTGGTATCCTAGGAGAGTGACACTTTAAGCAAAGCCATGCACCATCGTTAACGGCTCACACCAACATGTGTGGAGCGAATCCATGGCCCATATGTAGTTCATGCGCTGACGACAAGAATAAGAAAAAGAATATTGAAAAGGAGAGTTCACACCTTTAATTTGAGGAAATGGGAGGCAATTTATCTGACTAAGATCAGTGATTTCTCAAGGGGAGAAAAGGACTAAAGGAGAAAGAAAATGAGGAGAAAATGGAAGAAAGGTGAGATGAGAAATGAGAAAAGGAAAGAAGCGAGGAAGGAAAAAAGAAAAGGAAAAGGAAAAGAAGCCGGTTCTTAGAAAGAAAAGGGAGGAAAAAGGAGAAAGGAGGAGGAAAGGAAGGAAGGTTTTCCTGGGTTGAATTGATCGCGTTAAGTTCGGGTGCTAAAGTTGGTGCACGCATCGCGATCTACGTGTGGACACGAGTTGGAGTTCGACAAACTCCCGAAGGTAGGATATTTCACCACTAGTTTACCTTTACTTTAAAGGCTTTTGCTATAATGGTAGAGGTTGCTTGTGGGAGAAGCCAGTAGTATAGAATTAGTTGACAGCAGGACTAAGGGTAATGGATTTCATGACGGTTACCTGGATATTCATGAGCGCTAGGTGTTAATTAGAAACTAAAGTTTCTAGGCGTGTGGTTTGTTGTGAAAATAATGTTTGGAACAGTTGGTTCATGTTTGTGAAGGGCCGGTGAAGTGCCACTGTTCCAGATAGTCCCAATTTTGGGGGCAGGTTGTGTGTTAGTGATTGTTTGAATAACATGCAGTGTGTGGAATTGAGATATTGATGCATGCTATTTGATGTATTAATATGGTTTGCATGGAGGTAGATTATATGTATAAATTATAATTTTCCATGGTTTGTAAATGTTTCATGTAGTGCTCATTCATGCATGTAACATGAAAAATGCATTGGCATCATGCATTACTATGCGCGGTCGCATCGTATCAAGTCGGTGTGGGTCGCGGTATGGTTTGTCTTACCGGTGTTGATAAGTAGTTGATGAACTTCCCGGGAAAAATGGAATGAAGTCAGGTAGAGATTCACGAGTGTGTAAATCGTCAATGTTTGATCATTCTGCGCTGTTTGGGGCGGAGAAAGTTAGGGTGATCCCCCGGGGTGAAAGTCCCACGCGGGTTATTCACGGTTAGACATGAATCCGGCGATGTAAGTTCGTGAAGATGTTGAAAAGGCGTGCGCGGCGTCCTACGGTGTAAACCAGATAAAGTGGCCCACAAAATAAAGAAAGAATCAAAATCGTTTTTGATAAATAAAGTGGAGGTTATCCAATGGTTAGTCATGGTATGGTACACGGATGACTTGTTTGGTCGCAGAGTCGAGAGTGTGAGGAGAGATCAGTTGGGACTCGGGTGGTAGTAAGCGTGAGGGGTCGCGTCTCATGCGTATATAGACATTTCATATCGTAAAATAATTGGCATATGGAATGTGATTCAACGTTTATATGCTCAACCATCTTGACACCTGATCAGGATAGCCCTTGGGAAGGCTTTCTCCCAGGCTTTGCTCCTTCTCTGGTCAGGACTTGCTAGGTCTGAGGAGACTATCCGAGGAGGCGGCACTCGGTAAATTAGTTTTGAGAGAAGAAAGCCGAAATGTGGCTTTAAGTAAATATTTTGGATAATATGTATTAGAATTGTAAATTTTAATATGTAATTGTATTGAGAGAAATGTATAACACTTGGACTATTGGAATATAGTTGAGATAATTATTTTGAGTATTGGTTTGTGGAGCCCGAGAGACTTATTTTTACTCGGGTATGTCTCGTGTCTGAGATGTATAGACCACTCCATGAGTTGGTGAGTCAACGGACACCCGGGTTTGGGGCGTCCTGCGTTTGATTAGTCCCAAACATGGGACGGAATTGATCTAATTTTTTGGATCCAAGATCGTATGGCCCATTTTTAGGGCTGTTTGGTTGGTAAATCATGAAATTGTCAAATAAATCTTTTGATGTGAAAGAAGTAGGGAATGACCGTGGTGAGGATTCACTAAGTGAACCCGATGATTTGTGATTTACTGCAGGCCAAGCAGCGGGGACTTCATTTAGAAGCAGTGTTCTGTAGCTCTCATTTTACATTTTGAGAAAATGTGTTTGGTCAGAGTTTATTAAAAGTTGCTACAAGTGTTTGATCATTAGCCCCAGTGAGCTAATTTTGATTGTCATATCAAATAATTTCGTAGCTTGTGATTGTGTGAATTGATTGTTTTGTATACATGTTTATATAACCCATGTTTGATCTGTTTGTATTAGATTATATACAATATGTTCAGTATACAACCAGCTTCTAGTTTATAGTTGTTAATTAACGAATGAATTAAAACCGTTGAGTTTCCAGTATTACGGAAGGTGTCAATTAAATCTAAATGTGGCGTACTAGTGATATTCGCCGGATGCGATCTTGCAATAATATACTATATGACCATGGACGTGTTTGATTGATGCCACATGGAGGGTTTGATACGAATAAACTAAAATGTGTAGTACCGCCAGAGGAAGCCGGCGGGTGTGATGAGTGGTGGATTGGTCAGGGTTGGTCATGTATAGACATTCCAAGTAGGATCGTACATTTGCTTGAATGTGTGTTTTCGTGGAACCTTCGCGGCCAGCCAGGTGGAAGTAGCCAGCAGAGGCGATTATTCTTGACGTCATTCCCTTTTTTTTGTCGAGGATATTATTTCTGGTGGGGCGTCTTGAGGGCGACTCATTCTAGAGACCGAGGATTAGAAAATAGGGTTGTGGCTTTGATGTATACATGTCATTAGAACTTTTTAAGTTTAATGTATGTAAATATACAAAGAGTAAAACATAATGAGCTCTTGTGCTTTCAGTGGAATTATATAGTTGGATTCATAGTTGGCATGTATATTGAGTATTGTTTTATGGGCCCAAGTGGCGTTTAAATCGTAAAAGCGGTATATTGGGCCCATTTGGGATTGAGGTTGTACGGGTTACATATTTGGGTAAGAGCTCACACCGTGAAAAGGGGACTGTAGATTTTAAATAAAAATGTTAGGTCACGAGCATTCACGAAATGGGTTGGCGCGGGTGATCCACTTGGAACCCAGTTTGGGGCGTCACAACACTATTCCTCTTTTTGTCTTTTCCTCATTTAAACAAATTTTTAATGCCCATTTTGTCCATAGCTTAGATTTTTAACATTTGACACATCAAACTGATCCATTTACATCATCTCTCTACTCATGCAACATGTTACTATATGCATTTTTATATGTTTTTTATTCATCTCAAGTTGTTTCGGCACCAGAAGGCAGTCATATAGAAAACGTGTAAATTCGAGCTATCTTGGGAATTCCTTTAAGTGATGATATTAGATTTGTGAAGGCGATTTCAAGGTGAAATCGTTTAAGTCATCAGGATCTAAGAATCAATTTCGAATTTTTTAATTTGATTTACCCTTTTCTAGAAATTGGAATTTCTGCAGTGCTTTATAATTATGATCGTTATCGGTATTAGTTTACTAAATAATGATATTATTAATAACAATAATAATTATAATAATTATATTATAATTTCTTATCCACGTATTCTAATCTATATCGGTATTATTGTCTTTAACTAATAATTTTATTAATATTATTATGAATATTATTTTTACAAAATTCTTATTATTATAAAACTATTATCAATATTATTATAGTATTACTATCCATATTATAATCATTACCAGTATACTAATAATAAGAACAATATTATATCGTATGTTACTAATATATTAATATCAGAATAATAATAACAAATATTATTATTATTTTTAATAACATATTATTATTATTACTATGATTATGGTATTATTATCATTGCAATTCTATGTAATAATATTATCTTTATTATTAGTATTAATTATCGTTACCAGTATACTAATAATAAGAACAATATCTAATATATTCTTATCTTACTATTATTATCATTAAGCATATACTAATAGTATTTATTATTATTATTATTATTAATATTAAATAACATTAATCTGATTGTTATTATATTATTATATTTACTACTATACAAATAATAATAATAATAATAATATTATTATTATTAATTATTATCATTTAAATGTATATCTAATAATAACAATTGTATTATTACCATTATTATGTAATACTAATAATGTTAATAATAAATATTATTAATGTGTCAGTATTATGCAATTACCCGTTATACTACTACTACTACTACTAATAATAATATTATTAATTATCATCATTACCGGTATACTAATAATATTAATAATAGTATTATTATTATTATTATTATTATTAATCAGTATTATTATAATTAATAGTATACTAATAATCATAATATTATCTTTATTGAATAAGTATGAAGTTCATCATGATTTATTATCATTTTAAGTTTTTAGGATAACAAAATTGAATGAAGGAGTTGGATGTAGTTCTTGGATAGGTTATTCAAAGATTATATTAAAGGTTAAATCATTTATTGAAGTTGCAAAAAAGACACTGTGATGGGATAACAAGACCGATTTGTCCATGCAAGATTGTCAAAATGCGATTGATGATTTAGCAGATTGAATGTCATTTGATTAGATTTGGGTTTTAGAAGTTATCAAGATGGATTTTCATGAGAAGAACACGGCACTCTAATCAGTGAGCAAAAATGATGTATTGCTAATGAACAATTGATTAACACTCTACAGTGATGATGTATAATAAGTGATTGATGTATTAATTGATGCATGTGGACCTATAGATGAAGATATTAACTTAGAGGAATCTACTACTCGTGGAAATTTTGATAACTTATTCAATGAAGCTAATAAAGAATTGTATCCGGGATGCAAAAAGTTTTCTGCTTTGACTTTTCTTGTGAAGTTGATGCATGTTAAAGTCCTCAATCATTGGAGTGACAAGTCTTTCGACATGTTATAAGTTGTTAGTTGATGCTTTTTTTTTTTTTTTTTTTTTTTTAGGAAGGTCAATTATTAAGTACCTGTTATGATTCTTCAAGAGATGTTAAGAACTTTGGGTTTGGATATGATTCGATCCATGCATGCAAAATTATGATTGTTCACTATTTTGGAAGGAGAATGAAACTCTTGATAAATGTCTGGTGTGTAATGAACCGATATCAGTTCAAAATAATGGAAAGGAAAAAGAATTCCCCGAAAAGTATTAGCTATTTTCCCTTAATCAGGTTTCAAGATTATTCATGTCAAGACATACAACAATGGACATGGTGGCATAAGAAAAACGAATTCATGATGAGGGGTCTAAGGCATCCAGCAGTTCAGAAGTTGGAAAAATATGGACACGATTCTCTGGTTTCACGGGATCCTCGAAATGTTTGATTAGGGGTTGCGCGGATGGCAAATCCATTTGGGAACATGAGTAATAGCTATAGCATGTGTGATTGTTCTTGTGCCGCCTAATATGCCACCTTTGAGATGTATGAAGGAAATGTTTTTATGTTATCATTACTAATTCAGGTCCACACTACCTAAAGGAAGATATTGATGTATACCTCGTCCTTTGGTAGAAGAGTTAAAGATTTATAGCGCGAAGGTGTTGAAACATTTGACGTGTCTGTTGGAAAAATTACTAGCTTGCATGCGCCTGTTTTATGGACAATCAATGACTACTGCTGTAATGCTTAATATGCAGGGTGGAGCACAAAATTTATAAGGCATGCCCAGTTTGTAATGAAGACATATCATCAATGGGTATTAGAAGTAAAATATGCTATATGGGTCATCGACGGTTTTTGCCTCTTGATCATAGTTGGCGAAAGAGTAGACAATATGATGGTAAACCCGAGTTTCGACCACCTCCAAGGTGTTATCTCATTAAATAATACCATCTATCTGATTGTGTAAAATCAGCCAAACATATGATGTAGAACAAAGCATCAAATAATGTTGATAAGCAGCAGTGCAGAATTTGGTGGACAAAAAAAGTATTTTTTTTTAGTTAGAGTATTGATCAAGTTGAAGTTAAGACATAATCTTGATGTTATACATGTTGAAAAGAGATATGTGATAGTGTTGTGGGGACCTTTCATCACGTAGGCAAACGGAAGATATTGATAAAAGCTCGTTTAGATTTGGGCGATATGAATATAAAGAAAAAATTTATATGCAGTCTGAGGAACAAATTATTAAAACCCATTACATACATTTCACATTCAACAACAAAGGAAAAGGATAAACAGTTCGTAATTTAAAGTCTGTTAAATTTCGAGATGGTTATGCAAATCTATCTAGAAATGTGAGAGCATCAATGATGGGAAGATATCAGGGTTAGACTCCTTGATTGTCATGTTTTTGTTTCAAAACTACTCCACAATTGCAATTAAACCATATTTGAATAAAAGATGTTTACCTAATAACAATTGAGTTGTGTAGTTGTTTGCCAACAATTATATACAAGAACCTTGTATGTGAAGACTTGGAAAGAGTTAGAAAGGAAGGAATTATCTTGATATTGTGTAAGCTTGAGGAGGATATTTCCACCAGCTTTCTTTGATATTGTGGTCACTTAATGAATTACCGTTTACCACGTGAGGCCAAACTACTGGACAGTTAGGTATCGATGGATGTATCCATTTGAAAGGTATATTTTAATCATTTATTTATTATCATTATCATTCTGTAACAAAATGTGTGATTTTAAGCATATTTATTTATTTGAAATTTTTATACGTAGGCACTTAGGCACATTGAAAAGATATGTGAAATAAAGTGACCCGGAAGGTTCGGTGCAGCATGCAGTGAATGAAGCTTGCATGTTGCACCGTTTCTAAATGTATCTTCTTTGGAATTGAAACACGATTAATCGAGATGAAAGGAATGGTCGATTTGAGCGTCGATACAAGGATGTCTTTCTATATTTTCACAACAAGCTCCGACTATGGGTGGTAAACTAGCATCTTCGGTGTTGAAAAGTCGTTAAGGCACATTGGTATATCTTGAATAATTATCGAGAGTTAAGACCATACTTAGAGTAAATTATCACCTTAAGAATTTAAGAATATTTATTTAATACCTCATTACTTAATATACATTTCATGATGTAGTGGTATACAAAGGGTGGAAATCTGAGTTCTTATAACAGAAGAAAAACGAGAACAAGAGTTTCTTTAAGTGGATTGAGATACGTATAAGGTACAGTTAATTTATTGCACTTTGTTGTTACAATATAGTAATAATGAATACTTTAATTTTAAGAATATTTATTATACTACTATAAATGATGATCTATGTATATATTGTAGATAGAAAGCTGCGTGTTAAACAATCAAAACAAAAACATTAGTGAGACTATACTCATAACATAGCCAGGATGAATGGCTCAGGTCCACACATACATGGGGTGTATTGTTAATGGAGTTCGATTTCATACAAAAGATCGCAATGATCGGCGTATTACCCAAAAAATAGTGCTAGAATATATATGTTGTTTGCAGAGAGCATGATGGCGAGGAGGTTGATTTCTATGGTTTTGTCAAATGTGGTTGTTTTTTAGACTATGTTTTGGGATACAGATTATTCTTTCAAATGTACGGTTTGACACAAACCAGAAGAAGAAAATAATAAAACATGACTATAATTTGACCATAATTCAAGTTAGTTCCACATGGTATGACAATGATTCTTTTATACTTGCTACACAAGCACAACAAGTATTCTACTTAGATGACTATAAAAGTGGTCTAAGTGAATTGAGTGCAAAAAAGTTAATCATAGACACATTTGGGATGTCTGGGAAAAGGATACTAGTCATAGCATGTGTTAGAAGTGAGTGATGGAAGTGGCGAAGAAGCTTGCAGATGATGGAGTCTCATAATCGCCATTGGTTTGTTGCATAAAGATGATGGATATGATTTCAACGATCGTCGCTTGGATTGACCCGAAGTTGTTAATAATGATGTTCTGATCTTGGAGAACATGAATGATGATGACTCCACATGTGGTGATTTTGAGGAAGATAATGAAACAATAGATGACTATTGTAATGAGGTGAAAGTGGTTTGTTAGTGATAAGCGAAAGTGATTAAAGAGACATGTAAGTTATATTTCATTTACTTTATTATATTTTGAATAATGTAATACAATTCAATTATGTTTCTTTAATTTCATGTTATGTATTTTAATGTTCCTTTTGTGATATTATTTGTTTTTATTACTCTTTAGATTCTGAGATGGCTCCCGAGGATAGAAGGTCACCTCATGTAACTCAACCACCTATAGTTGATATTGAAGGGCACATCTAATGGGGTCATTAACAATTGTAAGACACTTCTCCTTATTCCATTATTTTAATTACTTTATATTCTTTTATTACTTTTCTTTAAATATTATGTTTTTATAGTTACTTCATTCATGTTTTTAAATAAAGGATGAAAAAAACTGCTATCTTCTTACAGATTGAATTTTAGATTCTAATTATATAATCTATTTGTTAGTCTTGTTATTAACTCTTGTTAACTATTTATGTGTAATTAATAATTTCCTTGGCAGTGTCTAACAAAAAGAACGTCAGAGGGAAAACTAGAGGAATCAATGTGATCATTAATTAGAAGCTAATGGGAAAGCCTGCCTATGACATAATCTATCATATGGGAAGCAAGCAGGAAAATATTGTGAGAAATTGTCAAATGGATAAGTTCATGATAAGACAACATGCTCTGTTAGAGTGGAAACATGGAAGCAAATGCCTCAACATGTAGGATTAATGCAATGTGATCGACTAAAGTAACACTACTTTAAATATATTCTTCCAACATATAATCACAATTTAGTAGTTAGTTACCTCGAAATTGAATTAGTTTGATATTTGTTTTTCCTTGTTCATGATAAAGGAAAAGTTTGCTTTAGATTTGACACAAAATTTATGTGAGAAAAAAGTTTAGAAAAAGCAATTATCGATCGATTTGAAATTGGAGAAGTGACTGCATAAACACTTCAAAGAGTTCCAAGCTGTGGAGGAGGCTAAGCAGAATCACATGACCCACGTAATCAACTAAAGAGTTAGAATATCTTTGTGATCATTTCAGGTAAGGTTAGGTAAAGTTTGTTATGAAGAATCATAAAATATATTTCTCATTGAATATTTCACTAATTATATGTACTGTTATTTTCATGTGATAATTATTATAACATTAGTTAGTAGTGATGTGATGAATTGAGAATATACTTCTCCATGGAGGAGGCTCTCGTTCATTTATCGACATGGCACAAGTGGTAAATATATAAAACAAATGTTCTACATTTATTTGGTATGTGTCTTATTGTATGCACTATATTTGGCCAGTCCTTGAGATAAGATGGTTGGCAATTAGAACTATTTAAACTATTTCATTGGAAAAGTCAAGACAGGATGGATGAAATCAAGGGCTAAATTGCTATGTAAGATTGTTCTAATAGTTCTTTTTATTCTTGGAATGCAAGTCATTTTGTAAACTTTTTATTTATTTCTTAACTTTTTGTTTTAATTTTATTGGTTTTTAATAGTAGATATAATACAAAGATATTTATAAAATATAGGAGCTCATGTGAAAATTTGAAAATTTAATTTACTAACTTATTAGTTATGGTTTGGTTCTATTTTTTATATTTTTCTCTTGCATACATAGGGAAAAGATGTTTGCAGCTTCAACACCAACCGGTAGCGGATGGGAGCTATCTACCATTTAGCCTTTGAAAATTGTGAGAAAGTTTTGGGATAAAGATACGGATATGTTAAGAGTCTTAGTTTTGTACTAAGCTTGAGTTTTCATTTTCTAAATCTAGATGTTTATCTCGAGTATGGTGAGTTGCAAAGATAAACTTATTGAGACTCAACTACTTGTGGAGGCTCAGCAACAACAACTTAAGACCAATAAAGATCCAATTGATGAATTAAGAACCTCGATAAGAAACCAAAATCGACAACAACAACAATTTGAAGAAATCATGCGTCATCTACAATCAAGTCAACGATCCTCATGATGCTTACTTTATGATGTGTTTATGATTAATGTTTATCGTTTTTTTGTTTGTTAGATGATAGCTACTTTGTTAAACAAATATTTAATTTTGTTATGTATTTATTGTTATAGATACTACACTTTAATGAGGATGTTATGTTTACTTTATCACTTTTACCAAGCGGTTTTATAACTAAAATTTTTCATTATAATTAATGTTATATATAATATATATATATATATATATATATATATATATATATATATATATATATATATATATAATCTCAAATACATTTTGAAACCTGAAAAATCTTTATCACTAAAAATGTTTCACAATGAATTTATTTTTGTCATTATTGGTCTTTTTAGCAAAATAATATCATTCTTTAAATCTATTTATAAGTTAAATCATTTTGTTACCAAAAAATATTAACAAAAATGAATTTGTCTGCATTGATAATAAATATTATTATTTTTATAATTAAAAATATTTTAGAAAAATTCATTAGGGACAAAATATCATTTATCACAAAAACTTTTGATTACAAAAATAGAACTTTCGTCAAGAATAAATAATATATATATAGACAAAATTAATTTATCACTAAAAAATAATTGGAACAAAAGAATTCATCACATTAACATTGATGACAATCTTTTATGTTTTGTGACAAATTTACCTTTGCTATTTTTATTGTAATATTTCATTAGAAAAACCTTTTGTGATAACATCTTCATTTATCCAGGAAAAATATATGGCGACGAAATATAAAATTTTATTACTATACTTTTAGCGACGGGTCTGGGGTGACGAGTGTGATCTTATTTATTTTTTGTCGAAATATTTTTGCAGATAAAATTTAGACTATCGGTGACAAATTTCTTTATCACTGAATGTCTATTTTCTTGTAGTGATAAGACAAAAAAGGCAATAGTCTTCTTCTCCAAAATGGAGAGAACAAATCGGCAGAAGGTGCAGTAGCTGGGTTTTTAATTTAAGAGATAGTGTGGTATCTCTCTAGATTTAATGTCGAGGAATGCCAGTTCTCGACGGAGTGAAAGCAAGTGATCTGCAGCAGCAAGGGCTACGGCGTGGACAGGTTGGTGAGTTGAGCCAGCTCGAGAGGTAGGAGTCTTTCTCTTTGTGTTTGTTCTTGGGGTAAGGCAGTATAAATGGTTGGGGATGTTTGAGCTTGGATTAGCCACGCCTGTTTCGATCTCCAAAACATTTGCTTGAATTGAAAGTGGAGAAAATCCCCATTGTTGTAATTAGTGAGCAGTGCCAACCACAGTTTCTTTGTTCATGTGAATGTGGCGTGATTTTGGTGTGATTTTTATGATCTTGAGTGATTCAAAATAAATTGCTTGTGTTTGTTAATTGGCTTCGTGAGCTAATTTTGATCATTAATGATTGTGAATTTGCATAACGTGTTATGTGGATTAATTATGTTATTATATACATGTTTTTATATATTAGCATGAGTTTGTTGGGATTGGCATCAAATCGTCAGTATCGCCAAGGCATTACTAGAATATTAGGAGTGATGCGTGACATGAAATTGAACGAAAATGTTTGTGAAAGAGATTTCAAGATTTTAGAAGAATTGCCTTGGAGAGTGGATCAGCGAATCCTTGTGGATGAAGGCAGTGATGTTCCGGGCGTTATCGGCAATTAAGCCTCGGAGGATGATCGATATTTTACGAATGTGACTCCTAATTTCCAGGAGTCCGTTGTTTATCCGTCAACCCGCGCGGAATACTAGTGGATGTCGGGTTGCAGGCAGCCACTTAGGAAAATCAGGCGGTCTCCTTTGTGCAGGAGCTCTTGCAATACAACACTCGTATATATCTGTCCTAATATACCTGATGACCACCTGAGGTCTCATATACAACTATGTAGAGTAAAAATGACCTCTTTGGTCCACACACTGCCATTCATCTTTCAACATATATCTAAACCTCATCATTATAATCCATCACATGAGTAAAACGGCCACTTGGGCCATAACCAATATTTCATGAAACATCCCAACTATAATATCATAGTTACAGAGTTAATGATCTACTCTTATACACACATATTAAATACTAGAATTATGTAACCAAAACCATCAAAATACATTCCGGCTTTCTTCTAAAACTTCGATCTCTAGGATGGTAGTCTCCTACATAAGCTCCTGTGCACGTAAAAAATATCACTCAAATAGGAATTTAGTATCTTCGATGGTGGAATCACCCTAAGTGGGTTACTCCTCCACTAGTGCATATGTAATGCTCAGTGAAGACATACATTTAAGTAAATCATGATCCTACTTGAATGTCTAGCCAGTCATCTCATATCAAAGTCCTCTAGGCTCCCTCACACACCTATTACATTATGAGAACACTTAGTTTTTATTTATTTGTGGACAACCCTCAGATGCATATCTCATATGGTGGTAGTCTCAGACGATTGATATTATATTAATGGACTATCCTCCGATGTATATCAATTGGGCCGACTCCGACGATTGATATTTTTATTTGGACAACCTCAGAATATATTCATTATTTTTAGACAACCCTCAGAACCATTCTCTCGAAAGAATTATCTCATGCACTCCTCCCATGAAATCTTTACGTGATTGCCCGATTATACTTCGGAATGAGATGCCAATTCCATTTTCTAATTCTATAACACATACAAATATATAATCATGCATATATTCACATAATTTAAATCACACAAACATATATTATACTGTTTATATCAATTACATCAAAATTATTCCACATGGGCTAATGATCCAAAATCAAACAACTCAGTTGCTCTTAAACACATTATTTCCATAAAATTATTTTGTGAACACTATTATCGGGAATAGTCTGAAACCTCGGTTACTATTCAGAGCAAATCCTGATCATCGGTTCATAGTGAACACGAATTTGTGGCCAGTTTAAATATCTTTATCAACAACGCTGCATTAACACATAAATGCACAGATTAACAGCCCGATTCGTAGTGGGCAGGTCACGGGCTGCACCATTGAGTTTCAAAATTATAACAATTAGGTCCCGAGATTTGGGACAGTCCTTTCCAACCTCATGGCCTCATTCAACTCAAACACTAACAAAGTACTTAAATAAGAATATGACTGGCTAAGGGAAAACCCTACCTCACAGGTTCTTAAAACTCAAGCCCAGTGTCCACGTGTAAGGCCTCTCACAGTAGAGACGGCTTTCCTTCTTACTCAAGACTTAGGCCAGTTCGGTTGCCCGATATTTTGAAGTCGGATGTTCTCTATAAAAATGGCAAAGTCGACTCTTGCATCCTTTTTTTTGTTTCCCATATTTTTTTTTTTTTGCTTCATTTCATAAGGAGAAGATGGGTCCTTTTATTATTTCCTGTTGTCTCATTATCATTTACTTAAATTCAAAATGACCATTATGTCATTCTTTTCCTAGTTTTGACACTCGGCACTATCTCGGCCGTCCATTTTCATCATTTCTCTACTCATGCCACTTATGGCACATGAGTACGTGTTATATGTGATTTTAGATCGCGTCCCGAATATCGTTTCGTCGCTCGAGAACGCGATGCCTCGAAAAAAATAATGCCAACTCAGTTGTCTCGGAATTCTACAAAGGTCGGCGTGCTACTAGATTTTCTTCAACTGATGAAATCATTTCATCATCAGATCTAGAGAATAAATTCAGTTTTGGCCAAAAATTACTATTTTGCCCTTTTTCCGAAATTGAATTTCTCGGGGTCTTACAAGCTTCGATAGTAAGTTTTCGAGAACAAAACCTTTTTTTGGCGGATATTTCTTACAGTGGTTTAAGGCATATGTGAAGTCGGTGAGGACTTCGGGTTTGTGAGATTGGTCATATAGACATTCGAGTAGGTTCATGTGATTGCTTGGATGTAATTGTTTGCCATGACATGTGCATAGTGAAATATCATATGAAGAGTGTCTCTACCGAGTATCACGCCTGTAAGGATCTTCTTTGGTACATGGAGGCGTCGGAAGCGACACTCATTAGAGCCGTTTGAGAAGAAAGCGGGCTTGTGGCTTGATGTTGTTATTATAACATATGGTATAAATTGTACATTTTTAATATATGTTTGTATTAAAAGTAATGTATTAACTCTTAGACCCTATTGGTATATAGTTGATGTAATTTTAATGAGTAGTGATGTATGGGCCCAAGTGGCCATTTTTACTCATTTTAATTGTATATGGACCCGGTGTGGTCGTTGTTCATTGTTGGGATAGGTTTTGTACTTTGGGTAGAGCTCCCCATACAAAGGAGACTCTGCCCGATTTTCGTGAGTGGTGTCGGGTTCTCGACGTTGCAGTATTAAAGCGGATTGACTGGGTTTGCAGGCGGGTTTCCCAGGTTTAGGGATCACATGACACATGTTGCATGATTAGTGAGATGATGGAAGATGAATGGCTTGGGTGTCTATGTCAATCCAAACTAAAGGACAAAATGGGGATTTAGTGAAAAGATTAAATGAATTAGACAAAAGAAGAAATAATCTTCTTCTTCTCCAAATTGAAAGAAACGGGTAGTGAGGGTGAGATTAAGATTTTAGAGAGAGAAAGAGTGAATTCTTTCTAGATTTCCCGCGTTTGGACCGTCGGTTCTCGTCGGAGCAAGAAGCAAAGTTGTTCTACGCGGCAAGGGCTATGCGTGGGCACCGGTTTTGTGGAGTTCCGACAACTCCAGTGAGGATCTTTTCCTGCTTGGTTTCATTCTTTGACTAGAGTCATTTTATGTGGATGGGGATTTGTTGGGGGCTGGAAGGTCGTGTTATCGATCTCAAAGAAAGCTTTGAGCCAGAAGTGAGAAATCCCTAATTGTGTGGTCGTGAATAGTATCGACCCGAGGGTTTCACTGTTCACATGATTTTTGGTGTGATTTTTGTGTTGTTGAGTGATTCAAAATGAATTGCTTGGATTTTTTAATTAGCCCATGTGAGCTAATTTTGGTGTTATTGATGTGAATTTAATAACATGAATTGTGTGAATTAATTATGTTGATATATACATGTAAAATATATTAGCATGAATGTTTTGGAATTAGCATAATGCATTCCATATGCACCGGGGTATCCTAGAACACTAGTTGTGAGTGCATGACACGAAAATGAAAGAAAAGTGAAAATGGTTTATGAAGGATTTAGAAAAAGATTATACCAAATTGCCTTAGAGTTGTCCAACAGGTTCATCTCAAGGCGGACCCATATTTGAAGGAGTACTGACCAGTCCACCTCGGAGAGTTGTCGATGTATTTGCGAAATTTGGTAGTAAGTTTTAGAGCAAAAAAGCTTTTGTTCAAACGGTATTTTGTTGCATTTGGCTTAGGCATGTGAAGTGGTGAGACTGAGACATGGGATTGGGCATGTGAACATTCAAATGGGATTATGTATTTGTAGCAGATCATGAGTTGTTTCTCATGACATGTATACTTTAGGTGGGGGTAACCAATGTAGGAAATTATCATTCTTGGGCGTTCTTTCGCCACGTGAAGTCATATTCAGTCTGAGAAGTGTACGGGACGGCGCTCACTAGGCGATTTTAGAAGAAAGCGGGATCCTTTATTCATTTGCTAATATATATTAAATTTTAAAAATTTTGATATATGTTTTGGTTAAAGTATTGTAATAACTCTTGAACTATGGTATAGTTAGTGTATTCTTGATGAAGTATTGATGTATGGGCCAAGTGGCGTTTTACTCATATGCATGTCTCATGTTATGAGACATAGATATTCCCTTGAGTTAGCGGGTGGTCAGAGAGACCTCCGAGATTGTGCGGCAGTATCGAGCTTGGGTTTATAAATACAGAGCTTGAGTGTCTGATAAGTTGGGTATGTGATTACACAGGACTTGATGGAGTGTGGGGTTAGATCACGCATTCCTTGTGCATTTTGATGAATGAAGTGTGATGTGTGATTGTGTGATGTGATTTGTATGCTTGGTAAGTAGCATAGGGGAAATTAAAACCTTAGAAGGTTGAGGAATTTTGGGCAAATAGTCCATAATTAAATGAAAAAAAAATGTATTAAGGGATTTTTTAGGGTTTTATAATTAGAGCAACCGGAAAAAATAAATAAAATAAATTTAATCAATTTATTTTGTTCTCTTTGAAAAATGAAAAAAAATTATTTTTTTGGTCTTCCTAGTAAATTGGAGCAGAGGAAAAAAACTAAGTGAAAAAAATATCCGAGGAAGCTTGTTGGATGGGGCTCACTATTGTAATCGTGTCGTGGCGCCTGGGGCGTAATGGGGCCGCGATCTGACCGGCCACGCCCGCGACAAAGCCAAGCGGGCCAGCGCGGTGGCATGCCATGATGGCGAGTGGGCGTCGGCCAGCGAAGCGCTGAGCATCTTGGCCGGTATGTGCGACGCTGGCGGTTGGGTGTGTCGCGTCTGATCAATTGTATGCGTGGCGGGAGGCCCGGCACGGTCAGCGAGGTGTGTCCGCGACCTGTCGTTTGTATCATGGCGGGAGAGGCTGGCGTTGAGGTGGTGGCGATACAAATTGTATCATGACGAAGGTGTTATGCTGCTTCTGGCGGTAGCGGCTGGCGGTACGCGATCTGGCCCTTGGCCGTACTATGACCTGCGGCCGAGCGTCGACACGCCACGGCGCGCGCGCTGCGGCGAAGGGCATGCCGCGATAGAATTTTTTGTATCCGCAGGTAGGGAGGTTCGACCGACGCGCTGAGCATGCGTGCGGCGTGGTGACACGACCACGACAAGCGGAGGCACGTAGCTGTGAGCACGGCGCTACGTGCGCCGACCGCGGCGCCACAGCTATTGCCCGACACGGCGCTAACTAGTTGTGGGCGTGGCCTTGGCGCGATGTGTGGTGGAGTGGGAAGTGTCTTCTTATAAACTCCAGTTTTGACTCGATTACCTTGTTCTTAGTCATGTTGGGACCTTTGTTCATGAACATTGTTCACTGGGTTTTCAAAAAAAAAAAAAAAAAAAAGAAAGAATAAAATAAAAATAATTTTTTTTTGTTGAATATGATTTAATATATGAACTTATTTCTTGCATCTACAAAATGCATGGACATTAATATGAAGCTAGTTTTTGAAGTGGTGAATAGTGTCTTGAGGTTGTGTTTACACCTTAGAATCTTGCATTGATCTTAACGCCATTGACATGTGTAGATGGCTAGTCGAGGGGCGAAGGGACGAGGGCGTGGGATGCGATCGGTGTAGCTAATCACCACCAGGGCTTTGGCGAGTATAGGTATTCTTCTTGCCATTGCCGCAGGCTAGTGCACGGGTGAAGCGGGGAGGTCAGGTAGCCTCCGGGTTGGGGCGCGTCATGCTCCAGATATTCATGAGGGGAGGGAATCCAGGTGGTGGTAGACCATTGGTTCATGCGGGTTGAGAAGGTATTGGAGGCTATGGAATCACCTCGATACGACGGGATCAGACAGCGCATTTCAGCTAGAGGGTGTCATGTGCCCACAAAAAACCCGAAGTCAGTTGACTACTCGTCAACTGCGAATACTCGTGAATGTGGGAGTAGCTTAGAGCCCTACTCACAATCGGGCAGAGTCTCCCTTGTGCGGGGAGCTGTACCCATAGTACCTAACCTGTCCCAATCCACATCATAAGACATAACATAGGTAAAGCGGCCATAGACTCTCTCAAATAATATCATCAACAATACATTCTGTAGTTTTGAGTTAATAATTTACTCTTATGCAACATATAGTAAAAAGTTTAAAACATTCTAATACATGTATCCAACTAAAACCAAAGCCCACAACCAGACTTTTCTTCAAAATCGGTCTCAAAATGACCGTCTTCCTCGAAACGCTCCTGTGCACAGAAAAATATGTCCTCGGCCAATTGAGCTATCGCCAGTAATTAGATTACCTAAATGGGTTACTCTCCACCTAAGTGCACATATGCAATGCTCCAAAGTAAACACACGCTCAAAGCAAATTCGATCCTACTTGAATGTCAACATGCCGTTCCATGTCAGAGTCTCGCTAGACTCACTCACTTGCTAAAGTCATGTATGAAAGAAATAATCATTTTCAAAACAAAACTCATTGTTTTGAAAATATACTCTTTGAATCTCGGTAAAATATGGGACTACCCTCAGAAACAGAATTGGTTGGTGAGCTTTGCAGCAAGAACGGTCATGGTCCTCATAAAAATGATCGTTGGCCCATCTCTGACCTAATTCTCAGGAATATCATCACGTAAATTCCTTCATAACCATGTCGTTTACAAAAATCATGTCATGCACTCACACTAGCTGGGTTGCTCGAGTGCATATGAAAATGCATTATGCCATTTTCAAAACAATTTATACAATATGTGTGTATATTCTCGTAATTATAATTACACATGTAATTCGCGCACATCAATCATCTTGATTTAGCTCGCTTGAAGCCAGTTACGTTATCGTTTCCGATGGCTTACAAACACTGATTTTATTATATAATTGTGTCATTGTGAATAACCCATAAATATCAATCTTAACACCTCTATTTCCACATATACCAAATAATTCACATTTCCACACAGATTCAATCATTATACAAAAATTAGCTCATGTGGGCTAATTAACAAACCATGTTAATTCATTTTGAATTACTCATCTAAACACCATTTTCCGTAATTTTTTTCATGGAACACTATTCACGTGAAACGATTGAAACGCCGGATTACGATTCGACCACTACTAATATCGGTTCCACTTTGTGAACCCGAATTCATAGCCATTCCTGGCCTTATCTGTGCCAAAGCACCGTTTATTTCATAAATTATGAATTAAACACCAAACAGCCCCTACCTGACCCACACCTTGTCATTGGATTAATCAGTAACCAAAATTCGGTCGGTTGAGTTTTGGGACCCGATCTGTAACCCTCAAACCTCATGACAAGCGATACAAAACACTTAAATAAAGTGTAAAACCAAGTAGGATGAAACCCTGCGCCACGGCGAGTTTGTGAAACTCATGAACGAGTCAGCGTATTTGGCGTGTGCGCGTAAAGCAATTTATTGCTTCTTCCGAGAAGGAATCGGCGATCGGATCGTCAAAAACCTAGAGAGAAGTGGCTTCTCTAAATATAAAATCCAGCTACTGCATCTCCATCCTCAAACCCACGTTTGGTCTCCCTAATTGAGAGAAGATGTGTACACAATTGGTATTTTGTTTTATTATCGTTTAAGCATTTCAATAATGACCAATGCGTCATTTTCTCTAGATTTTTACCACTTAGCCTTATCTAAATGTGTTTAAATGATTTTCATTCATGCAACATAAAGTAACATTAGTACATGTTATAAGTGACTTTCGTCGCGTAGGCGTATCAGTTTTCTGGCAGCGATGCCTCGAAAAGCGTGCAAATTTCGGTAATCTGATTGATTAAATTCGACGTGTTAGCTAGATTTTGTAAGAAAATTCCAATGGTGAAATCCGTTTAGTGTTGAGCTACAAAAAATTCGAGTTTTATTCGAAATTACGATTTTCAATTTTCCATAAGTGCAAAATTTAAGTGCTATAGGGTGAGGCCCGAGTATGGTGGAACTAGGCAAAACATCTGAGATCTAGAGGCAATGACGACGAGTTCATGAATCTTTCAGCTGGGCAAATATTTTCTAGTGCTTGCTCGTCATGCGAAGGCTCGAGATTACGTGGTAGTTTCTTGATGACTACGTGTACGAGACATGGCGAGGTCGGGAGATCGAGGAATGGTGAAGTTATCCATTCGGGGCAGGATTGTGGACTTCCTTTCATCAGGACATGAACTCTATGGTTGGGGCCCTTGCGACCGTCGAGAGAGATCGAGGATGCTCGGGCCTTTCGAGATGCGGTGTTAATGCGAAGGAGAGTCTTGAGTTCGGGAAAGAAGCCAGGCTGCTGGGTTCAGAGAAATTTGTGACCATCCAGGGCCATGGATAAGATCGGAGTTCTTGGTCATTTGGGTAGATGGTGTGCTACCATTGCGGCAGCTGAGATAGGGAGGATTGCCCAGAAACAAGGGATCGGGTTTGGACAGCGTAGTCGGTCGGCGATGGGCGGGGAGAGGATACAATTCATTCCTCAGCGCCCCTGGTATAGACGGAAGGAGCGATGTCGATTTGGGGGGCGCACGAGCCTTGTCACAGTTACGAATGACCCGAGAGGAGGCGGTATGGGCGGCGAAGGGCGAGGCCACGACGGGGACATCGAGGATACGAGGCGTATTATCAGAACATACACCACCGACTAAGTGATGGATCAACAAGTTATCTGAGAATGCGTTTTTACTATCTCGCTATGGGGCGAGTGTTATTTGATTATGGTCTGCGTCATTAGTTCATTGCACTATGGTTGTGATAGAATTGGGCTTAGGAGTTGAGAACTTGGAGGAGCCCTTGTATGTGAGTTCTCCTTAGAGTTAGAGTAGGATAGGGATAATATGTAGAGTGGTTGCGAGTTAGAGATCTCGATTCTACTCACGGTGAGACACGAGGTCATGGACATGTCGAGTTCGACGTCATCCTGGGATGGATTGGTGACGGCTCCTGATCGTTATCGATTGGCTGGCAGGAAAGGTTCTGCCTCTCTGCGGAGGCCGATTTTCGTGTTATTGTTTGAGGGGGGACAAGCATGGTGTTTGCCCGTGCGGTGTATGAGTCAGTGTCGGGGGCAGTTAAGCGGGTTGATGTGAGCCTTACCTTAGGGGCGGGTGAGCAGGACTGAATTCACCTCAGTAGTTTTTAAGTGCGAGGATGTTTTTGGATGAGCTCACAGGGTTGCCTCCTCATAGGGTTGTAGACCCCTTGATGCTCAGGGATTACACCACACAGTACCGCCTATCTCTAGCCTGAGGCTCTCTGCATGGGATGGCACCGGTTGAGTTGCGGGAACTGAGAGTCCAGCTATTAGGAGCTCTTGAGACGAGGTTCATTCGTCGAGCACTTAGCCGTAAGAGCGCTCGGGTTATTTGCAAGAAGAAGAACCAGAACCCTTGACGTGCATTGACTATGAACGATTGAGCAGTTCGATCGAATGGAACCCATTGCGAGATTGATGATTTATTTGATCGATTGAAGGCCAGCAGTCTATTCGAATGGTAGTCGCCTTGGTTACCATCGTGAGGTTGAAATAGATATCCTAAGATAGTGTTTAGGAAGCGGTATGGGTACTTTGAGTTCTGGTGATGCCCTTCGGATTGGCGAATGAGCGATGGCATTCATGGACCTCATCTTGGTATTCAACCCTATTTAGATCGGTTGTCGTGGTCTTTGTGGATGACATTTGTCTACTCGGTCAGTGAGACATGGGCGATATCAGGATATTTACAGTTGTGAGAGACCATCGGTATGCGCTAGTTCCAATAAGTGTGGTTTAGCTTCTTGAGGTGAATTTTTGGAACCGCATTAATTGTTAGCATCAGGCGTCGATTAGGAGAGCACAATGGAGTCTTTGAGAATCGTAAAAATGAGGCGTGGAAGTTTCTTGGGGATTAGTGGAGTACTATAGGAGGTTCATTAAGGATTTCTCTAGATTAACTGACACCTATAATGAGATTGACCGGAAAGAGGAGTCGAGTTGAATCAGGATGACTTGATGTGAAGGCATTTCAAGAGTTGAAGAGAGGAGGCTTACTTCGGCTCTATCACGATAGTCCGGACCAGAGGCAGGGGGCCTGCAGTGTATTGTGATGCCTCGAGGCCGGACCAGGATGTGTTTGATGTAGTCAGGAGGGTAGTAGCTTATGATTCAGTCGGTTAAAGTCATGGGCAGTCCACCACACGACATGGAGTGGGCGACGTAGTCTTGCATGAAGATTTGCGCCACTACTTATATGTGAGGAGTTCGAGGTGTACTCAATGATTAGTGCCAAAGTGCTATTTTGAACCTATTTCTAATAGGTTTTTGAGGTACTTTTGTGCTAATCGTCTAAAATGCTACGTTGCACATTAAGGTCCCTAACATTCTTGAGTAACATTCATTTGCATTTTTGTAGTTTTGCGGGAATTGGAGCTTGAATCGTCTTGTGATCAATCATAACAAGTTGGGTTGATTTCCATCAATTTCATATGCATTTTATCATTAAATAATAGGAATGAAGAATATCAAAGCTGAAGAAATGGAATAGTGCAGGTGAGAATATTAACCCGGGGAAGCAATGGAGCAGTGCGTGCGAGAAATTCGTTATACGAGAATTTTAAGTATGTGGCAAGAATGCGTACTGCCAAAAAATTTCAATTTCGCTATGACTGAATTTTGCTATGATAGCGAGAAATTTAATCACTTTGTGCGCCGCGAGTATGCGCTCTTGTTTTTGATCTAGCGACTCCGTTTTGGTTTTCTCCTTTCTACCCTTGTAATAGTTTTTGTTTTAGTTTGTTTTTGTAATTTCCCTTGCTTTGAGCCGTATATAAGCTAGAGTCAAGGTTTGTAACAATTAATCACTTCGGCAATAAATTGTTGGAGAAGCTTTCAGCTCTCCCGTTTTCCCGTTTCATTTTCTTTCCCTTTCTTCTCTATTTTGGGTGGCAGGCACCCTCCGGGATAACCTTCGGTGTTAAACTAAACCTCTCCTTCTTGGAAATTGGAAGCTGCGGGTGGGAGCTAGGCCTCTTTGGAGGGTCCCCATATTTTTCACTTGTGGTGCTCCTTTGTTCTTTATCGTGTTCTCCCTTTAACGTAGGTTTAGATCCCTTCGATTCTGTGTTGAATGGTCGTGCCCAGTAATCTTTTAGTGCTCATTTGATGCTTATTACTAGATCTTGTGATGTTAAATTGGTACCATTTATTACCCACATTGTATTAATAGTCGAGAAGCTAGTTAAACCAGTTGAGAACATAAATGGCTAATGAATGCTATTTTCAAGGATAAATATTTTGGGTTAGGTTTATAGCTAAATGAAGATCCGGTTCGGAAATGACCTATATGTCATCCTCCCGATGCTAGGAAATGAACAAAAACCACCGATTTAGTAGAATCCCGAAGCTTAGTCTCACTGATACTTGAGGAGATCTCTTTATTATTTTTCTTTGTTTTACTTTGGATTTATTTTCAGTTTTCATCATCAAAACTCTCATTCTTTTATCAAAACCCCTAAATCCAAATTAAATTCACCAGGTTTAAGCACTTCAGCATTGGTCATTTGCATGAAGAAAATAAATCCCTATGTTAGACCTTAGAGCCACTATCTTTAGCGGTAGTTTTACTACGGTAGGAGAGTAGGATACAAATTTGTTGATTTCGGATGCCCTGCATTGGCACGAATCAAATGGTGATCGTTATGAGGATGGTGCTAGTGCATTTATTGAGTTTGTGGAACACTTGTGATCCTCATCACAAGTATTGGTGAATTTCTTTTATATTTCATTGTCATTTATTTTATTTTATTTTCATTTCATAAAAAAAAAAAAAGAAAAGAAAAAGTTCTTTAGGGATTGTTTTATTGTTGTCTTGTGATTACTTTGTTTTTCTTTGCGAGGGGTCCATGTTCAGTGGACTTTAAGCCCAGAATCAAATGGAACACCTGGGAGAAACAGTATAGTGAGTACCACATTGAGAGAAACCTAGAGCTTACATGTCCATGAGGGACTATGAAACGATGGATGAGTTCACCTCTCCCAGTGGTGCTTACAACCATAGTTGGGGAATCACACAAATTCTCATGGGAACGAGACTTCCTGATATGCCTCAGAACCTCCATTGTATGCTTGCTCCTCAGCCACCACAACCACCACAATTAATTTCTCCAGTTGAGCAGGCCATCCTGGATCTTACCAAGCTAATGGGTAACTTTGTGGAAGCACAGAGGACAATCAATGCTCAATTAAGTTAGAAAATTGACACTATGGGGAAAACAATGTAACAAAGAGAATTGATGGACCCCGAAGTGAAATGGAATGAAATTGGACAACTGCGGTACTCCATTTCAAAGCTTGCTAATAAAGCTTGTTCATCAGAGAAGAGAATCCAAAGGAAGTGTGCACAGGAAGGTAACACTGGTGGAAGGCAGTGTCTGGCCGGCTATTTAGTAGAAAATTTTGAATCCTGGACATTGAATCTTTGTATGCCGCTGCATGGAAAGAAGAGGCAATCCCCTTTGTTTTTTGATGAGAAGCGGTGGAAGAACCTGAACAATTTACCTGCATCTCGATTCAATCTCTGCTGTTGCATCCTGATCAGGCCCAGAGCCCACAGGAAGCACTTGACCTGAGGCAGCCACATCACTTTGCATACTCTGAAACCTCGAGAGATTAGTGGCGCTATACGATTGCCACTGCATCAAAAACTTTGGCGGAGTTGCTTATGTTGCATGGCATAGTGGATGGCTCGGTCTTGAATTTAGACACCCAGAACAGCATTTCTAAACTCATGAGTTCGATAACCTCTAAAAGGCCTAAGGAAGTGGTTTGGGGGAGCCTCAGTCTCCCCAGCCACAATTCTAATTTTCTTTATTTTATTTCATTTTATCGTATTTATTTTGATTTCTTTAATTTCTCTTCTTAGATTTTTGTCTAATTATTTAAGTTATGTTGTTCTAGCTTATTTTCACTTTTTACATTTTTATTTTCTTGTATTAATTTTTGCAGTTTAAGTGAAATTTTGAAGCAGTTGAAGAGTACAAGCGAAAGGAAGCCAGAGGCCGAAGATCGGCGAGTAATTTACTAACTATAAGCGAAAATTAAGTGATCATAAAGTGATTTTAAGCTATCATAGAGAAATTTCGCTATGATAGCGAAAATATGAGATATGAACAAAAGCAACAAGCATTAGGTAAGGTAAAAAAAAAAAATTTATTTTAAGTTTTAAAAAAAAAAATTTCATTTTATCGAAAAAATAAAATTGTCTCTAAAAAAATTGTTTTATTTTATTTTTATTATTTTATTATTGTGTGTAATTATTTTATTTTATTTTCAAAAAAAAAAATTAAGCTGTTTCTATCTAGTGAAAATTCATAACATAGCGAAATTTTTAGCTATGTCAATTCTATCTTTTCTGAGTTTGCATATGTTTCATTTTCCATTCATGCTTTTCATCAGGAACTCTAGTTTTAGGCGTTTTTTGGTCTTGTTGGAAATCTTAGAGTGTAGAGAATCAAATATGGTCAGAAGAACACTTGCAGGGAAGTATTGAAAGGATCTAATTTCAAATTCTCCAACTGGTCACTTTTTTTCTCTCTTTTCTTCCCACAACTTGTTTATTTAGCGTTCAAACAGACGAATAAGGTGTCGATGGAAAGCTTACTTGAAGTCTCTATCGACAACGATAACATCTCATCAGAGTAACACTTCCTTCTAGCTTTCCAATCGAGGCCCCATTTCGGACGAGATGTTTGGGTTAGGGGAGAGTTAGCGAAAGAGTGGCTTTGTATTTATGTTTTTGTTACTATTTTGAGCAAGCCCATTTTGTGATGTTGGTGGCTTGTGGGTTCCCTTTCTATAAAGTGTCATCTTATCTGACTTACTTTTCAAATTTGGACCATTTTGCAGCAAAATTTTGTGTATTTGCTAGCTCATAGTTTTAAAAGTGAAACTTTGTCCAATTCTATTGATGTTAGATTGGTTCCATGCCTAATTGAGTGGATGATTAGTTGAATTCTTGTTGCTTTCAACATTTTTCTTCCACCTTTAGCTAACCACACACTGTGCACATCAGGTTTCTTTAATGGCACGAAAAAGCGCCTAGCCTCTGGCCTTGCAATAACCTACCTAGTTTCATTGACCACCTTTAATGGGTTAAGGACCCCCATGAATAGAAGGCCAATGTGGCTCTTCAAAATAAAGAAAAAGAAAAAAAAGAAGTGAAAAAGAAAAAGAAGAAAATTGCAATGCTTTTGCCACGAAACCAGAGCACGGTCAGGGGTATATGGTAACCTTTAAAGCAGGTGCCACTAAGCCTTCAACGGTTGGGAGCCACCGACTTAGTGCTTTCACTACATGGGTGGATGGGTGGAGTTGAGCAACTTGTAAGGTCTTGGAGTCTCGAAATCATTCGAAGTGGGAGTGAAACTGAAGAGTTTATTGATGAAAAGATCATATGACTTGGTGCCCTAAGCCTTAATTGGTTGGGAGTCATCACTAGATCCCCGTTACATGGACTTTGGTGAGGTCGATTCCTCGGCATTGCACCCTACAACACAAAAAGAGTTGTGGAATAAGAGTGGGTCCTGATCTATTTAGGTTGGTTAGCATGCTAGGGCGTGGTACAATACTTTACTTCAGGTTGAAGTGCGGTTGTAGTTTATTTGCTCAAATGATCTTGGCTCCTTCTGATCATTGAAGTTATGGATTTGATTCGCAAGATGAAGACTCTTTGATACTCAATTTTGTATAGCATTCATTCTCTCAAAGATAGTTATTAGACCAGGCTTTGATGATTTTACTTAGGGTTAGACATTTCTTCTTCCATGACCTTTTTTGAGCGCAACCTTAACATAATTTTTGTTATAGTTTATATGTTTTTATTATTATTTATTATTTTCTTCTTGCATTGCTTCAAGGGACTGAACAATGTGTAGGTGAGGGTGTGATTAGTGCTTGAGGATTACTATTTTGAACCACATTTCTAATAGGTTTGAGTCTTTGTGTGCTATCATTCTAATCAACCGATTTTCACATTAAGGTCTGTATTCCTCTTGTCGCATTAAGTTGTTTGTAGTTTTGTGTAAGATTGGAAGCCAAATCGTCTTGTCGATCAATCATAACAAAGTCGAGTTGATTTCCATCAATTTCTGTATATATTTTTATCAATTGACAATGGGAATGAAGAATATCAAATTGAAGAAATGGAATAGTGGGTGGGAATAGTAATGCGGGGAAGCAATGGAATAGTGGTGCCAAAATTTGGCTATGCGAGATTTTTAACTATCTCAATAAAGTCTTGTGCATAGCAATTTCAATTCGTATGAGTGGATTTTCGCTATGATGAAGGTATTAATCCTTTATTATAGCGAAAATTAATGCATCTGTTTTGATCCAAACTACTCCATTTTGGTTTTCTCCTTTCTACCCTTATAATAGTTTTGTTTTGGTTTGTTTTATGTTCCCTTGCTGCCGAGCCGTATATAAGCTAGAGTCGAGTTTGTAACAATCAATCCTTACATTGATAAATTGTTGGGAGAAGCTTTGACTCTCAGTTTTCGGTTTCATTTTCTTTCCCTTTCTTTCTATTTGCAGGCTGACGAACACCCTCAGGGATGGCTGACTCGGAGGATGGTTGGCAAGCCTTTCCCTCGCCCGAGTGGAAGGCTGGGTCAGGGTTGAGCTCTTGGAGGTCCCTATCTTTCCTTGTGGTACTCCTAGCTGGCGTAAGTGTGTTTTCCACTTTAACTGGGTTTAGATCCTTAGATTCATGTTGAATGTAATTAGTGCCAGTGAATCTTTTATTTTTGTTGATGCTTATTACTAGTCTTTGTGATGTTCATTAGTTACCATTTATTACCCATTGTAATGTGATCCAGGAGATTTCGTTTAAGCGTGAGAACATAAATGGCCAGGTGAATGCTATTTACTCAAAGGATAAATATTTTGGGTTAGGTTTTATAGCTAAATGATGATCAGGTTCGGGAAATGACTATATGTCATCCTCCCAGCCAGAAATGAACCACGAAACCCTCGGTTGTCGTAGAATCAAGCTTAGTATCTTGATACTTCGAGGAGATCTCTTTGTGTTGTCTTGTACACTTTAGTTTTATTTTGAGTTTCATCATCAAAACCCTCCTTGTTTTAGCATCAAAACTGAAAATCCAAATTAAATTCACGGTTTAAACTGCCATATTAGTCATTTGCATGAAGAAAACCGTCCCTGTGTTCGGCCTAAGGCCACTATCTATATTAGTTTTACTACGGTAGAATTTGGATACAAATTTTGTTGATTTCGAGATCTCCTACTTTGTAGCCTGAATCACTCGGACCATAAAAGTGCCGTAGTATATTTTCTGCAATGAGACCTCAATGGGTAACACGGATGGATGAGTTCTAGAGGATTCACGGGCTTGCATTGCTCTGTAGTCAAATGTGATGTGTGCATAATCAGTCAGCGATTATGGTATATAAACTAGATAGTGGATGCCTAGTGTGGGACAATTTAGACTCTGATTCCACGACGGACTCGAGGAATACGTTGGGAGTTAAATGCTTCACCGCGATCTCATTGGTAAGTGATTGAGTCTGAGGGCGGAATCTTGGGTAGTGTCCGTTAGGGACGAATGCGATCAGTCACCGATCAACAGTGCGGACCATCCACGTAGATGGTAGTCTTCGGTATAGAGGACGGGTGGTGGTTTCCTCAATTATTAGGTTGAAGAGGAGATTCTCAAGGAGTTTCATTGCTCGATTTCTTCGTCTTGGTACAGGTGAATACGAATATGTACCAGGATCTTCGTCGTCAATATTACAGGAGCGGAATGAAGAGACACATAGGGGACTTTGTTGGCGAATATCTCTCCGATGTCGACGGGTTAAGGTTAGGCACCCGAGAAGCCGGCGGGACTAGCCGGCCATTGGGGTGGTGAGTGGAAGTGGGAGAACGTCACGATGGATTTTGTGACCCACTTGCCACGGACCTCGTAGGAACATGACACGGTGTGGGTGATAGTAGACCGGCTCCCAAAATCGGCACATTTTCTAGCCTTGCGGATGACCTTCACATTGGAGAGATTCTGCTGGTTGTATATTCGAGAATAGTCCAGGCTGCATGGTGCCACGGTAATCATGGTGTCGAATAGAGACTGAGCTACGGTGCACTTTTGGAAGAGTTTAAAAGGTATGGGCCTGTGTTGACCATGATCACCTCCACCCATGAGACAGGATGGTCGGTCGAAAGGACCATACAGTGTTAGAGGACGTACTCTGACTCAGTCCTAGATCATAGATTATTGGGAAGAGCATTTGCCCTTAGTGGAATTAAGCCTACAAGAGCCGATTATCGAGCCCGAGTATCTGAGTAACATATAAGGCATTGTACATGGGAGGCCATGCGGTCATAATATGTTGGCAGGGTGGAGAGGCCCATCATTGATCTAATGCGATTAGAACCTCAGAGAAGGTGAGCTTGATATGACAGCGTCTTCTCACGACTTAGAGCCGGCAAAAGATCTATGCTGATATCTGGCCATTCATTGCTCTGGGTTAAGCGTTGGAGGATCACGTCTTCTTGAAGGTGATGCCTAAGAGGAGTGGTCGGGTTAATGGTGGCGTGAAACCTCCTCAAAGTTCATTCGGACCCTTTGAATGCTCGAGAGGGTAGGCATTGTAAGCGTACGGTTAACTACCGTAACATGTCAGTGTCCATGAGGTATTCCGCGACTCCGCCTGCCAGGTGCACTCCAGGATCAGCTCATGTAGTGGATTGGGGAAAGATTGGGGACCTGATGGATCAGACGCCGGAGGGACGGTGTGCGATATGGATAATAGGGATTAGGTTTTCTCACATAGGGCCGTGAAATTGTGAGGGTGCTATGGCAGCACTGTGAAATGGAGGAGTCAACGTGGGAGCGTGTGGACACGGTGCGGGCCACCTATCCCTTCTTGTTTAGGGATGAAGGTACGTGGTTTAGTCGTTTATCTGCCCAAATGGCCCAGTTTAAATGCGTGGTATAATGCAGTTCATCATGAATTGTTGTGATTGTCTGAGAATTTGGACTAATTCTTTACTAAGGAGAGGGAGAATGTAAAACCAGAAATTCTAGTACTACGAAGGGTAAAATGGTAATTTTGGTGAAGAACACAAAATTTTAATTAGGATGATGAGCGGACTTTCATAGTTGAGTCGTCTTGAGGAAATCTAGTTACCGTCAAATTCGGTCTAATTAGGGACCGGTCGAAATTCATTTTCGAACTTATAGAGTGTCGAGGTGTCGTATGTGAATTTCGTGAAAAGGCGTGTGATGTGTGAAAATTAAACCTCTACGTATGCATATGACACGTGTTGCATGATTAGTGAGATGATGGAGATGAATGGCTTAAGATTAAGCCATTGTGTGAAAATCAAACTAAAGGATAAAATGAGTTTAGTGAAAATATTAAATAGAATAAGACAAGAAAAGTAGTCTTTGCTTCTTCTCCCGAGTGAAAGAAAGCGAGCGGTGAGGATGAGATTCATATTTTAGAGAGAGAAGGTGTGACTTCTCTCCAGATTTTTCGACGTTCGGACCGTCGATTCGTCGGGCGAAGCGAGTTGTTATACTGCAGTGAAGGGTTACGCGTAGAGCACCGGTTCTGTGATTCGACATAATCAGGTGAGATCTTTACTCACCGGTTTATTCTTTGGCTAAGAGTCATTTTATGGATTCTGAGGTTGTTGAGGCACGGAAGAAATTTGTGTTATCAGTCTCAACTGAGGCCAGTGAAGAAATCCACTAATTGTGTGGTAGTGAGCGATTAATAGGCAGGGGTTTCAATGTTCACGTGATTTTCGTCTTGATTTTTGTGTTGTTGGTGATTGAAATGAATTCTTGGATTTATTAGTGCTTCATGTGAGCCCGATTTTGGTGTTATTGATGTGGAATTTAATAGCATGGTGTGTGAATTAATTATATTGATATATACATGTAAAATATATTAGCATGAATGTTTGGAATTGGCATAATGCGTTCCATATGCAACGGGTGCTGTGGAAGACACTGATTGTAAGTGCACGTACGAAAAATAAGAAAGTGAAAATGGTTATGAAGAATTTCCAAGGAAGATTTTCGAAAAATTGCGGAAGTTGTCAGCAGTTCATCTCGGCGGACCCATGTTGGAGAATTACCCGACCAATTCACCTCGAGTTGTCGATGTATTTACATAAATTCGGTAGTAAGTTTTCGAGAACAAAAAGCTTTTGTTTTAAAAACAGTATTTTTGCTCGCATTTGGTTTAGGCATGTGTGAGGGAGACGATGAGGACTCGAGACATGGGATTTGGCATGTAGACATTCAAGTAGGATCATGTATTTGCTTGAATGTGATTGTTTGCCATGACATGTGTACTTAAATTGGAGTAACCCATGTAGGAAATTATCACTGTGGGCATTGCTCGCGTCGAAGGATCACTATTTCGAATACGAGGGAGTGTATAGGAGAACGACGCACACTAGGCTCGTTTTTAGAAGAAAGAGTGGATTTATGTTTTTGTGTTCTATATATATATTAGAATTTTAAATTTTTGATATATGTTTGGTTAAGAAGTATTGTAATAACTCTTGAACTATGGTATATGGTTGGTGTATTCTTGATGAGTATTGATGTATGAAATTTACAGTGGGTGGGTTTCTTCATGTATGTGGTCTCGTGTTATGAGACACGGATATTCCGCGGGTTGTGGTGGTCAGAGAGACACCACAGGATTGGGGTGTCACCTGATTATTACACTAATGTAACACAATCATCATAATGCGTACAACTATTATAATAATGTAACACAATTATCCTTAATGTAATATAGTTATTACACTAATGTAACACACATTAAGAATGATTGTGTTACATTAGTAAATAATTATGTTACATTAAGATAACTGTGTTACATTGGAATAAATTTCTTTCCTAAGTATCAAATAAATGGGGCCCATTAATCAATTCATTAAGGACAATTTCGTCTTAATAAAAAGAAAATGCATACTTTTTATTAATTTAGTGTAGAAAATACATTTCACATTAATATGGGTGAATTGACTTCTATTTTCATTATATTTGTTGATAATATGCACCTTTACATCTGTGAGACCCTGGAGAATCCAAACATTATAAGAAAAGGTAAAACGGTCATTTCGGTTAAAATCCAAAAATTTCCTAGATCTCGGATGGCGCGGACTCATAGATTGAAATCGTATATGAAATCTATATAAATCGAATTTAGTCGAATTCAGACACTCGAATTTCCACGTTTTGAGGCGTAGTGACAGCGGGACACTTAAGTAGCATTTTGGTGGCTCAGATGAGACCGAATCAAGTGAGCTGGTCGAGCATGAGCTCGAATGGGACCCTTGAGAGACATGGCAACATGTGATGAAGTGAAAATCCATGGTAGATGGATAAGGGGATAAGGTGTAATCTAAGGGCGATGGGGCTTGACATGGCAGAGTGAGGGACACCAAGTTGACTGGAAATGACATGACCGGTTTGGGAGGAAAAAGAAGTGGAGAAAGAATGAGGACTTTTGAGTGGGAAGATAAGCCTGCAGTTTTCCCGACGATCAATCCGTTGAATCTGATGAAGACGAGGCAAGTTGGTCCCCAGCTACTTGAGCTACGCGTGAATCTGGTATTGTGGAGTTTCGAGGCTTCCAGTGGGGTTTATCTGCTTGTTTTGTTCATGGCCTCTGAACCATTTTCCCAAATTGATAGGGATGTTACGAGGGCTGAATGGCGGGTGTATTCGATTCGGGTGGGGTGAATTAGGAAAATCCACACAGAGATGGTGGTCAGTTTTGAGTGAAGGACAGTGTTCACGTTCTATCTCTATGGTTATATACTTGGGATGACATGTGAGCTTTGTGTGTTGATACGTTATTGTTATGATTGAATAACAAGTTGATTGTGTGAATGTTGTTAATATATGCATGCTTGACATATTAACATGAATTATTGTGAAATGACATATTGCATTTCATATGCACTGGGGCACCCTAGAATAGTAGGAGTGAGTGCATGACATGTTTTCGGAGGGTTGACTCAAAATTTATATCGAAAAATTGTAAAACCCAGGAAAATTCTAATTTTATGAAAAAGAGTAAAATGGTAATTTTGGTCAAAATATGGAATTTTTCTAGATCTTGGATGACAAAACAAACTTCATCGTTAAGATCGTACCTGAAATCTAGCTATCGTCGAATTTCGTCGGAATTAGAGGCGTCGAATTTCACGTTTTTCGAGGCCACGAAAAGATAGTGTTGGACCGCGTCATTGCGTTGCAACTGAGGAGACAAATGTAAGGCTGTGAGCTAGTCGAACGCAGGCTGAAGTGTGAGCCATGGTTGGACACGAGCATGATGTAGTGGTTGTGAAATACAGTAGAGGATAAGTGGATGAGGAAATACAAACTGACCAATGGTGACATTTATCGCATGAAGGGACAAGTCCTCTTATTGCAGTATTCTTAGAGGAAGGAAGAGAAGGAAGAAAGTTTTTGAAAGTGTCTAACTTATCTCTACAGAATTTCCCGATAATCAGGCTAAACTCTAGACCAACAAACAAGAAAAATGGGGACTAGCATAAAACTGCAAAACTACGAGCGTGGGTGCCGATTTGGCATGAGTTTTGTGACTCGGGAGGTAAGGGTCTTCACCTCTTGATTTAATCATATTTAGAACCTTGTTAATGGTTGGAGTGTTTGACCAAATAGTGAGTGAGTTTCGGTCCTTGAGTGGGGCTAAAGTGGAATTTTGGGAAGTTTCGGACGGCCCGAGTTAGGTTGGGGGTGCCTTTGGGTAGTCTGTGTTGTGATGCTTTGGACAGTATGATGAGTAATAGGATTTTTATTAATATGTGGCGATTTATGTTATTGCTATATATGGATGAATAACATGTTGTTGTGTGTTAAATTTTATTAATATATGCATGCTTGATATATTAACATGTGTTGTACGGAAATGGCATAATGCATTTCATATGCACCAGGGCACCCTAGAATAGTAGGTGTGAGTGGATGACAAATAAATATTGGAGGGTTGTCTAAACAATGAATTCTTTTGTAAAAATTATTAAAATAGAATTTTATTGGAAAGTTGTCAGAAGAATTGTGTTGGGAAATCGTCCAATAATTCACGTCGGAGAAGCCATGAATTCTTTGGGAGTTGCAAACAAATTCTATACAAGGGTGTCTAGCATTATTTATATGATTATTACAATTAAAAAAATTTTTGTTTGAGGACGATTTTCGTACATGGCATAAGCATGTGTAGAGTCGTGAGGATTTCGAGACATGGATCTGACTTTGTGCATGAACATTAGTGGAATCTGAGGTGTTTGAATGTGTGTGTTTTCCATTGCATGAGAGAAATTGGGTGGGAGTAACCCGTGTAGGAGATTATCATTTCTTGGGCATTGCTCACCATCATGGGATCCCCACTTTCCCGAGATGCAGGTAGTGTTCGGAAGGCGGCGCTCATTAGAGTAAAACACTGATAAGCCAGGCAATGTGGCGCTAATTCAGCTCAAACATATGTGACCTGGTAGTATGTTGTATAAGAGTGTAATTAACTCTTGAAAACTATTATAATATAGTTAGGTATATTTTGTGAGTATGGATGTATGGGCTTGATGTAGCCACTACTCATGTGTAGATCTCATGATATGGGACATGCGAGAACTCACAGCAGAGTTGAGCGGTGGTCAGTGGGACCCCCTAGAAATGGGGCATCATAAAATTGTCAAATTACTTTGGAAAGTTGTCCAATAGAGTCTTCTGGAGATCATCAATGCATGCTTTTGGAGAGTTGTCAGCAAATTCACCTCGGAGGGTTGTCACGAGTGTTATACGATATGTCCACTATATATGCGTGGGTTGTCCATAAAGTAAACAAATAGACTTGTTTGGAAACAATTTTAGAGAGGGACGTACGTGGTATAGCGTGTGAGAGGACCAGGTGAAAGGACTTCGAGCGTAAGGATGAGATCTGTCTGAACAGTAGTGAATCATGAATTCACTTGAATGTATTGTGTTTGCACAGAGACCTTAAGGTGGGAGTAACTGATGAAAAATTCAAATCTTGGGCATTGCTCATATGACAGCTAACCTGAGATCAAATACCAGTACTCAGTATTAAGTGGATGTCGAGATGACTTAGGCAGCACAAAACAAATCATTCAAGTCTCCTTTATCTGGGGAGCTCTACCCGAGTACAATGTGAGACAGAGAAAATCAATTTTCTCCAAAAATGGGAGAAAAATCGTAATTTAAATTAAAAATCCCAGGAATTTTCTAGATCTCGGATGGCGACCAGACTTTTCTATGAAATGTCTCCACGAAATTAAGCAACTTGTCGAGATTTTGTTGGATTAGGGTGAGTCGAGGATTTCCAATTTCAGGCGTGGGGTGTCGGATGACCTGTGGCCCAGGTGAGGAACTGCCATATGGCACCAGAGTGACACTTGGCAAAGCCATGTGGTCCACGAAAGAATGGCTCTGATGAGCACGTGTGTGGGAAAAGAATTCCGTGGCTAAGTATGAGCTAATGTGGTGAGTAGTGTTATTGAAAATAGAAAAATATGGAAAAAGGAGAAATGTATTTAATTTGAGAAATGAATGATTTCATACTGACCGGATGTGTGGTGGCTCAGGGTGAAAATAAGAAGAAAATGAGGAGAAATGAAAGAATGAGATGAAAAGAAAAAAGAAAAGAAAAGAAAAAGGAGAAGAATAAAACAAAAGGAAGACGAAGCGTGGGAGGAAGAAAAGGAAAAATATCGTGCTCCGTTTTCGTTTGGTTTTAGAGAGTGTCCTCCTTCTCTCTGATTCTTGGCGTGTGTTGGATTTCTTGAGACAAGGAGAGTTGTTACACTCGGAGGAGGGGCAGCAGTAGACACCAGGATTTTAAGGGAGTTTCGATGGCTCAGTAAAGGTAGGGGTTTACGTCTCTTGTTTCCTTTATTGAAATCATTTGTGATGTTTTGAGTTGATTGAGGGTCGTGAGGGCCGTTTGTGGTTCAGATATTAGACCAGTGTGGAAGATTTTGGGATATTTTTGGTCAGTCGATCAGTTTGAGACAAATTTGGCTATTTGTATCATAATTTATATAATAAATTATGTTTGAGAATGAGAATCCAGAAATGGGTACAGAATTGGTTCTTTTAGAAGGCAGTGTAGGAAAAAATTAGGGCTGCCCCGTGGACAGCCCACTTATGACACAGGATTATAAAAATAAGATGGTTTGTATAAATGGACCATAAATGTCCATGTGTCTTCAGTATGAAGATTGTTTAATGAATGGCTTGGTAGGTATGGAAATAGATAGGTTAAGACATGATTTAATGTGTTATGGTAGCACATTATATTAATTGGTGTGTTGTAACAGTTGGAGATGAGATTATGATTTCTTGAGTGAAGTGCAAGTGGGTGATGGTTGATGTGTTGAATTACATTGTGTGATTGTAGTTGATTGAAAATATCATGTGACATATTTGTCTGAATGCATTTCGCTATCTTATTAGGTAACTAGAATTAGGCGTGAGTGCATGACATGGTTTTTAACAAGCGAGCATTGGTTGCGAAAGATTCATGGGGATGATGTCCGGAAGAGTGAGGTTGGGAGATGGGCCAACCGAACTCGCTCCGGATGAGGGCGAAGTGGCTGTTCAGAGAAAGAACTCGGCCGACCAGACCTCTCGGAGGGCCAGTCCCAGTACTCTTAGAATGAGTCGTGGTATAGTGCCCCGAGAACAACGGGGTTTGTTTTGAGAAATGATGACTTCTTCATGCATGAGCTGAGCAGTGAGGTGGTCGATGAAGGGCTAATTGACATGAAGTGATCATGTAGACGTTCGAGTGGGATCATGCTACTGGTGTGTTTGCTTTGGGCGTGCATACGGCTGGGTGAGTGGCTGCAAGTGATTCCTGCGAGCACCCAGCTCATGCATTAGAGGTTATGTTTTTCGGCTGAGTACGAGGAAGCGACTGAAGAAAACCAAACTCATTTAGAGGCTGATTTTGAAGAAAGCCGAGGATTGTGGCACTGCTACTGGATATAACATGTATTCAAATTTTAATTATTCTGTCTTTGTGTAAAGTATAATCAACTATTGGTGTGGGAATAATTGGAGAATAGTTGTGATATTTTTTTATGGTATTGGTTTATGAGCCCAGAGGCTATTTTACTCGGTATGCGTGCAAGTAATCTGAGATATTGTAGATTTTCATGAGGTTGGCCAGGTGGTCGACGGACATACGGGTTTGGGCGATCATTACAACCTGTAGAGCTAGTTATGTGCTAGAGTTTTTATCTTGAGTAAATGTGGCGGCAGAACACTTGCGTCGATCTTTCAAAAATTCGGTAACTATACAATGGTTGAGGGGTTAATAAAATTACTCTTTACCGACTGCCATCAAATTTAGGTTTTAATCGTGTTATCTGAAACAATTACCGAAGCCCCTGGCCAGGCTCATACAAAATACGACCTCTAGTGAGCGTCGTCCTCTGTCGCTCCACAATGCAAATAGTGATCCACTCAGCGGGGTGAGCAAAACCCGATAAAGTGATAATTTTACTACGTGATTCTTTCACTTTCAAGTCTTAGCGTGTAAATGGCAAATAATCGCCTTTCAGCAATACATGATCATGCCCAGATAATGCATGCCCAATCCATGTCTCCAAATTAAATCGCGGCTACTACCATATGTCTGGCAAATGCAGAGTAAAATCACGATTTTGGCAAAGCTTTTTGTTAACTACGAAAACTTATAAAATTGATAAATATGTTGGACTACCTCACGACGAATCTAATGGATGTTTTCTTCCGGAAAGCGATTCATGGGTCCTGGGTGAATTGTTGGACGATCTCCAAACCGCGATTATAGGAAAATCTTTCAGTGAAATTCTACTTTAAAGCACTTTTGGCTTTGTTTTGCTCACATATGCGCTCATCACAACATTACAGTGTACGAGTGCGTATGGAATGCGATATACGATCAGCAGAAACTCCATTATAATATGTAGCTCTCTATCTCTAACTATGTTAATCAACATAAATGAACATTAAATTGCATCCGATAACACCAAGAATTAGCTCGCGTGAAATTTAATTAACAAGCAGTAACAATTCATTTTGAATCACTCAATATCATAAAAATTCACACCAAAATCACGTAACTATTCACATGAATAGTGAAACCCTCGGGAATTGGCACTGTTCATGGCCACAACATTGGGATTTTCTCCACTCGGTTCAAATGTTTTGAGACCAAAAACAAAGGTATCCGGCCTCGGAAACATTCTGCGGCCGTTTCTGTGAACAACTATTAAGGAAGAATACTTAGTAGGAAAAGATCATATATCTTAAGGTTGTGAACTCCTTGAATCGTGTGCAGTCTTTGTGTAGATCGACTTCTTGCTGGCTCAAGTCGAGAGCCAGACTGACCAGAACAGTAGAAATCCCCAGAAGGGCTCTCTCTCTCTAAGGGGTCGATCAGCACCTCTTTTAACGCGCCTGTGGGATTTTGTGTCATTTGGAAGATGGTATTCTTTTTTGTCTCATACATTTAACATTTAGTATTCTGTGCCGTTTTATGCGATTTTTGGCCAACAAGCGCGATTCATTGAATTCGTACAAATCGTCTGTCATGCGACGTGTTGTCGCGTGAATCGCTGTATTAGGTAACTTTGTCGCTGTCGCGTGTCTTTGCTGACGGTTTATTTCGGTCTTTTCCAGCGATGGTCAGCTAATCTTCAGTCGGCGGGAGTGAGGTGGTTCTTTGATTCGTGACGATTACGACGGTGAAATGCATTTGTCATCCGAGATCTGAAAAGTTCGGATTTTTGCAAAATGCCAGATTTCTGGATTTTGAAAATTCGAATTTTACCGGGTTTCTGTTCCAGCGTCGTGGGATAAAACATGTACGGGGTATTCGGGAAGAACGGCCATTTCATTTAGAGTCGACGCGAATAGAAATGGGCAGTTATATAACTTTGTAAAACATGTATGAAACATTATGTTTGAAGCAGTTTGTATAAGTAATAGTTAACTCTTGTAAAAAGCCCCATTATCAATATAGTTGGTTATATTTTGGTGGTATGGATGTATGGGCGCGTGGTGGGTTTTTAACTCATGATTGAGTCTTGGGTGAAACCATTGAGTACATGTGTTGAGGCGCCGGCAGATCTGTGTTCTGGTTCTGGGTTGTCGAGCAGACCCATCGGGTATGGGCGTCAATACATCCATTCCCCAATTAGTAAATATAAGGGCCTACGAGGTGTGGTACATATATTTCAAAATAGAACAACAGCCCATGACCAGAAAAATAATTCATTTGGTTTGGAAGTTCTTCATTAAAGAGTTGATAGTCATCTAAATCGTTATCTACATATGACTACTAATTTTTCTTTTCCTAAATGAGCATCATATGATGAATGGATGGACAATCGAAATGGTTTATGTCTTGGGTTTAGAATTGTGAAAAAACATATCTAATCTCACATTGTTCTATAAGATTCTGTCACTAGAGGGTTCAGGTTTGATAAGATTTAAGGTTTAAACAGAAGTCTAAGAAAATAGAGACTATGTTTGGAACTGACTTGGGACACCAATAAGTTCTAGACTCTTAGAGCCCAAGGTAACTGGAAGGAAGAAATTGAAGAGGCTAGGACTTCTCTGGATCCTATAAATAATGTTAAAGGTAAAAAAATTCACCTAACAGATAATCTCTTGAATGAAGTTGGAACACAAATAGCACTCCAATCTAAAGAAGAATTACTGTGATGCTTGCATGCTTAGGGGTTCGTTGTCGGCCAGTCAGCCTTTGGAAGAGCTGTGGATGTCGGGTAGCCAAAATCTGTGGCTGTTGTGTCACTCTTTCTACAAAAATTCACGTTTTCTAAAAATCCAAAATTTAATTCTTTCTATAAAATTATGACTCATTTGAATAAAATAATTAATTTGATTTTGAAAATTTAAAATAAATTTTAATTGTGATTTAAAGAATTGAATTTGGATTTTAGAAAATTCGAGTTATTAACTTTAAAAATGAATAGTTTACTACCTTATAACTAAAAATTGTATTAAAAAAAAACTTTAAAATGACAATCTTGAATCAAATTTTGGAAAAAATAATTTCAATATTGAATTAAAAAAAAAAAGATTATTGGTTTTTTTTATTACAAATTTTAGAAATGTGTTTTAAATTGTAATTTTAAAATTACTAATTTATGTAATTAAAATATATTTTTAACTCATAAAATCAAAATTGTCTTTCAAAAACTTAAATCATTCATTAATTTGTAACTTATTCTTTTCTAATAATAACAGGTGTACTAAATTTAGAATATAAATTTTGATTTTATACGATTTTAATTCAATTAAAAAACTTGACAGTGTGTTTTAATTTTAAATTAAAATTCATATTACTAACAACTAAAAATTCAAAATTTATTTATTTATTAAATTATGCGAATTTATTTTACCGATTATCATTTGTGGTATTGTGGTTCTGGATCTTAATTAAGAAGTCTTTATTAAAATGAAAATATGTATGTTAAAATAAAAGCTTTTTTTAGTTTAGGATATAAATGACAAAGTGGTGAAAGTTAAAGATTTACATTGTTATTTTCCCTAAATAAATTGATATTAAAAATGCTCTAAATAATTTTTAATAAAGAAAAACAGATAAAATGAATTTGAATAAACATCTTTGGTATCTCATACTAGTCAACTGAGGAAATCTGAGCAGTTGTTCTTCTGTGTTTTCATGGATCTTTATAAATAGATTATGGGCCTTCTTCAGATGCAGCACAAAACGAATAGAATTGGATAGATACATGTCCTTGCGAGGATGTCGCTAAGATATTTCCTAAGATAATTACGATGATTTTGATGTACTCTTAATTGTTTGATCGATCTATTGACTTGGTAGGTCTTCATAAGTAATTGGAAAGAATAAAAGCTAACATAAGTTGATGCCCTCAAAAAAAAAAAAACAAAAACAATAGGGAGTCAGTAATATAGCAGTAGCATTAGAGCTCAGTATGTAATCAAATAATCAAGGCTAATTTTTATATATATATCAGACTTTACTCAACCAATGATACTTTTTTTATACACTGACATAATCTTATGTTCGTTTAAAAAAAAGATCACTAAAATTACTTTATATATAAAATTAAATAATGAAAATAATCTTCCATTTATAAATATTAGTGTGAAATATGTTCTTATATAGAACAATGGCTTGTTAAAAACTTAACACTGTGTAATGGATATTATGAGCTATAGGACCCATTTATTTTATGACGTACAGCAAGGGATGTCTAGTTGACAATGTGTCAGCCTCTTAAATCGCTGTGCCGTATCGAGACAGTAATGATAATGTCGTGGCTGCATCCTGTAAATGTCTATAAGCTATCTTATCTAATGATTAAGAGAGTTAATCTGTCATTCTTGTCTGGCTTGTATATTAAATTTAAAAGTTTTAATACGTATCGCAAAAAAAAATAATAAACCACAGATCAGACTTTCTCTCATAATCGCCTCTGATGAGTGTCGTCTTCCAGAATCTTTGCTACGTGCGCGAAATAACGCGTCATGTGGGGTAAGCGATTGCTGTTAATTGGAATTATCTCAATGGTTCTTCACCAGCTGGTCTGCGTCGCGATGATTGATGTTTCGGCCAATGCATTGATCTGCTTGAGATGTCTGCGTGCCCCGATCGTGCCAGTGCCGTGCGTTTCGCCGACCTCACCATCATGCATGAGAAAAAGCATAGTTTTCAAGGCAAAAGCTTTTGTTACAGAAAACCGCGCTCACAGAGTTCGGTAAATATTGGACGAAACCCTCGGCGAATTTGTTGGAGAAGCTTTTCTTAAGCGATTAGTGGCGCCTACTCGGCGGTGGTGTTGAAACCGATCTCGGCCGATTACTGCGGAAAATCTTCGCTTTAAATTCCTTCGCAACCCATTGCGTTTCTTTCGTTTTAAGTGTCGTGCCATTCCAGCGCTTTAACTTTCTGATTTTGGTATGCAGATATCAATAATTCACGACTAACCATTATATATATTTACGTCACGTATATTCATATGAAATTAAATCAACATCGTGTTAGTAACGTAGTCAAAACTGTTAACATGTTGATTCACTGATTCTCAAACCAATTGTCTCTTTATTCTTTAAATTATTTTGTGGACGTTTTGGCGCGTCGATATAATGGATTTGAGTCCCCAAAGCTAACTGATGGGCTATCCATGGGCCTTCTCGCGAAGCATCGGTTACTTTATTGGAGCCAAATCACATCAGCCATTCAGGCCTCTGTATAAGCATGGTATTGAATAATTCTGTAATCACCAAACTTGGTCGTGGATTGTCAAAATGAGCTCTAAAAACCGTGATTGATCACCAGTTTTGAGGCCGTCCAAACAATAACTCACGTACCGAATCTACCTAAGTTCTGTAGCGCTAAGCGAGTGCATCAGTAGGGCTTCACTCTTGGGATGTAAAACTTCTGGCGGTGCCATGCGCCTATGTGGGAGCAACTTTGCTTCTTATAATGGGATTTGTGAGATGATAAGAATCACAGAGAGAATTAGAACACCTCTGCAAAATCCTCTATAACCTGCCTATCTTTTTCTGGGTTTGGTGTTTACCACATCTTGGCTCATCGGCCAGGTTTAAGGTGCAGATTGGTCGAGAAAAGTCATACAATGCAGTGTCCGGCTACAAGTGAACAAGTGGGATTCTATTTTTATCAATGTCTGATCTAATTTAGATTTTCTTGATGGCGTGATGTGCGTATTGATAAAGTGTGACGACGAGTGATGTTTGATTCTTCGCATGTTGGTACGTGGTGCCTCTTGGCATTCAGCGAGTCTTGAAGTGTCTTTGCCATTCTCACCATAAGTTCTTTTCAGCATTGAGCTGCATTTGTCTCGGGAATTAATGAGAGTCGGCGTGGTAAACAGATTTGTGAGTGATTCGGCGGTGAAATGGTTTTGTCAGTCAGGATTTGAAAAGTGCAGTTTTGACGTCTATTACAATTCTGGTTTTGGAGAAAATTAGATTCAGGGTTTTACATATTTAACTTACGAGAGAAAATTAGTTCTTAATATGGCTGCGGTTAAACAAATGTAAAACGATCATCTTGATAAATTCTGGTATTATCTTAATATATGCGATTATCGTAATGTAATGTAGTTGTACACACTAATGTAATATTCCAAGGCGTGCATGTTGTATTAATGAAATAATTATGTACATTAAGATATTAGGTGTTAAATTAAGGATTAATTTAACAAGTAATAATCGAATAAATGGGTAAGTGTCAATCCGTTAAGAGGCGATTTCGTGTAATAAAAGAAAATCACATCTTTTATTAATTTAGTGTAGAAAATAGATTTCGTGTATGGGTGAATTGAGCTTCTATTTTCATTATATTTGATGATAAGATGCCCTTTACATCATTCCCCAATTATTAAATATAGGGCCTGCAGTATATGTTTTATCCTGTTCCAAACAGACATATTTGACGAAGAAGACAATTCAAATTTTGGTTTTTGAAGTTCTTCTTGCCCAAAGAAGTTGTCGTGGTCGTCTAGGTCGTGTTCATCCACACATATGACACTATTTTTTTCTTTCAAACCAAAAAGCATGTGGTGAAGACTCGGGATGGACTTAATCAAGGAGACTAGTTTTATGTGTTGGGTTTGAATTGAAAAATACTATCTTCGTCCACAGTGTTCATAAGAATAATGTTGTGGGCAGAGAATTCAGTTGTGACATGTAACTGACATCAATTTAGATTCTGAAATTGTTATTTTAGGTTCAAAAATCAGAATTTGATATACAGATGTTGGATGATGAAGCAGTTTGTAGTTGAAATTGTCTCATGAAATCTGACTGTAGTAAAATTTAGTCAGTGAGACGGTCGTAATTACATTTTCGAGAGCGTCAGCGATTCGGTCTTAGTAAAGCGATTTTCAAATCTGACGAAGTCGCGTATAACGTCTTCATTATGCAATAAGTGGTATGGTGAAATGATGAAAATGAATGTAGAGATAGTGTCGAATGTCAGCTGGAAATGAAGGGACGTAATAATTGTTTGAAGAAGATTAAGTCACTAAGGACAAAGTAAAAATAGTGTCGTCTCTACTGTGAAAGGAAAAAGAAATGTGGAGGGGAAAAAAAGAGATGCAGGGGTTTGGATGCCGTTTTACCACAGAAGAGTGTCTTCAAGCCTGCAGGTTTACGAGCGTCCGGCCGTCGGTGAGTAGCCGGAGACGAAGGAAAGCTAACCTGCGCGGAGAGGGCCCGACTTGGGTACCGGTTGGGTTCTTGACTTGAGAGATGGGGTTTCTCACTGCTTGGGTCTGTCTTCGTTTAAGTCTTATGTTAATGTTTCGAGTTGATTGGGGCGCTGAGCAGTAGTTTGGTCGATTAGAACGCTACGGGGCCGGTGATATAATTTTTGAAACCCAGGTAAGCATTTTAGTATTTATACGGTTGGTTGGGGTGTCTGATTATGTTTACCATGTCATCGTGTATTGGTTGTGTGAGGCGGAAATGGTCGTGGCTTGGGTTGTACAGTGAGCCGATAAATTGTGCTGAAAAGAGAACAATAACCTAGGGGTTTCTTATTCAGCAGTGTTCTCAAAAATATATTTTGTGAAAATATGTGTTTGATTCAGTAGTTTAATTCAAATTCAGCTAGGTGTTTGATCGTTAACTAGTGTTAATTTTTATGTTGTGAAATGAGAATTTCGTGGCAGCAGTTGTTGAATTGATTGTTTTAATAAATATATCGTGTTTATATATTACATGTGATTATTTGTGTGGAATTGGCTCCCCATACGTTCGTATCTTGTGCAGACACCCACAGGACTATAGGAGTGAGTCACGTGAGATGAGTAGAAAAAATGGTTCGGAGGGTAGTCTAAAATGTTATTATCTGAAGACAATCAAGTTCTGGAAATGTATCGATCGTCGGAGCGGCGATTGATGGCTCCCGGATCGTCGTGAAACAGTAATCTGCTGATCGTCGGATGACCCGATTGATATATACATCAGAGGGTTGTCCACAAACTAACAAAGCGATAGTGCAAGTGCGAGGGCAGACGGTGTGAGAGTCGATGAAGGACTCGGATCGGAGTTGGTCTGTAGGCGATTGATAGGGATCGTGCATTTCTTGAATGTATGTTTGACTGGAGCGTTATAGTATAAGCAGGTGGAGAGTAGCCCGCTTAGGACGATTAAATCTTGAGCGAGTCAGGCTCGTGCTGTCGAGGATATTATTTTGGTGGGAGCGTGCGAGGGACGGCTGTCGCAGGAATGAGTTAGCTTGGGTTGTGGGCGATCAGTAACCTCGTGTATTAGGCTAGGTGGTTTAATATGCTGTATAGAAGTAAAACATTTGAGGCTCTTAGGCCAGTGGATATGGTTGGTATGTTTTTTTATGGATAGTGTAGTATGGAGCTGAGTGGTTTTTATCCATATTTGTATCGTGTGATTATATTGGACTGCTTGGGACCGGGTTTAAATGCAGTCTTGTATTGGGTAAGAGCTCTTGTACAACGGAGACTGCGATTTTGAAGTGGCGTCGGGGTAACCCGACGTGAAAACTATCTGTCCATGAGTTGACAGATAGTCAGCGGACCTGAGAATGGGCGTCGTATACACTTAGTTCCAGTTTGATAAAAAATTTGTTAACTATTGAAGTCTTCAAGAAATGAGACTATGTTTGGAGGCCGACTTGGGACGCAAATAGGATTACAGAATCTTAGACTAAGGTAAGCTGGAAGGAAGAAATTGAAGAGGCTAGGACTTCTCTGGATCCTATAAATAATGTTAAAGGTAAAAAAATCCACCTAGGAGATAATCTCTTGAATGAAGTTAGAACACAAATAGTACTCCGTCCCCAGAAAATCTTTGTGATCTTAATAATGGAGGTTAGTTGACCAACCGTCAACTGCGGAAGCTGTGGATATCGGGCAACAGATCTATAAGCCATTGTTGTCCTTTTCTAAAATTCCAGCGTTTTAAAAATCAATTAGTGCTTAAATAGAAAATAAAACTTAATTTTGAATAAAATAGTTAATTTGATTTGAAATTTAAAAATAGAAATTTTAATTCTTGTTTAAAGAATTGAATTTGGATTTTTTAGAAAATTTGAGTTATTAACTTTAAAATGAGATAGTTTACTCCTTATAACTAAAGAAGTGTATTAAAAGCTTTAAAATGACAACCTTGAATCAAATTTTGGAAAAAATAATTTCAATTTTGAATTAAAAAAAGATTCTTTAGTTTATAATTACAAATTTTAAATAATGTTTTAAGTGTGAATTTTAAAGTACTAATTTATGTAATTAAAATATCACACAACTCATAAAATCAAATTTGTCTTTCAAAACTAATCATTCCCATGCAATTTCTAAACTTAAAATTAAATTTTTATTTCATTAAATAATGAATTTTTAAATTTAGAATGTAAATTCTGATTTTCTCTAATTCAATTCATTTAAAACAACTTGACAATTATTATTTTTAATTTTAAAATTAAAATTCATATTTTCTAAAGCTAAAAATTCAAATTTATTTATTTATTCGTTATGCGAATTTATTTTTACTCGATTATCGTTGTTGGTATTGTCGTTAGGGATATCGAGGCTAAGTCTTTATTAAAATGAAAGTATGTATATTTAAAATGGAAACCATTTTTGGTGCTGGATATAAATGACAAAGTGGTGAAAGTTAGATTTACATTGTAATTTTCCTAAATAAAATGATATTAAAAAATCTTTCTAAATAATTTTTAATAAAGAAAAAACAGAATAAAACAATTTGAATAATAAACATCTTTGGTATCTCATACTAGTCAGCAGAAATCTAAGCTTGATTATTCTTTACATGTTTCGTGGTCCTATAATGAATTATGGGCCCTTTAACGGACAGCACAAGACAAATAGAAATTGGATATATCGTGTCGCTTTGCGAGGATGTCATTAAGATATTTACTAAGATAATTACGATGATTTTGATCGGTCCAAAGCTTGGGGTATAAGTTGTTAATTAATCAATGAAATGTCAAAAAAATTAGTAGTAGTGAGGAAATTTGCATTTGATCATTTAAGTTATGAGTATGTGATAAATCGTGTATTGATTGGAATGTAGTAGAATGGTAGTGAAAGCCAGGAGTTATTGAGTGAGCCAGATGATTGATGATTTTAAGGGAATGAAGTAGCAGGGGTTTATTGATACCAGAATAGTGTTCATGAAAATAAATTTGTGAGAATTAATGTGTTTGGTGATAATTAAGTGAATTCTTTAGTGTTTGATAATTAATGCGTGAAATTAATTTTGATGTGATGAATGTGAAATTACATGCGTAGATTGTGTGATTTGGTACATGTGTGAATATATCATTGTTTATATGTTCGCGTGTGTTATAGGCTGTAATGAATTCATCTTAATGATTCAGTATCTGCTTTGGGCAGCAAGACGGTAGGAGTGAGTGCGTGGTAAGTGCAGAGAAAATGGTTTCGGTTGTCTAAAAATGATAATTATCGAAGGAACAGTCCATACCAAAATATCGATCGTCGGGGCGGCGCGGTGTCTCGTCGGAGGGTAGTCAGTAAATAATATCGATCGTGTGGAAGCCGGCCAGTTAATCTATCATATGCGGAAGGGTTGTCATGACAAAAATAAAAGCGTAATAATTCTCATACGAGCTTGAGAGGCAGTCACTGAGGAAATCGACGAGACTTAGGGTATGAGATGATAAGTTGAGCGTTAGTATGATCGTCGCGTTCTTGAATGTGTGTTTATTTTGGAGCATTTACGATACATAGGTGGGTAGCCCACCCAGGGTGATCCATTCTTGACGTTAAACTCATGCTGTCGAGGATATTATTTGAGTGAGGACGTGCGAGGGCGCTCGATCTAGAGGCGGGATTTGAAAAAGAAAGCCCAGGATTGTGGCTTTGGTATGATGTGATAATGTATTAGGAGAATGTTTAAATTTGCAATATATGTGTTCTCCAAAATGAAATTGAACTCTTGAACTATGGTTGGATAGTTGGATATATCGGTGTTATAGTATTGGTTTATGAGCCAAGTGGCGTTTATTCATAAGGCTTGTTTATTAATTTGTTGGGACCAGGTTTATCAGGTTTTGTTGGTGAAGCTCCCGTCTGAAAGGCTACGCCGATTCAAATGAAAAAATGTCGAGATCATGAAACAGCTAAATGTCGCATCAGGGTTGACGGGTAGTCAGCGGACCCTCGGGTTTTGTGGTGTCATGACTTAAGGTATTAGAGCTTGGGTATCTGATCTGGGGCTCGGGTTTGGTATCATCAGCCTTGGGATGTTGTTGATGTGAAGTGATATGGAAACCTAGAGATTGAGGATTTGGGCTTAGGCCGCCCAGTCGGGTAAGAACATCACCACTAGGTGGTTTGATGTTGAGTTTAGGTATGTGATTCACGCAAGGAAATGTGAGACAAGCTAGGGCGCAGCATTGCATGTGTTTTATGTGTTTGTGTGAGTTTGTGGTTGTTGTGTGGAAAAATATTCATGAATCGATATCATGATCATCATGTTGATAACCATACTGGTTTGTGTCAGCAGTGATTACTTCCTAGGAAAACCATGATGTGTTGGGAAGTTTTTAGAAGTTTTTTCAGTTTGTGAAAACTAGAACCAGGAGGAGAAATAAAATAAATTTGAATAAATTCATTTGGTTTAATGGATGATAAACTAAAATTTTAATAAATTTTAAGGTTGAACACTAGGTTTGAGTATTTGGATCAAGGGACAGGAGATTTTGAACAAAATGTCCCAAATGAAAAAAAAAAATGAGGTGAAGAATATAATTTTCTAAGGGTTTACACGTTAGATGGAAGAAAATTAAAGAAAATAAGTTTATAATTTATTTGAGTATCTAATGAAAAAAAATATATGGAATTGTATATTTTTGTATTTTCCCGATAATTTGAAATAAATGGAAAAAAAAAAAGTGCGAACCTAAAATGAATACTGCCACATTTGGGTAAGAGAGACAGGCGCTGGGCGCACGGCCTGTAATTTAGGCGTGGGCGGGGCCTTGTGGCCGACGAGGCCTTGGGCAGGGCAGGGCGACGGGCGTGCGCCCAGGCGACGAGGTGCGCGGCAGAGCAGGCGCATGGGCGGCTGGGTGCGCGGCCGCAGAGCGGGCGCGCGCGACACGGGTGCTAAGCGGCGTGCGACATGGCGTGGCGGACAGCGTGGGGCATGGAATTTGGCCTTGAGGCGGGCCTTGTGAGGAGCATGGGCGGACGGGGCTCGAGGCTTTGTCATCTACCAGGCGTCTTTGTTGGGGCACATGGGCGGTGCACTTGGGTGCACTCATTTGTTTTCCTTTGGTTTGACTCAGTACTATTCTGAGTCAATTTTGAACTACTTGTTCATGAGCAGGTTCATGAACAGCATTCATCACAAAATGTTTTCGAAAAAAAAAAAAAAAAAAATAATTTTATTAATTAAATATAAAAAAAAAAATCAAAATCCAAAATCAAATTAGGCAAAGTGCGAAAAAATAAATTTTCAAAAATAAGAATTTCTATTGAATAAAATATTTTAAATGCATAATTGATTTGTCTTGCGATTACCAATAAATGCAAAGGACAATGTGTATACAACGATTTATGTGTATGAATAGTGTCTGAGTACATGTTTATGCCTTAGAGATCACTTTGCGTTATGTTAAGCTGCGTGTTAATTGTGTAGATGGTAATGAGGGCCGATGGCGTGAAAGTTGTCACGGGGCGGTCGGCACCACAGAGCATTTGACTATGCAGTATTTGATCAGTAGGCCTTTTATAGCGCGCGATCGAAGGAGTGTACGATTACGCTGATCTTGTAGGGGTGTATAAAATGCTGAGTGTCGCATTCTGCGATATTTGGAAGTAAAGTAGGAAATGATAAATTATGGAACCGAATTTGTGGTATTAAACCAAGGGTACAATGGTCATTAAGCAAATGATATGGAAATTAGAAACAAATTAGAGATGGGCCATAGTAGAAATTGAATAGAGATTCTGATTGTAATATTTAAATGCTTGAGGATTTACTTGAAATTAATGGGAAGTTAATATAACAAAAAGGAGAAATAAAAACCAAAATGTCATTTTGGTCTCAAAAAGTTTGCCCTAGCAAACCTGTAGAGGAGAAAGAGAGAGCAAGAAGAGGAAGAGAGGAGGAAGAAGCAAGAGTAGAGGTTCAAAAATCAGGTATGCCTTTGTCTTAGAATCAAGTGTATTGGATTTCTAGGACTTTGGTAAGGAGAATAGATGCTCCTTTGGTCTAGGTTTTGTGCAAAGAGCACATTAAGCCTTTGAATGGTTGGGGTTATGTGGGTAAAACCCCAATTGATGTAAAAGAAACATGGAATCATCAAATTATGTGGTTTGATAAAGAATTGGTGGACCTTAGGTAGTGTTCTTGGATTTTCACCTAATGTTTTGTGTTTTGAGGTTCCAAAGCACCCAGTTCAAATGTTGTGGAGTTGTTTTTAGATGATTTAAAGTTAGTTTTGAGGTATTATGAATTATAGAAGTTGTATGGGTGAATGGGCATCAAAAGTGGGAAAATAGCAAAATCTGGGCAAAATTCGGAAGGTGTACCTGTACATGAACAGTAGTGTGCCAGTACACCCCACGAGCAAAGTGTCTGGGAGGTACACTTTAAGGGTGCATAGGTACACCTGTTTCTTTTCACAATTCAATGGGTTTTCGTATTTTGGCCATAACTTCCTCATTTCTTATCCGATTTGAGTGATTCAAGTGGCTAATTAAAATAAACTTCAAGGAGAACTAAACTTAAAGAGAAGGCATCGCCAAATTATGATCCTAAGTGGCCCAAAAATTCACTCAAAGTGGGGCCATGTGCAAGAAAAATTCTGATTCCAGCTTTGGGCATAGGGTAGTCCGGGTTGTTTCGGACGTAACTTGAGTTTCGGTGCTGCTCGGGTGGGTGATTCAGTTGGAATAGAACCCATAACACCTTAGCTTTAAAGAGTATAAGAGTGTGACTAATTCTAGGAATGCACGTTAAGTTATGCGATTAATAGCCAATGGCGTCGTGATCGTTTGAGTTGTAGGTTAAGTAAAGGCGGGATAAGTGTGGAACGGTGCTCAAGTTAAGCAAGCAAAGAGGTGAGTGTTCTAAACTCATTTTCCAAATACTAGTGTATTATTATTATTATTATTACAAATTGCTTTACACTGGTATTTCATGGTTTTGAGTTCAAACCATTTTCAAGAAGCAGCTAATAGAATACAAAAGCAAGCAAATGGTTTTGAGTTAAACCATTTTGAAAAAGAAAGCATTCAGTTTAAATTGTAAAACCATAATTAAATAAATGAGAAAATGGTTTTGAATAGTTAAACCATTTCCAAGCAAGCAAAGCAGTAAGCAAGTAAGTCAATGGTTTTTGAATTGTAAACCATTTTTCAAGCAAGCAAGCAAATAAGCAAGTAAGCAAATGGTTTTGAATAATTAAACCATTTTTCAAGCAAGCAAGCAAGTAAATGGTTTCAAAGTGTAAAACCATTTTGCAAAACAACAACAATAGAAAGGATTTCTTGGCTCTGACCTTCCCCAGTTTTAGCAAGCAAACCGGTTAAATTATCCGTAATAGTAATGCGGTGGTGTTAAGTTTCATACATGCATTGCTTAGTTTGCCTGGTGGTAAACTTGGACACTATCATGCATTTAAAAGAGACCGTGGCACGTCTGGGGGGTATCTCAGGTTATGAGGCTCTGCTTGTGGTGATAGCGACACCGAGGTCAATTCCACCATATTCATACGAAAAGGTGATGCGGACAAGGTCCTTCCCAAGCACGGTTGAACACGGGTTCGATGTTCACTACAGGGTAAAAATCAGCAAAAAATGAGCCTCTATTGGTTGATGTTTTATAGCATGATATCTGAGTTTTGAAAAATCGACCATTGGTTCGTCGCCCAGGCTTACGGAGAGTTTTAAATGACGGTTGAGCCAAGTAAGTTTGATTTCAAAAGCTTGATCGGTTGAACAAGCTCGAGTAAGGATTTTATTTTCAAAGCATGTGGTTGAGCCCCAGGCTCCCGTGTTATGAAAAAGTTTTGAGAAACTTTTAAAGCAAAGGTTTATTGAAGGTTTTAGAAACTTTTTTCAAGCATGATAAACAAACAAGAAAAAATTATGAGAAGTTTATAAACTTCTAAGCAGAAAAAACAAGAAATAAGAGTTTTACAAGCTTTAAGAAAACAAAATAAAGCAAACCAGTACAAAAGCAAGCAAGCAAGAAAAGGTTTTGAACTTGCAGCTGTAAAGCGAAAAACATGGAAAATAATTTGTAAAGAGAGTTTTACATTTTGAGATGTTTTACGGAGGAAAGAAAAACCTTTTATAAGCATTACACTCGAAATTCGTTTATTTCGTTATTTTCTATTTTAAAACTATTTTCCACGATCACAGTCATAAATATTTGGAGCCTGATAGGATGGTGCAACATGGTTAAGTCGTGAGTATTAATTATATTTGTAAGAACATACTTTAGTTTGTATATGGAACATATGTATGCCATAGTTTAGTGTTGTGAAATGTGTTTAGTATGCTGGTTTGCCATGTTTGGATATATGGATTTAGAGTGGATGGATATCTGAGTTGAATTTAGACTATGTGTACGTAGTCATCTTGCCGAAATTTTCTTTAAGTTTTACCGTCCTAAGTTTTGAAAAATAAAAGAAAATTTTTATAGGAGGTTTAAGCATGATACGGCCCCGACATGAGGGTTTCGATCGTTTAGAGGTAACAGGCGGGGATTTACGGCGGAGTGGCGAGCTACCGCCATTTGGTAGGGGTGGGGTGTGTCACCTTTGAGGCTGTAGAGTATTGGGACGCTCACTTATGTTTCTAGCGTAGCGGTAGTCGAGGATATCTGGCCAACCTCCCGGAAGTTTAGGCATCATCCTCCGACATTCACGGGAGGAGATCCGATGGTGGTAGACCATTGGTTCATCACGGTCGAGAAGGTGTTAGAGCTGTGGGATTACCTACGGGGATTACGGGTGTTCAGAAGCTAAGTGAGGCCCAAATATGGTAGAAATGGGCGAGGGCGCCCGAGACAACAGGGATCGCACATGTGAGTTCTCCCTAGGGATTAGGGTGAGAATAGGATGATATGTCGAGGTTGCGAGTTTGAAGTCTCGGGGACTCCTCCACGATGGTTTGGGATCATAGACATGCGGTGATCATCACGGGGATGGATTGGCCCTAGCGACTTCTGGGGTGCGTTATCGATTGTGGCGTAGGAGGTTACCGCCTACACGCGGGACGGTACTCGTGTGGTATTTCGGAGACCAGGCAGCTTATTTTCCCAGGCTGATATATGAGTCAGAGTTCAGGGACCGGTTAGTGAGTTATTCTTCTTGCTTACCCTAGGGAGACGAAGACCGGACTTAGATCTACCTCGAGTAGTTTGCGAGTATGTGGATGTTTTTAGGACGAGCTGCAGGATTACCCCGCGAGGAGGGTTATAGACTTGATGTTGGATCACACCTGAGTACTCCACCCATCTATATGACTCCGTATAGGATGGCACCAGTTGAGTTGCAAGAACTCAGAGTCCAGCTACAGGAGTTATTGGACAAGGGGTTCATTAGACCGAGAGCGCCTTCACCATGGGCGCTCAGTTCTGTTTAAGAGAAGGATAGACCAGCCGATTATCGTGACTACAGACAGAGTTGAGCGGAGTTGATCAGAATCGGGGTGCCCATTCACAGAAGTTGGCGATTTGTTTAATCGGTGATAGAGACACGAGTCTACTCGAGATAGGCCTTCGGCGGTTACCATCAGGCGGGGTTAGGGATACGGATATCTCTGACGGCGTTTGGACACGTTATGGGCACTTTGGGTTCTGATTGATGCCTTTGGATTGGCGAATCGCCAACTAACATTCATGGATCCTATACATGGGATATTCCAGCCCTATTTAGATCGGTTGTCGCAGTCTGGCCGTGGATTGACGTTTGGTCTCCGGTCGAGTGGGAGCATGGGTATCTTGAGGATTATTACGGTCGGTTGTTGAGAGACCGTGTTTGTACACCAAGTTCAGTAAGTGCGAGTTTTGGCTTACTGAGGTGAGGTTTTGGGACACGTGATGTCGGCATCAGGCGTGTTAGTGGACCTAGAGAAGGTTGAGGTCGTGATGAGTTGGGAGAGACCGAATGTCAATCTTCGAGATACGTAGTTTCTTGGGATTGGTTGGGTATTTTAGGAGATTCGAGAATGGGCTGAAGTTGTCCATTCGGAGCAGGATCGTAGGACTTCACCTTCGAGACGTGGACTCCATGGTTGGGACGGCCCTGACCATAGAGAGAGAGATCAAAGATGCTCGGAACACTCGGGATACGGGTGTTGGTAGAAAGATGGAGGATCTGACCTTTTTCCTAGTTTGGGAAGAGCGAAGACCGCTTCACACGAGTTTACGGACCGGGGCGAGTTAGGCATGTGAGACGAGATTGCCCTAGAGACCGAGATCGGGGCTTTGGGACAGCGCGATCCGACGGTGTAGAAACGAGTACTCACGGTTGTTCTCAGAGACCCAGTGCGAATTCGGAGGAACCGATTTAGATTTCGGGGTGCTACTTGGCACTTCGACGGCCTGAATGGGGGCCAGGAGGCCCAGGAGTGTGGGTCGAAGTCGGGGACAGATCGAGGTTGTGCGACGGAGAAGCATGGTGGACCTTAGAGTGGTAGACATATTAGTTGTTGATGTCAGGCTTGACATGGATGAGTTGACAGCCATCGGGTTGTTAGTAATTGGGACCTTAGCCAGGTTATCATACCTGACACGACCTTGGATTTGGGCTTAGAGGTTAAGGCCTTTAGAGAAGCCAGGTATGGATGTTCTTCCCTAGGGTGTAGGGTGAGAGTTGACCTGATAGGTCGGGATTATGAATTAGAATCTCCGAGTTACTGCTCATGGTGGACCCGAGTTGGGTGTCACGGTATGTAGGTATCATTCTTGTTTGGCAAGCGCACGGTAACATCGTGTCGGTGAGGTGTGGGTGCACGGTATGGTCATTCACCACTCTTGGTGAGTGTGGGTTGGGGTTGTCTTTAGGACTCGTCTAATGAAGACTCATAGATTCGATTCGGTAAATGAAGTATTAAGGTGTGTTAGGCCAGAAGCAAAGAAATTAATCCCCTAAGGTGAGAATCACGGAGTTAGGGAGTAAGAGGGCGGGAGATATCCTAAATTTCGTATGAATGTAAGAGGCTCGAAGTGTAAGGCCCAGAAGAATTATGTTGCTTTCGAAATGAAAACACACGGTCGAGTATCACATGGACTTAGAGTTGAGTGATAGGAGTCGGGAGTGACTCGAGATGAAAACACACGGACAGGTTATCATGTAGACTTAAAGTTGAATTATAGGAGTCGGGAGTGTCTCGAGATTTGGATACCCCTTTGGAAATTGCATTGGGTGTTGTTGAGCTAGCAAGGGCTCGGTATATGGATGTCATTCATGACATGGATTAGGTTGACGGTCCATTGGACTGTTAGTGATTGTGACCTTGGGAAGGTCGGTTACACAACGAGGGGTGTGTGCAGATTGCATGTTGTATGGATTATATCTGAGGTGTTAGGACATCGCTGGGCATAGTGCTGGATCATAGGGGTAGCTGGGAGGAGCATTAGCCCTTAGTGGAATTCGCCTGCAACAATAGTTATCGGGCGAGGTATCGAATCAACCATGAGGAAGGGCATTGTATGGGGCCATCTGTGAATCATGATTATGTTGGACCAAGGTGGGAGAAGCTCCGCGACTGGTCTGATCCCCGGTCAGGAACACCTCGGAGGAAGGTGGAAGCGATCACAGCCGAGCGTCTTCTCCTTGGCTCGAGACGGCGGAATATCTATGCGGGATGTGCAACGTCGACATAGAGTTCGAGGGTTGGGATCACGTCTTCTTGAAGGTGATGCACAGAGGGAAGTGGTCGAGGTTAAGCCCAGCGGGGAAAGCTATCGCCGAGGTTCATTGGAGCCTTCGAGATACTCGAGAGGGTAGGCACCGTTGCGTACCGGTTGGGCGTTACCTTGACATGACATGTCCACTTTTTTTTTTTTTTTTTTTTTTTTTTTTTTTTTTTTTTTTTTTGCCTGGTATTTCACGTCTCCATGCTGCGGAAGTATACTCTGATCAAGCTTCATTGTAGTGGTTGGGACGGATCGAGGTTGACAGTCGACCTTTGAGGAGGGACCGGTATGTATTTGGATAGCCGATCAGGCTGCGATGCAAGGCCGTGAGGCGATGAGAAGTGTTATGGTACTATGGGTGGAGGTCGCGATGGGACGAGGACATGATGCGGGCCGCCTATCACTTCTTGTTTAGGGATGAAGGTCGTAGTTTAGTCGTTTAATAATTAAATGTAAGCGAGTTTACATCTGTTAGAATGCCGTTGCATATGCATGTGCTGTGTTGTGATTGTCCTGAATTTCGGGACGAAATTCCTTTTAAGGAGGGGAGAATGTAAGACCCGAGAAATTCCAATTTATAGAAAAATGGCAAAATCGTAATTTCGGTTAAAAATCTAGAATTTATTCTCTAGATCTCGGATGATGAAATGGATTTCACCGTTGGAATCATCTAGCGAATTCATTGCACGTCAAATTTTGGCCAGAATTAAGAGATAGTCGGGTTGACACGTTTCGAGAGGCATCGCAGTTCGGGTCTGTCTAAAGCGATTTCCGATGCGGCCGAAGAAGTCGCATATAACAATCTTCCATGTCTTGTAAATTAAGTGAGTAAAGAAATGATGAAAATGAGCAGAAGTCGAGAGATAGTGCAGAATGTCAAAGCTGGGAAAAGAAGGACAAATGGTCATTTTGAAATTGTTTAAGTTAGAAAAGACAAAACACAAATGAGTGTTTGTCTCCTACATAAGAAGAGAAAACAAAAGCGTGAGATTGACCGAGAAAGGTCAGTGGCAGAAAATGGAGGTTTTTTGGAGAGAGAGCTATCGACTTCTCTCTAGAATATCGAGACGGTGGACGTTAAATCCTTGAGCAAGAAGGAAAGTGCTCTGTAGGAGGGGCTAACGTGGACACCAGATTTGAAGAGTTTTGACAAACTCCGAGATGTAGGGGTTTCTCCCTACTTGGGTTTTACACTTTATTTAAGTGTTTTATAATGTTTCGGTTAGCTAGAGCCCTTGAACGACCGTTTGATCGAGTCCACAAGCAGGACCGGGTGTTCTAATTTATTGAATCAAAAATGTCGGTAGTGACCGTGAGGGGCTGTTTGGGTGTTCTTCACAAATTGTGGAAGTAAATCATGTATTGATTGAAAATGAGGCCGGGAATGACGGTGAGCCAGGGTTCGCTCAGTGAGCCGATTGGTGATTTTAGGAATAGTAGCAGGGGTTTCACTATTTCCTCGAGAATAGTGTTCCTGAAAATAAATTTTGTGAATTAATGTGTTTAATTCGAGTAATTCAGTAGAATTGCTCGTGTTTGATAATTAGCCACATTGAGCTAATTTTGATGTGATGAATGTGAAATTACATAACATGATTGTGTGATTTAATTTTATGTGAATATATGCATGTTATATATTTGCATGTTATAGGCTGTAATGGGAATTGGCATCATGCATTCCATATGCCTTTAGGACACCACACAGGGCGGTAGGAGTGAGTGCATGGGATGAGTGCAGAAAAATGGTTTAGGAGGTTGTCTAAAAATGATAATTATCGGAGGTAGTCCATACTAAAAATATCAATCGTCGTAGACGGCCCAATTGATATGCATCGGAGGGTAGTCCATAAAATAATATCAATCGTCGGAGGCAGCCCAGGGTGATATATATATATACATCGGAGGGTTATTCTGAGCAAAATAAACATAATAATTCTCATACGAGGCTTAGGCGAGTGTGAGGGAGTCGGTGAGGACTTGGGGTATGAGATGATAAGTTAGACATTCAAGTATGATCATGCGTTTGCTTAAATGTGTGTTTATTTGGAGCGTGCGTTCTTGACTTAGGTGGAGAGTAGGCGAGCTTAGGGTGATTCCGCTATGAGCATTAGCTCACCACGTCGAGGATATTATTTTACGGTCGCGGGAGCGTGCGGGGACGGCTCGTCTGAGGCCCGAGGTTTAGAAGAAAGCTGGATTGTGGCTTTGGGCTATGATGTATTACATGTATTAGAATTGTTTTAATTTTAATATATGTGTATAAGAGTAAAATTTGAACTCTTGAACTATGGTTGGATAGTTGGATATATATACATTGTTATGAGTATTGGTTTATGAGCCCAAGTGGCCGTTTTATTCATAGACTGTTATATTAGACTGTTTGGGACAGGTTTTATGCAGGTTTTGTATTTGGGTAGAGCTCCTTGTACAAAGGAGACTCTGCCCAATTTTCGTGAAAAATGTCGGGTCACCTGAGATTCACGAGTATTCCGCGGGTTGATGGGTAGTCAATGGACCCTCGGGTTTTGGGGTGTCACACATGTGAGCCGATTTTGTGTTATTGCTATGTATGGATGAATAACATGTTGTTGTGTGTTAAATTTTGTTATTATATGCATGCTTGATATATTAAAATGTGTTGTACGGAAATGACATAATGCATTTCATATGCACTGAGGCACACTAGAATAGTAGGTGTGAGTGCATGACAAATAAAAATCGGAGGGTTGTCTAAACAATGAATTCTTTTGTAAAAATTATTAAAATAGAATTTTATCGGAAAGTTGTCCGAAGCATTGTGTTAGGAAATCTTCCAACAATTCACATCGAAGAGGCCCTTGAATTGTTTCGGAGACTTACCCAACAAATTCACCTCGGAGGATTGTCCAACGTATTTATATCGAAGGGTTGCCTGATTAAAAAAAATATTTTTTTTTGAAGGCGATTTTTGTCACGTGGCATAGCGTGTGTGAGAGTCGGTGAGGACTCGAGACATGGGATTGGGCATGTAGACATTCGAGTAGGAATCACGAATTCATTTGGATATTATTTTTTCCATTGCATGACACTTGGGTGGAGTAACCCATGTAGGAGATTATCACTGCGGGCGTTGCTCACCCCGTCATAGGATCCCCGCACCGAGGTATAGGGAGTGTTCGGGAAGACGACGCTCATTAGAGGCCGCTTTTGATAAGAAAGCCGACATGTGGTTTTGATTACATTTTTGTAAAACATGTATGAAATATTACAATCGAAACATGTTGTATAAGAGTGTAATTAACTCTTGAAAACTATTATAATATAATAGTGGTATATTTGTTAGTATGGATGTATGGAGCTCAGCGTGGCGTTTTACTCATGTAATGGGTCTCATGATATGAGACCTTGAGTTCCATGAGTTGAGTGATCAACGGGACCCACGGGAATGGGGCGTCACAAAAGTTGTCTGAAGAATTGCTTTGGAAAGTTGTCCAACAGTTCATGTCGGAGGATGTCCAATGACTATTTTGGAGAGTTGTCCGACAATTCAGCGGGTTGATACAAATTAATTATCGGAGTATGTCCACTATATATGCGTCAAGGGTTGTCCATAAAGTAAACAAATAGACTTGTTTGGAAACAATTTTCATACATGGTACAAGCATGTGTGAGAGAGTCGGTGAGGACTCGAGGCATGGGATTGGGCATGTAGACATTCGAGTAGGAATCAGGAATTCACTTGAATGTGTTTGTTTGCCATTGCATGAGACCTTAGGTGGGGAGTAACCCAATGTAGAAAAATTCAACTACTAGTCATTGCTCACCCTGTCACGGGATCCCCCTTTTAGGTACATGTAGTATTCAGGAAGATGACGCTCACTAGAGGCCGCTTTTGAGAAGAAAGCCGACATGTGGCTTTGATTATATAACTTTGTAAAACATGTATGAAACATTATGATTGAAACAAGTTTGTATAAGAGTGTAGTTAACTCTTGAAACTATTGTAATATAGTTGGTTATATTTTGGTGAGTATGGATGTATGGCCCGACGTGGCTATTTTTCCTCATGTTTGAGTCTCGGGCAGAGAGACACTTATTTTGTGGCATTGACACACTCAATGGATATATGTATTCCGCGAGTTGACGGGTTGTCAACGGACCCCCGGGTTTGGAGAGTCACAACATCATTCCCCCAATTATTAAATATAAGGGCCTACAAAAGGTGTAGTACATATATTTGAAAATAGAACATGGCCCGCGACGAAGAAGACAATTCAAATTTTGGTTTGGAATTTCTTCTAGCCCAAAAGAAGATGTGATGAATTAGATCTGGGTCGTGTTTCATCCCACACGTATATTTCTTAATTTTTTTTCTTTCCTGAGAAACCCAGAAAAGCATGTGGTGGAAGACTCGGGATGGACCTAATCAAAGGAAATGATTTTATGTGTTGGGTTTAAAATTGAAAAAATATATCTTCGTCCATCGTGTTCCACAAGAATATGTCTACTTCGAAGTTCAAGTTTGATAAAGATTTAAAGGTTTAAACATGAAGTTCCTAGAGAGAAGCGGAGGTATGTTTGGGGCCCGACTTGGGACACCGATAAGTTCTAGACTCTTGAGCCAAGATGCTTGGAAGGAAGAAATTGAAGAGGCTAGGACTTCTTTTGGATCCTATAAATAATGTTAAAAGGTAAAAAAAATCCTAGAGATAATCTCTTGAATGAAGTTGGAACCTGAAATAACACTCGATCTAAAGAAGAATTCTTGTGATGCACGATTAGTGCCCAAAGGTGCTATTTTGATCCTATTTATTATAGGTTTTGAGTACTTTTGTGTACTAATCATGCTATTGTACGATTTGCACATTAAGGTCCTACTATTTTATTGATCGCATTTTGTGGCAAATTTTGCAGTTTTGCGGCGAGCTAGTGCTCCCGAAATTGTTGAGTCGATCTAAGCCTGAAGAATTCAAGTCAAACTCGACATTGCCAGATCAAAGATCAGAAGGAAAGAAAGAGCAAATGTGAAGAAAAACACCCTTTGCGGAAAAGAAGCATTCCTGAGGTGCAGCATTCTGCTCCCGGCCTTGCTTGTTCCTTCTGTGACCCTATTCTCCTGCATCTCACGCTTTTGTTCTTTTTGTTATAATTTTTGGTTTTTCTCCTTTCTACCCTTGTTTTTTCCACTTATGTTTGGATTGGATTGTATTTCACTTGGTTTTGTAAGGCTTCACATACGCCATTTTGATACCTTGTTGAGCAGTTTTTCTTTGTAAATAAAGTTAGGGTTCCGTTCTCCCGTTTGGCTTTTCTCTCATTTTCTCTCCCTTTCTTGGTTGCCAGAAGCACCTCAGGATGACAACTTGGAGGATGAGCGGCTAAAACCCTCCTTCTTGAAGTAAAAGGGTACATGGGGGTGAGATCTTAGAATCTTGGTGGTTCCCCTGTTTTTGCGACGGGTTTTATATTTTGGTTCCCGATTTTCTAACTTTAGGTTTAAAGCTTTTGATGTAATTTCTTTGACGATACTTGGCAAGCTTTTAGGGTTTAGTGTATTCTTAGCTTTAGATACACTAATATCCATTAGTTGCCATTCAGAGCAAGCGAGGTAGGTTAAGGGGTTTTCATGCAAGTGCATCCACTTTGATCAATACTTGGTAATCTTTTAGGGTTCGGTGGATTCTTATTTTTAAGATCATTGAGACTCATTGAACTACCCTTCTGAATCATTGTAGGATGAGTCGAGATAGATTCAGCTATCGGGAACCATAAATGTTAAATAAATGCTTTCTATCAAGGGAAAATTATTAGGGTTTAGGTTTAATGCCAAATGAAGATCAGGTTCGGAGATGACTATATGTCATCCTCCCAGCCTTGAGAAATGGCAGGGGACCTCTCGGTTAGCTAGGATCTTAAGCTCGGTGTGATGCTTCCAAGGAGTTCTTTACATTTTATTTATTGCAGTTTTGCAACCAACCGCTCCAGGCTGTTTTTACCCCAAACCTTAAAAATCGGAATTTAATTCACCATTTTTGACTTCACTCAAATAAACCCATTCCCGTGGTTCGAATTTAGATTCACTATACTCAGAGTTTGACTACTGCAAGAAGAGGAACTTAGGTATATAAATTCCTTGAGTTGATTCCCGATCACCCTACCGTGGTACCTAATCAAATGGCGCCAAGTAAGTTTCCGGGATGAGCTAAACTACTAATGATGAGTTGAAGTGTATTTTGATCCACATCACAAGTGAAGGTAACCTTACCCCTTTGTCACTCACTGCAAGAATCGTGGCTGGCCAAAGACTAAGCAGCACTGCTTTCGCTTTTCTTATTCGCTAGTTTTAATTTCTTGTTAGCTAATCTTAACCTTTTCGCAAGCTTTGTTAGTTCTTTTTGTTGTTCTATAATTTTTTAACAGGTATATGCAACAAAGGATAGAGACACATCGTAGATTGCATAGGATAAGTACACAACTCGACCTAGCTACAAAGCCGGCGGTACATATCGATACCATGGATCCCATACTCCGAGGAACAACAGTCAACCAGAACCCCCATGAATCCAAATGCCTATAGAACCACGAGGGATCACATCCACCTCCTAGAGTTAAGTGTCTCCATCCCGTATCATTCCTCGTCGATGTAGCGTTGAGGCCATATTTCCGCACCTCTACTCCCACATATCATGGAAGGGAAAATGAAAATCCATACACTCATATTAGGGATTGAGGAGGTCTCGCACTACCTTAAGGAAGGTATGATGGACATGGATTTGTCAAGCTCAAGGCATTTCCATTGACTCTAGACAAGGCCGCGATATGGCTCAACTCATCGAGGCCTAGAACCATTAGAAATCGGGCCGAGTTAAGAAAAGGTGACTCGAAGAAGTTCTTCGCTCATAAGACCAAATAATTTGAAGAGACAAATTTATACCTTTGCGTACCAGATTAAGTGAAAGGTTTTACCAAGTCGAGAGATTTATGGAAACCATCAAAGGCTCCTGGCCCACATCACGGGTTCGACACTTGATGTCGGGTGAACCACTTCTATGATGGAATGTCCCCGCCTATGAAACAATTGTTGGAAACCATGTGGGGTAACTTGAAAGAAAGATCCCGACGTAAAGCCTACGGATTTTACGAACCATGAGTCAAACCTCCAAAACTCATGAACCTGTACCCTAGGGAAGCCGAAAGATTAAGGCCAATAACCACCAAAGGGGGAGACAAGTATGCATTTCCGAAGACACGTAGATGAAAGCTAAATTGACCGCTTTAACTCAAAGATTGGATGATTCGAAATGAAAATCAGCATGAAATGCAACAAGCACGAGTTATCTTCATCCCAATTTTTCTACTTCAATTTTCGGCCAAATAATTACCCCGAGGAAAGACTGTCAAGAGCATGCCCATGCCATAAGTCAAAATAAACCACCATAGATGCTCCATGGTAACACTAATAACCCTAATTGGAGAAATATCCAAATTTTGTCAGGAAATCCAAACCCTCGCGATACGCCTCGTGAGCATGCCAGCCAGCTTGGATTCCACTTCAATATTGAACAATGCATGCCCCACTATCTTCTCCTCGTCAACAAGCAATCTCGAATTTAAGCAAGGTGGTAGGCATATTTGTAGAAGAACGTATGCGCCGAATGTCCAAATTAGTCAGAAAATTGAAGCAGTAGAAAGTTCACTCAATAGGAAATTGGACAATATGCATTTGGAGGTTTCAAAATTGTCTAATCAGCAGTTGCAGAGTTCAGAAAAAGGGAAAGCTCCCTTCCAGGCACAACAATATCGGAAAGTGGTAAATGAAACAGGACTGACCAAGGACTTAAATGCAAAAACTGATTAAATTAAGGCAGTTGTGACTTTACGAAGTGGTAGGGAATTAAAGCCAACAGTATCAAAGGCCAACACGATTAAGATTTGCACAGAATAATGCAGTGACAAGAAGAGGGGATTAGAATCCCGCTCAGAGGTCAAGAAAGAGTGCATTCCCATAATCACGAAGGTATTGCGTGGTATTAATATCTCGAGGTGATTTAGCAGCAGTATCACTTAAGAAAAATCTTAAAGGATTTGTGCACGCAAAAAGGGTCTAATGTAAATAAAAAGGCCTTTAACTCCAGCAAGTTAGTGCCATTATAGAGAGCAAGACTCCAAAGGAAGCATAAGGATCCTCGGATGCCCTACGATCTCTGGGTGAATATCGAGGCATTAGCGGAGAAAGCATTGTTGCACCCGGAGCTGCCAGAATCGCCACAGACGGCGGCCAAGCACCGGGTTCGGGGTGAACTGAAACCCACTTCCATCACACTTTCGCCGTCGATTGTGTCTATTAAAATACCAAAAGGAACCACGAGATTTTATACAAGTGACAGATTTTACTATCCGTGCGATTCTGCTGAAATTTGATACGTAATCCGCGCAATAGACCTCCAATCAGTGCCCATCATATTGTGGAGACCGTTTTTGGCTACTTCAAAAGTAATCATCAATTGCCTGAATGAGTCATGCAACTCACATTTGGAAATATGACTCAAACTAATATTTTTCATATGGGTAAAAGGCATATACTTCCTAAGGGAGGATGACTTTGAAGAGGTCTCGTATTTTAGATACCATTCTAAGAACAGTTAACCAACAATATGCAAGATATATTAACTTCGTAGTTATCCGATTGCCTTTGTAGAGCAACACTAATTTCAAGAAATGTTTAGCACTGTGGGTACCGAGAAGAAGAATAGAAATTTTACCTCTATCGATCGTAATGAACCCATGAACCTCAACAGCTTAACTCAAACCCTCCCGTCGATTTAAAAGTATGCATTGGGAGGAATGAGTAAAGGTCAAATAGATTTCTTCATCATAACCACTGATTTAGAGCATAATCTCCTCGCACCTTTCTCAAAAAGAACAAGCAAGTATTGATGGAAAATTTCGATCTCAAAGGCATAAACTGCCTATTTGCACTCATCATAGCTCTATTTTAGAAGAGGAGTCTAAAGTCGTTAGTTCTCAACTGAGTTGAACTCCTGATCTACGTGAAGTAGTTCGATAGAGGTCTCTGAAATTCGTTCCAAGCCGGTATCATTTTATCCCATTTCGATAGCACATGTGGGTTAGTCCAACTCAGTGAGTCAAGAAATCGTGAGTAACAACTGTGAAAAACGAGAAGTGGCAAGAATTGTCAATCACTTACAACCAGCTTGAGAGTGTGTATAGATTATGGGAAGGCTCAATGAGGTGACACGAAAATACCACTTTCCATTTTCGTTCATCGATCAGCTTCTGGAAAGAGTTTCGGGACACCCCTTCTATTGCTTTTTGGATGGGTATTCAGTACTTCCGTGATAGGAATTCCGCTCTGCAAGATCAGAAAAGACTACTTTTACTTGTCCATTCGCACGATGCTTATGTGAGGATGCTCTTTTTGGGCTTTGTAAACCCTAGCCACTTTTCAACATGTATGCTCGCATGTTCAAGGACATGGTAGAAATATAATGGAGGTATACATGGATGATATCACAAAGATATGTATGATTTTGAAGAATGCTAACCACCTGGGAAGCCATTTTGCAGAGGTGCATAGAGAAGAATTTGGTGCTTAACTAGGAGAAATGCCATTTTATGGTAAACCAAGGAACTGTATTGGGGCACATTATTTCTAGCAAGGGAATTGAAGTTGATAAAGCAAAGATCGACATTATTTCCAAATTGCCGCCCCCAACAAATGTGAAAACAATTAGACAATTCCTCAAGAAGTCACAAAGCTCTACCGGGACGGTTCACAAAGATTTTTCAAAATTCCTCAAGTAAACCCATGTACAAGCTTCTTGAGAAGGATGCCAAATTCGTTTGGGAGAAAGATTGCCATAAGAGTTTTGAAGAACTTAAATTTCATTTGACTACTCCCTAATAGTTCGAGCACCTAATCCACAGCCACTGCTCGAGGTGATGTGTGATTCGGGAAAGGATCTGCTATAGAGCAAGATTTGCCAAAGAGAAGACGGAAACCTCACGTGGTGTATTATGCAAACAAACCCTGAATGAAGACGTAGGAATTATACCACTACAAAGAGAAAGACACAAGTAAAGGGTATATGCTTAGATAAATTTCCGAGCATACTGTCAATGAGAGTAGTCATTTTTGGCGCATCATTCTCGCTTTGAAATATCTCTAACCAAACAAAATGCAAAAGCAAGACTCATCCGCTGGGTTCACATTTCTCGTGGAGTTCAACTTGCAAATTGTAGGATAAGAAAGGTAAAAATGGTGGCGCATCATCCGGTCAAGGTTAACTATAGCCCACGACACTCACAAATTCACCTATTAATGATGAATTTCCGAAGAATCCCTAATGCGCTTGGAGAAAGCTCCTGTATGCTCATTACTGCCAATTTCCTCACTACAGAGAAATCCCAAATCGAAAGTGGAAAGGACAAAGATAGGAAATATTTCTTGCTAAATCCATTCCTATTATCAAAGAGTTTTCCTATTCAAATAATGTGCGCATCAAATCATCGAAATGTGTACCCGGGAGTGAGAACAACAAGGAATTTTAAACCATCGCCATGAGAGTGCTTGTATCATTTTGCTTCCCAAAGACAAGAATGAAGGTATTGCGCCAAAGTTTCTATCGCCTTCATCGTTCAAGGAAGCATACCAATGTGCCGCAGGACAGATGCAAAGACTCTGAAATTGTCTCTCACACATATGATGCCATTGAACCTCACTCTTGGTGGTCGAACTCGTTCGATGTATGGGGTATCGATTTGATGCAGGACCTTTCCCCACCTCATATGGTCATACCTACATTTTCAAAGGGAGTGGACTATGTCTCCAAATGGGTCAAGCGATCCTCGCAAACCAATGACCATAGGTGGTACTCAAATTCTTGAAAGCCAATATCTTTTCCGTGCTCAGTACCGAAGCCATTATTAGCGATGGAGGTTCGTATTGTGAATAAACCATTTGAAAAACCTCATGGCTAAATATGGTGTGAAACACAAGTGGCTACTCCTTACCATCCTCAAACAAGTGGCCGTGAACTCGCCAACGTGGAAATTAAGACTATATCGATGAAGGTGGCTAATACCAACAGAAAGACCGGGTCCATTAAACTCGATTCAAGTGGGCCTATAGAACAAATTTTCAAGACAATCCTAGGGAATGTCCCCTATCTATTGGTTCATGGTGGCATGTCACCTTCCAAGAGATTGAGCAATAAAGCATGGGCGGGCGATCAAGAAGCTAAACATGGACCTGCTTGAGCCGAGAAGAGATTTCTCGATCTTAATGAATTGAAGAAATACATAATAATGCCTACTTGAATACCAAGATTGCAAAAGAAAGATCAAAGAAATGGCATGACCAAATGATAACTGGGAAGAGTTTCAAGGAGGGAGACCAAGTCCTCTTATATGACTCCAAACTCCATTTGTTTCCGGGCAAGCTCAAATCTCGATGGACGGGTCCATTCATTGTCCAAAGAAGTATACCCAAATGGTCTCTGGGCTTGACTTACGTGAGATCCAAGTGATGATGTGGCATTTAAAGTCACGGACGTAGGGTAAAACCATATGTGGTGCGTACAGTCATCAAGGAAGAAATTTCTTCCTTATGGACCTCCCGAATCCCACGTTTTGTAAATTTCGTGGTGGCTACCGGCTGTTCCAAAGAACGCACGTTTTCATTTTTTTTTGCTTATTTAAATTGTCGTGGTGTTTAAAATACTGATACTGCCAGAGCTTAATGATTGATTTTTCAAGAATGCAGAGCGCTTGCAGGCATGCCCACTTTATCTCGGTGTGAAGTACTTTTGTATTTCCATTTAGGAAAATGTTTTTCTTTTCAATCGAACAATCAATTGCTACAATCGGGACAATTGAATTGCTTTTGTCGGAAAATTGAATCACTATTCGTCACCTCTATGTAACAGCCCCATGCTTGAAACAATTTTCGTCACTTACGCTCAAAGATGCTCAACTTGAAATTTCTCCCTTATGCTAATTCACACACCGCGACCCGTATTATTTTCAATAGCTCGCGGAATTTGTTCGCTTCCTTTCGCTTGCATGCCGCCTAAGTACAGTCAAGTAACCTAGGATGCTCAGGTTACCCATACTAAGACCAATGTTGTCTTCCAAAAAGAAAAAAGAAAAGAAAAAGCAAAAAGATAAAAAAGAAAAGAAAAGAAGAAAAAGAAAATAAAGTCGGAAGTTTTGCCTTGAAACCCGAAAGCACTAGCCCGAGGGTGTATGGCGAAAGCCTTTGAAACCCGATGCCCTATGCCTTAATTGGTTGGGAGTCATCGATTTAGTGTTTGTTACATGGGTGGATAGGTTGAGTCTAACGCATTTGTAGGTGCTGATTTTCAAGTCATTCGGAGTCCTGCAGAAGCCTCAGAGTTTGTGGTCAAGTGATTCTTTGGCTTGATGCCCTAAACCTTAATTGGTTGGGAGTCATCTATGGACCCCGTTACACTCCGACTCTCGTGAAGTCAATTTAAGCATTGCATCCTACAATATAGTTGAATAAAGAAAGAAGTGCGTAACTATCCTTATTCAGGTTGTTCAACAAAATTTAAGGCCATGTCCGCGGCTAGGTCAGAGGAGACAATTTTGCAATTTATTGGCTTAACTGGGTTACATAAAGAACCATTAGACTTAGGTGGAAATTCAAGTCGAGAATCATGGAACCGCTTTGACCCGAAATTGTTCTCTTATGATTTTGATTCCTTTATATCTATTTTCAAATTTGATATCAATTGTTCAATTTAAAAGTAATGTTAATATGTATAAACCCTTTTGAATCATAACCTTTTTGCAAATCACTACATGCATTTCTTTTGTTTTTGCATTGCTATGGACTATAACGCTTTGTCAGGGTGATTATGCCCAAAAAGTGCAATTTCAACCCTATATTGGGATAGGTTTGAGTGCTTTTTGTGCACTACAATCATGTCACAATGCCAATTGAAGTGTTCAAGTCTTCTTAGTATCACTTGATGCCATTTAGAGGGTATTTTTGGTTGTTTTGCGTGCTCATACACTCGAGTTCAATTCTCGAGTCAAATGATGACCATGAAGATTGATTCCAATGTTCGGCCATCAACCGCCTCAAGAATCAATGAGAAAACCAAGGCAAAGTGAAGAATATTGATGCAAGAGAAGATAGGGAGTGAAGATCAACAAAGCTAGAATTTTCGCTAGAGTTGCGAAAATTTTCGCTAGGATTGCGAAAAATTTCAAGAACCTAGCTTAAATCTTCAAATTTCGCACCACCCCGCCGCTTAGGCACCATTTTTAGCGAAAATACCTGATTGCACACAACACATTCTCCTCAGCATTAAATTTCGCTAGCTACGAAATTAATCGGGCTTTAATGAAATTTCCGCTCGCTTATGCCCGTGATTTCGCTAGCTAGCAAATTCTTCACCTAAATAAATTTAATGCCTCGCCACGCTTTTGTAATTAATGCCAATCGTACTTCAAATTTGGTGTATACTCTTGTCCTTTAACTTAGCCAAATTTGTAGGTTTGGTGTTCTTCATGCTCGAGGTGGCCTATATAAGCCCCTCTCTTTTTGTAATAGATATAGAGAATTTTGAAGGACAATTTTGGGGAGGAGAAGATATTTTGTAAGTTTTCATTTTGTAACAAAGCTCGCATTTTATTTAGGTTTTGCTTTCCTCTTCTCTCTCCTTCTTACTTTCTCGGTCGCAAACACCTCTCGAGGATGACAACTCAAGTAGATGTCATGCCTCTCCTTTCTTTGAAGAGGAAGGAAATAGCTTTGCCATGTAAGATACGACAAGGCCCTCTCGATTAAAAAGCCATAGGTACCGTGTTTATGACCCCATCTTCTCAAATTAGCTGGAATAGCATCAATGTTATTAATTCGCCAATACTTCCACAAAAGTAGATACAACGATACTTAATGCTGGGACAGACCACGTTTCACGGTCTTTACGAGCCTCTGAAATGATATTTAAATGCTAGGCTTCAAACAAGAAAAGGCCATAGATGGATGTTACTCAGGTTGACTCAAATAGAGTTGATTTCAAAGGGTGAGGTTTGCTAGTTAAACATAGATCCCAAGTTGCGACCATGCGCTGCCACATAACGCGCAGATAAAAACCCGAGGACACTTGTTCGCCTCTAACTTACCGTTATGACCTAAATCTTCAAAGTTAACTTTCACCTTTAACTTTCGGTTTTACAATTTCTCGCCAACCTACTTCCAATCGTTGAAGCAAAATCCAAAAAGTCCAAATAGAAAGCCTTACCTTCGTGCACAAATGCAAATCATTTCTGCGATGAAAACCCATCCCCGTGTTCGACCCTGCACCACCATACCGGCAAAGAGTCGACTACAGCAAAGTAGTAGGAACTTAGGTGTGTATAAATTTTGTCGATTTTAGCTCACCACCGTACATCTAATCAATGCCCCATAACCTCTGTGTGGATTCGTTGACCAACCGTCAACCCGCGGAATTCAGGATATCCCAGAACTCGATACCACACTGATGTGTCCCCTTTTCAGCTCATATTTTCTAAAACTAAATTTAATTTTTTAAATAGAAATTAAAACTTAATTTGAATAAAATAATTAATTTGATTTTGAGAATTTAAAAATAAATTTTAATTGTGATTTAAAAGAATTGAATTTAGATTTTTAGAAAATTTGAGTTATTAACTTTAAAATGAATAGTTTACTACCTTATAACTAAAAGTGTGTTAAAAAAAACTTTAAAATGACAATCTTGAATCAAGTTAATTTGGGAAAAATAATTTCACTCTTGAATAAAAAAAAAAGATTCTTTAGTTTTTTATTACAAATTTTAGAAATGTGTTTAAATTGGGTGAATTTTAAAATTACTAATTTATGTAATTAAAATATATTTTTTAACTCATAAAATCAAATTTGTCTTTCGAAAACTAATCATTCCATGCAATTTCCTAAACTTAAATTTTTTTTTATTTCATTAAATAATGAATTTTTAAATTTAGAATGTAAATTTTGATTTTATACAATTTTAATTCAATTAAAAAAAAATTTGACAATTATTATTTTTAATTTTAAAATTAAAATTCATATTTTCTAAAACCTAAAAATTAAATTTTATTTATTTATTCATTATGCGAATTTATTTTCTCAATTATCATTGCTCAGATGTGGTTAGGATATCGGAGGCCAAGCTGCTTATTAAAATGAAACTATGTATATTTAAAATAAAACTTTCTTAGTTTAGATATAAATGACAAAGTTTCGCGAAAGTTCAAGATTTAAATTGTTATTTTCGTAAATAAATTGATATTAAAAATGCTCTAAATAATTTTTAATAAAGAAAATGTATAAATGACTCAATAAACATCTTTGCGATTCATACTAGTCAACCGGAGGAATCTAAGCCTGGTTATTTACTACACGCTTTTCATGGTCCCCATAATTCAATTATGGAGCACTCAACTGGGACCACCCAAAAGACAAATAGAGAAATTGATAGACATGACATCTCCTGTGAGGAAGTCGTTAAGATATTTCCAAGATAATTACGATGATTTTGATGTACGCTTAATCAAGCCATCAATCGACTACTGGTAGGCTCGCAGCATATAATTTGAAAAGAATCCACCGCTAACTATGTAAGTTAAGATTTCTCAAAAAAAAAAGAACAATAGAGTCAGTAATATATATAGTACGGAAACTTAGTATAATTAAATAATCAAAGGCTAATTTTTTTTATATATATGGACTTTACCAACCAATAGTACTTTTTTTTTTATACACTGCCATAATACTATAATTTCCTCGACTATAAAAGGAATGATAAAGGTGCACCTTATCACTGTAATTAAATATAATGAAAATAAAACTTCAACTCGCCATATTGCCGCGAAACGTATTACCTATATCAATTAATCGAAAGACGCACTTTCCTATTAAAGATGAATTGTCACCACTCAACGGCACTCCATTTATTTTAACACTCTACGGCAGTAAAAATTCATTCTTAATATAACACGCTATTAAACTAATGTAACACAATCATCCTTAATGCATTACAGCTATTATACTAATATAACACAATTATTCTTAAACTAACGTAGTTTATTACACCAACGTAACACATTAAGCACGATTGTGTTACATTAATTAATAATCGCTGCATTAAAGCATTTAATCGTTGCTACATTAAGGACAATTTCTTTCCAAGATAATAAACGCATTTCATTAATCAATTCATTATGGTACTTCATCTTAATAAAAAGAAAATGCATACTTTTTATTAATTTAGTGTAGAAAATACATTTCACATTAATATGGGTGAATTGACTTCTATTTTCATTATATTTGATGATAAGATGCACCTTTACATCATTCCCCCAATTATTAAATATAAGGTCCTACGAAAGGTGTAGTACATATATTTCAAAACAGAACATGGCCCACGATGAAGAAGACAATTCAAATTTTGGTTTGGAAGTTCTTCTAGCCCAAAAGAAGTTGTGGTGGTCATCTAGTTCGTGTTTCATCCCACACATATGACTACTAATTTTTTTTCTTTCACAAGCCAAAAAGAATGTGGTGGAAGACTGTCGGTGGACTTAATAAAAGGAAATGATTTTATGTGTTGGGTTTAGAATTGACACAATATATCTTCGTCCAGAGTGTTCCATAAGAATATGTCTACTTCGAAGTTCAAGTTTGATAAAGATTTAAAGGTTTAAAAATGAAGTTCCTAGAGAGAGTCGGGACTATGTTCAGAACTGACTTGGGACACCAATAAGTTTTAGACTCTTAGAGCCCAAGGTAACTGGAAGGAAGAAATTGAAGAGGCTAGGACTTCTTTGGATCCTCTGGATAATGTTAAAGGTGAAAATCCACTCAGAGATAATCTCTCGAATGCAAGCTTTAACACAACAAGATCAATTATGTTAAGAATTATCGTGATCGTGACGCCCAAAAAGGCCCTCGCTGACTACCCGTCAACCCATTGAATCTACACGTCTTCACGCATGGCACTCCACATGTGCAACAAGCGCCACTTCTACACACATCCCACTCATAAAATGTATATTTTATACAAAATGACAATTACAATTTGTTTACAATTGTATTTAATTACAAGATACAAACCCGGCCACTTGTCTCAACTTTTACAAAAACACAAAGATAAGCGCCGGCCAGCCATTTTCGCTTTGCTGTCCCTGGATGCTGTCCCATCCCTGGGTGTTACAAGGCTCTTCTGACTGAACAAGATTTCGATTGCATGAAGAATTTTCAAGAAATTTAATTTCCTCACTTTTACTCCCCACCTAAGCTTCAATGCAATGACATACCAAACATTCAACATACGCTAATATATCACTCATGCATATATTAACATAATTAATCCCATAAATCATGCTATTCAATTTACAACAATAACATAAAGATACCACATGAAGCAAGTGCATAATTCGACAATTATCTCGCGAACCGCCCACAAAATCACGATCAAGATGTTATTTTCTCACAGAATAACACAACATCACACACAAATCACACAAACAAACTGCGGACTGCCCAAACCACTCTGTGTGATTTATCTCGCCTGGCCCAAATCTTAATCGAAACCCACTCGCGCCAACAAACCCCCATCCATTACACTACCTTAAACAAAAAGCAGTTAAAGCAGGTAAAAGTCCCCTTACCTTTTCGGAGTGCCTTTCTAAACCCCTCAAAATTGGTACCCACTGCATTCCTTTCCATGTGAGCACTATTTCTCATCTCGCCTAAACCGACGGTCCGATCGCTCTTAGCCTTTTGTGAGATAGCCGTAGAGCTTCTCCTCTCTAAACCCCCTCTTTCATATCTCTCTCCGTTTGCTCTTCTCTCTTTCTTTCCTTCCCTCCCAAACCAGGCTAAGATCGGCTCACAGAAAAGCCCTCTCAACGCCATCGCATCCATTTCTCATTGACACCTTAGATTACCCTATCCACTTATCCATCTAACTTTCATTCCACTCAACGGCGACGACGCCACGTGTCTACGGTTTCACCAGCTCAACGTCAATCTCCCCAATGACACGCGACGCCCCGCCACTCATAGCGCCATTGCCGCCCCGCACTTCACGCCGCTTCGAAAAACGAATTAATCGCCTCAATTAATAAATTCGACGCAGAAATAGATTGCCGGCATTCATTCCAACCCAAGCCCGCTTTCGCATCCGAGATCTAGAAAAAATCTGGATTTTCAACCGAAATTAACATTTTATCCTTCCTGTGAATCCTAGATTTTCCGGTCTCACAGCTGATGCCCCATAACCCGTGGCTCGCGTTGACCAACCATCAACTCGCAAAATCTCGCGATATCAGTAACCCGATACCACAAGAGTCCTTTTCTAAAAATCCAAATTTAATTCTTTTTTAAATAGAAATTAAAACTTAATTTGAATCAAATAATTAATTTTATTTTTGAGAATTTAAAAATAAATTTTAATTTTTGATTTAAAAGAATTGAATTTAGATTTTTAGGAAAATTTGAGTTATTATTAACTTTAAATGAACACTTTACTACCTTATAACTAAAAAACAGATTAAAAAAACTTTAAAATGACAATTCAATCGCTAATTTTGAAAAAAATAATTCCAATTTTGAATAAAAAAAAAAGATTCTTTAGTTTATTATTACAAATTTTAGAAATGTGTTTAAATTGTGAATTTTAAAATTACTAATTTATGTAATTAAAATATATTTTTTAACTCATAAAATCAAATTTGTCTTTTCAAAAACTAATCATTCCATGCAATTTCCTAAACTTAAAATTTACTTTTATTTCATTAAATAATGAATTTTGGGAATTTAGAATGTAAATTCTGATTTTATACAATTTTAATTCACTTAAAAAAAACTCTGACAATTATTATTTTTAATTTTAAAATTAAAATTCATATTTTCTAAACCTGAAAATTAAAATTTATTTATTTATTCATTACGCGAATTTATTTTCAATTATCATCATTTATTACATAGGATATCGAGGTTAAGTAAGTTATTAAAATAAAAGTATGTATATTTAAAATAAAACTTTTTTAGTTTAGGATATAAATGACAAAGTGGTGAAAGTTAAAGATTTGAATTGTTGTTTTCCCTAAATAAATTGATATTAAAAATGCTCTAAATAGTTTTTAATAAAGAAAAACAGATAAATGACTCAATAAAAATCTTTGTATCTCATCAGTCAACTGAGGAAATCTAAGCTTGGTTATTTACTTCATGTTTTCTGTCTCTATAATGGAATTATGAGCACCCAACTGGGACCACCGCAAGACAAATAGAGTAATTGATAGATATACGCCCTCCGTTGCGAAGTCGTAAGTAAGATATTTCCGAAGATAATTACGATGATTTTGATGTACGATTAATCTTTTGATTGACCGACTATTTGGTAGGGTCTCAAGAACGTAATTGAAAGAATCCATCGCTAACTATAGGCTAGTACCCTAAAAAAAACAAAAACAATAGGAGCCTATATACGATAGCATTGAAACTCGCATGTACTTAAATAATCAAAGGCTAATTTTTTTAATCATATGGATCTTTACTGTCTTCAATAAGCAGAATGTATTGTCTATATCACATCGATAAGAGACAGACTTTCCTATTAAGATGAATTATCTTTGATGAAGCTGACCAACGGTAATTCCATTTAAAATTTCATTCTTAATATACGCTTATTACACTATCAACATAATCATCCTATCAGACATAGTTTATTATACTAATGTAACACAATTTTTCTTAATTTAATGTAGTTATTACACTAATGTAACACATTAAGGATGATTGTGTTACATTAATGAAATAACTGTGTTACATTAAAGATGATTGGGTTACATTAAGGATAAATATCTTTCCAATGTGTCAAATAAATGGGGCCCATTAATCAATTCATTATGGTCAATTTCTTCTTAATAAAAAGAAAATGCATACTTTTTGTTAATTTAGTGTAGAAAATACATTTCACATTAATATGGGTGAATTGACTTCTATTTTCATTATATTTCAAACCTCGAGAAAATTCAATTTTTCTGAGAAAGAGTAAAACGGTAATTTCCTCAGAGAAAATCTGAAATTTTATCTCGTAACACCATTTAAACGGACTTCACCGTTGAATCGTCACAAATCTAACTACCACGTCGACTTCGTCGAATTCCGAGATAATGACATTTCATGTTTTTCGGGGCACCGAGTAGTTCGCACACTTACACGCGACGCAGAAAGTTCACAGAGTGCCATGTGAAACCCCGAGAAAATTCTAACTTTCTGAAAAAGGATAAAATGGTAATTTCGATCAAAATCCAAAATTTTTCGAGATCTCGGATGAAGAAACGGACTACACCGTTGGAATCGTCTCGTGAAATCTAAATACCACGCCGACTCGAGACTCCATTTAATTTCACATTTTCGAGAAGATCGTTTCTGCCAGGATGCCCCAAATCCCGGGGGTCTGTTGAATACCTTTCAACTCGCTGAAACACTGCAAATGCTCAGACCATTGTCATGAAAAATCTGCCAGCAGCCTCTCAGACGGAGCTCTCTACCCAAATACATCACCCGTATATAACCTGGGTCCTACTCAATATCAACCACAATAGGTCTCATATACAACTATACGCAGTAAAACGACCTCGGGCTCCCGCATTTATACTCACAACATATATTCCATCTATCCAATATAATCCGTAACATGAGTAAAAACGGCCACTTGGCCCATAAAAACCATACAATTATAAACATATCAACTATGTATCATATTTACAAGAGTTAATTATTTACTTTTACACAACATATATTAAAATTCTAGAATTCTAATACATGTATACAAAACTATGCCAAAGCCACACCCCGACTTTCTTCTAAAGCGGTATCTACGACGAGCCGTCTCTCATACAGCTCCCGCACCGAAAAATATGTTCCGACAGGCGAGCCATCGCTCGTGAGTGAATCACCCTAAGTGGCTATCTAAGTGCATATGCAATGTCTAAAATAAACACACATTCAAGAAAAATGCATGATCCTACTAACGCCTAACTGACATCTCATATCCCGAGTCCTCACCGACTCACACTCGCCTGCCCTCGAGCGAGAATTATTACGTTTATTTGTGGACAACCCTCCGATTGCCACATATTGTCAACCAATGTCCCACAACACAACACTCTGATCCCCCAACTCAATCGCCGCCTCCGACGATCGGGATATTTTTAGTGCGACTCACTTCCTCCGGTAAATTATCATTTTTTTTAGACAACCCTCCGAAACCGCTTTTAGACTCACCTCATGCACTCACTCCTATCGCCCTGGGGAAATTTAGCATAAGCATTAATGCATGACGCCAATTTCCATTATAGTCTATAACACATGCAAATATATATACATGCATATATTCACATAAAATTTAATCACACAATCATGTTATGTAATTTCACATTCCATCACATCAAAATTAGCTCACATAGCACGATCAAACACGAAAGCAATTCTACTCAATTACTCGACCAAACACATTAATTCACAAAATTATTTGTGAACACTATTCTCAGAATAGTGAAACCCTACTACTATTCCTAAGAAATCACCAATCATAGTTTCACTTTGTGAACCTGAATTTCACGGTCATTCCCGGTCTTATACACATCAAGCATCATTTACTGTTGTGTCCTCTTTTCTAAAAATCCAAATTTAATTCTTTTAAATAGAAATTAAAACTTAATTTGAATAAATTAATTAATTTGATTTTGAGAATTTAAAATAAATTTTAATTGTGATTTAAAAGAATTGAATTCTGGATTTTTAGAAAAATTTGAGTTATTAACTTTAAAATGGAATAGTTTACTACCTTATAACTAAAGTATTAAAAACTTTAAATGACAATCTTGAATCAAGAATTTGAAAAATACTTCAATTTTGAATATTAAAAAAAAAAAAGATTCTTTAGTTTTTTATTACAAATTTTAGAAATGTGTTTAAATTGTGAATTTTAAAATTACTAATTTATGTAATTAAAATATATTTTTTAACTCATAAAATCAAATTTGTCTTTCAAAAACTAATCATTCCATGCAATTTCCTAAACTTAAATTTTTTTATTTCATTAAATAATGAATTTTTAAATTTAGAATGTAAATTTCGATTTTATAAAATTTTAATTCAATTAAAAACTTGACAATTATTATTTTTAATTTTAAAATTAAAATTCATATTATCTAACAGCTAAAAATTCAAATTTATTTATTTATTCATTATGCGAATTTATTTTCTCAATTATCATTGTTCGGACAAGGGTTGTGGATATCGAGGCTAGAAGTGCTATTAAAATGAAAGTATGTATATTTAAAATAAAACTTTTTAGTTTAGGATATAAATGACAAAGTGGTGAAAGTTAAAGATTTACATTGTTATTTTCCCTAAATAAAATGATATTAAAAATGCTCTAAATAATTTTTAATAAAGAAAAACAGATAAAATGAATTTGAATAAACATCTTTGGTACATACTAGTCAATTGAGGAAATCTAAGCTTGGTTATTTACTACATGTTTTCATGGTCCCCATAATGGAATTATGGAGCACCTAACTTGGACCAGCACAAGACAAATAGAGAATTGGATAGATACATGTCCTTGCGAGGATGTCGCTAAGATATTTCCTAAGATAATTACGATGATTTTGATGTACTCTTAATTGTTTGATTGATCGACTATTTGGTAGGGGTCTTCGCAAAGTAATTGGAAAGAATCCACCGCTAACTATAGAAGTTAGTGCCCTCAAAAAAAAAAAAACAAAAACAATAGGAGTTTCGCATTATATATGTAGCATTGAACTCGCATGTAATAAAATAATCAAAGGCTAATTTATATATATATATATATATATATATATATATATATATATATATATATATATATATATATATATATATGGACTTTACTCAACCAATAGTACTTTTTTTTATACACTGGCATAATACTTATAATTTCGAATTTTAAAAAGGAAACGATGTAAAAGGTGCACCATATCACCAAATTAAATATAATGAAAATAAAACTCAACTTGCCCATATTAGTGTGAAATGTATTGTCTATATCAAATTAATGAAAAGCACGACTTTCCCCTATTACATTTAAATCGTCTCTTAATGAATTGGACCAACGGTAATTCCATTTATTTTGGCGACGCCCAAAATCGGGTGTCTCGCTGACAACCCGTCAACCCGCTGAAATACCTCGCTTCATATCACGGTCACCCATACACGCAAAACTACCGCATTGGCCTACACATCATACTCATCAAAACACATCCAACTATATTGCCATAGTTCAAGAGCTTATCACATCACTTATCACAACATATATTAAAATTTCAGTTTTTAATGTTATGCCACAAAAATAACAAAGCCACAAATTCCGCTTTCTTTCTCATAATCGGCCTCTAATGAGTGTCGTCTTCCTGAATGCTCTCTGTACCTGAAATAACGATCTCTCGATAGGGTGAACAATTCCCTAGTAGTGGAATTACCCTAAATGGGTTACTCCCCACCTAAGTGCACATGCAATGATTCAATGTAAACACACACTCAAGCAAATACGTGATCCTACTTGAATGTCTACATGCTCAATCCCATGTCTCGAGTCCTCACCGACTCCCTCACACTTGCCTAAGCCATGTATGAGAAAACATCGCCTTTCAAAACAAAGCTTTTGCTCTAGAAACACACTATCGAAGCCTCTGCAAAAATATCGGACAACCCTCCGAGGCGAATTTGTTGGAGAACTTTCCTAAACAATTCATGGGCTTCCTCCGACGTGAAATTGTTGGACAATCTCCCAACCCAATTCTTTGGAAAATCTTCCTTTGAAATTCCTTTCACAACCATGTTCGTTTTCTTTCATTTTCATGTCATGCACTCACACCTAACTTTCTAGGGTGCCCCGGTGCATATGGAATGCATTATGCCATTTCCAAACCATTCATGCTAATATATTTACATGCATATATTAACATAAATTAAATCACCACATCATGTTAACACATCAAATTCCATGAATTAACATATCAATTCCACTCACCCAAGCCATTCATCCTAGCAATATTTCACGCAATTAACGATGGACGTTGGGTCTAATCAATACAACCGGACCGTTTTGGAATAGCCCCAAATCTGTGCAATGCAAGTTGTCCATGAAATTTGATCATTAAGCATCTGCCCACTCTCAGAACCGGGAATCCATGGCTACTCGACCACACACACCAAAACATAATTTATTGAATAAATTACACCACAATCCGCCCAAACAGTCCGTGGACTATCCAAAACGGGCTCCAAAAACTTCATCACCCGGGTCCTGCTTCGATCGATCAAACGCCACTCACTCGCCCTCAAATCTACCTAAGCATTAACAAAACACTTAAACAAAGTGGGTAAATCAAGTAGAGAAACCCCTACCTCTTAGAGTCGTTTAAAACTTCTAAAACCGCACCTACACGAGTTCTCACCGTGGGGAGCAACTTTGAGCTCTTGCCTCGCCAGCTCACTTAATCGATCACTAGGGAAATCTAGATGGTATGCAGAGCTTCTCTAAAAATCCCTCTCTCTCTTTCTCTCTCTCTTCTCGCTTGGTATTTCTCTATCTTCCTTCCCTCCCAAACCGGCTCGTCTGTGATCGAGGTCAAGAGAAAAGTCCCCACCACACGTCCAACTCAGTGGCTCATGATTGCCACCCTATCCCTTATCCATCTAATTCGCATTTTCACCCAACGGCATTTATCGCCATTGTATTCCATGTGGCTCTAATTGCTCAACGTCGACTCGCTACATATTTTGACACGTATGCCTCTTGCCCACTCACAGCACAAAGAAGGCCCGCACTACCCCCGTTCGAAAACGCGAATCTCAAACGCTCCCTAATTTGACAAAATTCGACGCGCAGAATAGATTTCGCAAAGACGATTCCAATCCGCTAAGTCCGTTTTGTCATCCGAGATTTAGAAAATTCTGGATTTCACTACATTACAATTTTACCATTTTTCTAAAATTGCATTTTCCCGCTTTACATATTTAACACTTACAGTAAAAATTCATTCTTAATGCAATACGCTTATTAAACAAATGTAAAACAATCATGCTTAATGCATTACAACTATTATATCAATATAATACAATTATCCTTTAACGTATCGTGAGCAGTTACACTAATGTAACACATTAAGAATGACTGTTACATTAGTCAGAAATAAATTGGGCAAGTATATTAGCAGCGATCGTTACCTTTAAGGATTAATTCTTTCCTAAGATTTAATAAACGCGCCATTAATCAATTCATTAAGTAATTTCGCTTTAATAAAAATAAATGCATACTTTTTATTAATTTAGCGTAGGTAGCCACATTTCACATTAATACGCGACCGACTTATATTTTCATTATATTTGATGATAAGATGCACCTTTACGTCATTCCCCCAATTATTAAATATAAGGGCCTACGAAAGGTGTGGTACATATATTTCAAAACAGAACATGGCCCACGACGAAGAAGACAATTCAAATTTTGGTTTTGAAGTTCTTCTAGCCCAAAAGAAGTTGTTGTGGTCGTCTAGGTCGTGTTTCATCCCACACATATGACTACTAATTTTTTTCTTTCACAAGCCAAAAAGCATGTGGTAGAAGACTCGGGATGGCCTTAATCAAAGGAAATGATTTTATGTGTTGGGTTTAGAATTGAAAAAATATATCTTCGTCCACAGTGTTCCATAAGAATATGTCTACTTCGAAGTTCAAGTTTGATAAAGATTTAAAGGTTTAAACATGAAGTCCCTAGAGAGAGCCGGGACTATGTTTGGAACTGACTTGGGACACCAATAAGTTCTAGGACTCTTAGAGCCAAGGTAACTGGAAGGAAGAAATTACAGAGTTAGACTTCTCTGGATCCTATAAATAATGTTAAAGGTAAAAATCCACTCAGAGATAATCTCTTGAATGAAGTTAGAACACAAATAGTACTCCAATCTGTGTTAGTTAAATATCATGGACGCCCCATAACTCCAAGTGCTCGCCGACCAACCGTCAACCCGCCAAAAATCGCATGGTCGCAACCCGATACCACACTGCTACTGTCCCTTTCTAAAAATTCACATTTTCTAAAAATCCAAATTTAATTCTTTTAAATAGAAATTAAAACTTAATTTGAATAAAATAATTAATTTGATTTTGAGAATTTAAAAATAAATTTTAATTGTGATTTAAAAGAATTGAATTTGGATTTTTAGAAAATTTGAGTTATTAACTTTTTAAAAATGAACAGTTTACTACCTTATAACTAAAAGTGTATTAAAAGCTTTAAATGACAAATCTTGAATCAAGAATTTTGGAAAAATAGTTTCAATTTTGAATTAAAAAGATTCTCAGTTTATAATTACAAATTTTAGAAATGTGTTTAAATTCAGAATTTTAAAATTACTAATTCTATGTAATTAAAATATATTTTTTAACTCATAAAATCAAATTTGTCTTTTCAAAAACTAATCATTCCATGCAATTTTTTAAACTTAAAATTTAATTTTTTTTATTTCATTAAATAATGAATTTATAAAGTTAGAATGTAAATTCTGATTTTATACAATTTTAATTCATTTAAAAAAAAAACTTGACAATTATTATTTTTAATTTTAAAATTAAAATTCATATTTTCTAAAAGCTAAAAATTCAAATTTATTTATTTATTCATTATGCTAATTTACTTTTCAATTGTCATTGTTGGTACAGGTTAGGACATCGCAGGCTAGAAGTGCTATTAAAATGAAAGTATGTATATTTAAAATAAAACCTTTTTAGTTTAGGATATAAATGACAAAGTGGTGAAAGTTAAAGATTTACATTGTTATTTTCCTAATAAATTTGATATTAAAAATGTTCTAAAACAATTTTTTAATAAAGAAAAACAGATAAAATGAATTTGAATAAACATCTTTGGTATCTCATACTAGTCAACTGAGGAAATCTAAGCTTGGTTGTTTACTACATGTTTTCCCGGTCCACATAATGGAATTATGGAGCACCTAACTTGGACCAGCACAAGACAAATAGAGAATTGGATAGATACATGTCCTTGCAAGGATGTCGCTAAGATATTTCCTAAGATAATTACGATGATATTTTGACGGCCCCAAAATTCCATCAAATTTGCTTTGAAATTTATTGAATCCAAAATGTCCTTGACCGTGAGGCTGTTTTGGGTGTTTTTATTTCACAAATTAGTGATAAATCATGCATTGATTTGAATGAGGCCTTAACGACTGTGGAAACCCGAGTTCACTAAGTTTAACCGATGATTGGTGATTTTTATAATAGTAATCATGCTTCACTATTCTCGAGAATAGTGGTCACAAATAAATTTTGTGAATTAATGTGTTTGGTCGAGTAATTCAAGAGAATTGTTTCGTGTTTGATACCAGAAGTAACACGCAGCCTAATTTTTGATGTGATGAATGTTAAATTACATAACATGATTGTGTGATTTACTTTTATGTGAATATATGCATGTTTATATATTCGTGACGCTAAGAGGATCAGACTAATCAAGTATCATGCATTCCATATGCACTGGACAATTTCAGATCATAGTGAGTGAGTGCATGAGACGAAGTCTAGAGAAATGGTTTCCTGAGGATTGTCTAAAAAATGATAATTATCGAAGGGTAGTCCATACCAAAATATCAATCGGCTTCTGAGACGACCCAATCGATACGCATCTGAGTGTATCTATAAATAATATCAATCACCGGATGTAAATCTAATCGATATATATATACATCTGAGGGTTGTCCATAAACAAAATAAACATAATAATTCTCATACGAGGCTTAAAGCGTAGTGTGAAGGAGAAGTATGACTCTGGTACGACATGGTTAGACATTCAAGCAGTGATCACGCATTCGTTTAACGTGTTTATTTTGGAGAACAGACAGACTTAGTGGGAGCAGCCCACTTAGTGGTGATTCCACTATCAGCATTAGCTCACCGAAGGATAATGCACCCGCATTAACCCGATGAACCCGCAGGACCTCCCTGCGACTCCAACGTATATAGAAACTTTTCCTTAGAACCATCAATTAAAATCTCGTAACTTAACCCTCTTTTACAATCTTTACATAGTCTTTAGAAAATAACGCGTAAGTCAAGTGGTAAAAAAATTTTTTCTTTTTCTTTCTTTTTTCAAACACTTGGATTTTTCAAAAAATCGTCACAGAGTTTCCTTATGTTTTTCTGACTTTCCAATTTACAAAACCCGTGAAAAACATTTAAAAACACTGCTAATATTTCAATTCTCAATTTCTCAACTTCCGTTTTAGATTCACAACCCAACCAAACACAATATATACACATATACTTTTATTCACTTCAAATCATCAAAACATTCAAACCTTCTTCAATTCCATGCACATTTTTTTTTGTATCAAAAGATTGGGCTTGAGCCGGACTAAGGCCGACCGCCTACGTAATTCATTTTCAAAATATATACATATATGCATATATACATGACAAAATATTCAACATATAAAATATGCAAAATATTTCTACAATGCAGTTCACAGACGTCGTCTCCTCGATGGCTCGACTCATCAAGGCAGGACTCATCAAGACTGCCTCTGCCGTGGGAAGGTTCTAAAGCATATGGAAAAGAGTGAGTTAAAGGAGCTCGAGTGTACATTTCATTTAAGATAACATTTTAAGATATATCAAAGTAATAAATACTTATATAATTCAAAATCACTTTACATTAACTTTCTTCTTCTTTCTTTCTTTCTTTCTGAAATCTTTATAACATTTTCAGTATATATCAAAGTAATAAATAATTATATAATTCAAAATCACTTTATGCATTAACTTTCTTTCTTTCTTTCTTTCTTTTTTTCTTTCTTTCTGATGGAACCCAGGGGATAAACACACCGAACAGCTTTCCTCTCACCGACTGGGTGAGAGGGACAGCCTCATTCCAATATAACCACTACACATGGAGAAATCACGCCAGACAGGTTCCAAATTATAGCACTCATTACGTAAAAAGGATATTACTCTAAACACCTATTTCCCTCCCCGCCTCACGTGAATCCATAACTTTATCTCTAAATCCTTGCACGCTTTAAGGTACCTCACCGATATCACTATAATACTATATGGGGTTAGTGGTAACCATCGCAAACATTTTCCAAATACATTTATAAAAACCATTTAAAACCTTTACTTTATCATTTATACATTTATGCACTTTTCTTACACATTTTTAAACTTCCATAATGGCCAACATATGCATACATATATAAACATTTACATTAAACTTTTCATTTTAACATTAAAATCATTCACTCCTTTCTTCAAAATACATTTATAACCATTTAAATTCATTTACTTTATCATTAAAACACATATATATGCAAAATATACATATGTACTTTACACATTTTTAAACTTCCATAATGTCTTAACATATGCATACATATATAAACATTTAATATAAATACATATATTTAGGCAAAGTAAACATTTATACATTTACTACATTCTTATGGATATCCATATATAAACATTTATATTAATCTTTTCCTTTTCACATTAAAAATCATTTACCTTTAAACTCAATTTTCAAAATATTAGCGACACTCACGCTCACCCGTTCAATCCCGCTTGCTTCTCGTCGAATTCCCATTTCCGTCCGATAGTCCTTTTCACCTTTTTCAAGAAAACCACAACTAACCATTAACCATAACTTCCATTTAATCCACCATACACATTCATTTTCACCCAATCACATCACATTCACTTAAATCTCATTTAACCACACTTAAAAATACATAACCAAGGAAATGACCAAATTCATCCCTTTCTTTACAAAATGTGACCTTAATGCCTCAATTCAAATCCTTTTTTTTTCCTCTATGAATCTATTTTACTTAGAAATTGAATCATTCCAATTGACTCATCCAAATCTGGGGTTATGAGATTTTCATGCCAAACTAGTCATTTTACCGATTTTACACATCGGGACTGTTTGACATACCCATTTTCCCATGTCTTGACTCCATATTTGACACTGGTTCTTTATACTCTTTTGAAGCTAAGGTGCTACGGGTTCTTCTCCAATTGGAATCACCCAAATCGGAGCACCGAAACTCACGTTACGTCCAAAACAACCGGGCTAATCTATGTTCAAAAACTGAACCAGAATTTGACTTGAACATGGCCCTACTTTGAATGAATTTTTGGGCCACATAGAATCAGAATTCGACAATGCCTATTTCTGTATGTTTGGTTTTCCTTGAAGTCTAGTTTAATTAGCCACTTGAATCACTCAAATCGGATAAGAAATGAGAAAGTTATGGCTAAAATACGAAAACTGGTCGAAACAGAAAACAGAGCATTTCCTCGCATTCGAGACGTTCCTCTAAATGCCTGTAGTGCTTGCTTTTCTGCATTTTTTTCCATATTTTTCCATCAAATTCAACTCTATAGTCCATATACACTTCAAAACCATTTCATTTTCATCTTGACATTCTTTCTATAAATCCTCTTTCACTACTTATCTTCTTTCAAAACCTTTCCATGAATTCCTCCCAATACCATTCTAATATGGTTTATAACCATACAACCCAAACACAAGATTTGTTGAGGTTGTTCTAAACCTAACAAATTACTTGAAATTTAAGCCATGAATCCCATACAAAACTATAAAATCCCATCTAGTTCCATACCTTTTTTGCTTTTCCTCCTTCTTTTTCTTCTTCTTCTTCTCTTCTTCTTCTCTTCCTCTTCTTCTCTCTTTTCCTCTTCTTCCTCTTCTTTGCTCTTCTTGGCTCTTCTCCTCACCAAAAATGTGAGCCCTAGCTAAAATATGAGACAAAATGACTTTTGTTTGTCTCACCCTCTATTCATCTCATTAACCTTAGTGCACTTAAGTCCTCAAGCATTTAAATATTGTAAATCAACTTTTGTTATTCTACTATAGCCCATCTCTCTACACTTTTGATTTCATATCTCCTTTGCTCAATTACTAATTTATCCTTATTCTCATATTATACTTTGGCATCCAATCTATTCTTCTTGTGTCATATATCCTAATTGGATAAGTTCCACTTTTACCCTTGCTTAGGATATAGCAGGTCTCTTGTTTTATTTCCACGAAAATTCTATTTAGCTTTTAATATACCCTACCTGATCCAAAAGCGCTGGGTATCTTTCGAGAGTGTTACAACTCTCCTCCTTATAAGAATTTAGTCCTGAAATTAAAACATTATTACCTATCAAAGAGATTAAGGATATTATAATAAATACGCTACATCATGCTCCCATGCAACCCCATACACTATATGACTCCTCCTGATATACCTTCCCTGGTTGAAATAGTCTTGTTGCCACGAGAACTTGCTCGACGGTCTAGGATTTGCCTTGGTTCCTCTTCGTATGTTAAATTCCTCTTTGTATTTGTTTGGTTGCTCTGTGATACATGTGAAGAATACAGTATGTGCACTGCGAACATAGAAACATGGAAAACATCGTGAATCACGATCAGTCGGAATGGCAGCTCAATCGATATGTACCACCTCTCCAATCCTCTCCATGATCATGTATGACCCAATATCGTGGACTCGGCTTTCACGTTCCCAGATCTTAGTATGCCCTTCCATGGGGAAATCTGAATACACCATATCCTACCTCGAACTCTGGGTCCTACGGCGATTGTCCGCATAACTACGTCGGTCTTGTGCAATTTTACTAGTCTATCCTTATAACTTTGATCTTATCACGAGTCACTTGAAAACAGGACCTACTAATTTCCTTTCACCTACCTTGTCCCGACGGTGAGTTCGACATTCAGTCCGCAAAGAAGACTCATGAGGGCCGTACAATCTTGGCCCGATAGCATTGTGTAATACCATTCATCGAGGGGTAGATGGGTGTCCCGGCTCCTCTAAACTCAGAACACATGCCACCAAGCATATCCACTCTAAAGTCGTATAGTCCTCTCGGATTATTGCATCCGTCATGGATGAAAATTAAATCTTGAAATGCGGGTTTAGTGCGAAATTACATGGCGAATTAGCAGTGAGGTAAGCACAGGATCTCATGCGAAACAATGGAAACTAGAGGCCATGCGATCGATAATCTCTCTAACGTATAATTGGGCGACTTATCAATGAATCACTATTCTTGATAGGTAGGATATGGGCTGATTTAGGTCGATGCATGCGATCACCCATGTCGTGTCATGGCCATTCCGTGGCGTGGAAGTCACACCACAAAATCCATGGTGATTCTCTCCCATTTCCGCGAGGAATCGAGGTGACTATAATAGTCTGGGCTTCGTGTTCGGCTTTGCAACTGACATCACGAGACATGGAACGAACTGCACCCAATATCACACTCTTCATACCCTTCCACCGGTAATTGTTCCTTTGGGGGTATGATACATCTTTGTAACTCGGATGCATGCAAAGCGGAGGAATGGGCTTCCTCATAATCTCTCTCCTCCATCACCACCATATGGTACACACAACCTACGTCCCCATGACCACGATTGCCATCACTCTCTGATGTAAATCCCGTTGCGGGACTACCTGCTTCACCTCCAACTTCACTATACGTGGATCCCCGAATCTAAAGCTCTCTAATCTGTCTATCAATATGGGGCGTACATGAAATGTGGCTAACGGTGCTCCCAGAATGTCAATTCAGTCTCATACCAAGGACCCTCAATTCTATGAGTCGAGGAAGATGCTGCACGACCCTTAAATCACGATGGGGAACTCATGGGTCTTCTACTAAGAGCATCTGCTACCACGTTACGCCTTTCGGGATGATATTCAATGAATGCATTCATAATCCTTGATCGATTCAATCCATCTCCTCTGTCATGTTCGAGTTCAACCTAGCGTGGATACTACAAGCTCTTATGATCGTAAAAATCACATGGCACTCCATATAAGTAATGTACCTCCCGTATCCATGTGAATGAATACTACATTTTAGCTAATTAGGTGTGTGAGATAATTACGTTCGTAACTATTTCAATTGCCTAGAAGCATGTCCAATCACCTTGTCGTGCATTAATACAACCCGGTTTGCTGCAAGAGGCATCACAATACTTTGCAAAAGCCATCACGCCACGATGGAAGTGTAGAAAATTAAGTGAGGTCAATCTCCTTTTCAGTTCATAGCTCTGGCGACAATCCTCGACCATAAAAACGGTTCTTCTTTCCTTGTCAATCTAATAGTCAAGGTGTGGCTATCTTGAAAATCCCTCGAACTTACGGTAATATAAGCCAGGAAAACTCCTTATCTGTAACACTGAATGGAGGTTTTCAATTGAAATATGTGAAAGCTAGTATACTGCGGATCAACGAGACCCCCTCTGCGAGAAACTATGTGTCTAGGCGACATTTAATGAGCCAAGCCGACACTTATTGAGTTTGGCATAAACAGATGTTCATAATGTTTCTGAAATTATCCTCAGTGCTGCATGTTCTTCTCCCAACTTTGCCCGAATAAGATCAGTCATAATGATCGATAAACACGATAAACTGATCTAGAAGTAAGGCCTTAATCTGTTCATGAGATGCATAAGCGTGCGGGGGCGTGTGAAAGTCAAAATGGCATGACTAGAAACTCAAAATGCCGTCTGGTGTTACGAATCGTCTTGGGAACGTCTCATCATAATTCTCAACTTATCCGATTAAAGCCAATTAAATCAGGCTCATGACAATATCATTGCGAAGCCTTAAATCAAGCCATTAACATCATAAAGTGAAAAACCCTGCAATACTCTTATACATGCTTAAAAAATTACATTTATACATGTCAATTCTTCTTAAGTAAACATTAATTCTAACATTCCATTAGGCATTTAATCCCTTCGATTAGGTAAAATCAATGGAAACTACGACTTTCATACTTCTCTAAGGTGTCAAATCCTACATGTCACATTCATAATTATTTCTTCAAATTTCATTCCATTTTCTTTCAACAAATTTACATTTGATAATTCATCCAATGTCATTGATTCTAACAAACTAAATCAAACCAATGCATTTCCAATTAAACCCTTTCTTGGCTAACCTACTCATCTCATTTCTGTTCTTTTAATTCATTAATTCCTTCAAGCATTCAAGTAATGTCATTAAATCAATTAGCTCAATCAAACAACATCACTTCCATTAACATTCAAGGTTGACCTAAATTATTAATCCTTATAATCTCATTCTTTCTTTTCAATTTCTTGCAAAATCAACCTAGAATCATGTCATTTAATACAGCTAAAGCCTTAATATAACTCAATTGAAGTTTAGATAAATAATCCATAAAACCCTAATTTAACTTCTTGGAATCTCCTTGAACCACGTTGACCTACTCCATTACGTCCTTAGTGATATTGTAGCTGGGACCTCAAACCCATGCTGCTCTCAACCCTAACTATGGCCTCTACTAACTGAGTCGTGCGTGTGTGTTGTAAACCTGTGTGGTCCTGTCATTTGGACTAAGACCTCTTGACAAAAGCCTCTTGGTCTTGAAAACCGTCCATCCCCCAAATGGGACATATCGACGGATTCAGGAAAACACCGCTCATAATCGTCATGGGAGGTGTCCTGCTCTAGCCTAAGAACTCCTGACCTTCGCATCTACGTAACCGCTGGAACAAACTTATCATCAGCTCTTCAGTGAGCGTACCCCGAGGACCTCCCTCACATGGGCACATCTCCTCAGCACCCTCCACCACTCTAATGCTCATTCGTAGGAGAAAAGTGAAAAAAGTGACCATCTTGCTCATACCACCTTTGCGTCCCCAGTAGACCCGCTCATTTCCCTAACCATGTGGAGCCTTTCAGTCTCCCGATCCATCATAAGTTAGTGCCCCCCAGATTTGGCCTCTACCATAAACTCTTGGGCTCTCGGGGTATCGCAATCTGCGTGGCCTAAAGGCCAGCCATCTGCTCTAAAGGTATCTGTCCTCCCATGACTTCAGGAGGCGGTGGCGGCCCTGTCTGTGGTGGCATAGGGTCACTCTGTACGGTGGGTGGAGGAACATAAGCAGACTCATCAACATATTCCTCGGGTGGTGGTACTAATGCCTCAGGAGCTCTCCTGGTGGGAGGTCGGCCTCGACGACGCATTTTCTGTGAATTCAAAAATTTAATATGTCATGTAATGCATATATGATTTTAAATCACATAAATAATTTATCACAATTTAAAAATAAAACATTAAAACAATCATATGAAAATAAGAATTTTCAAATGCTTTATAACATTTTCAAAAGCGAAGTAGCTCGATCTGCGATTGAAGGATCAGGCAGGATTAACCTTATGGGCAAGAGGACCTGAAGCCTTTCAGGATATAAAAACTTTTCCTTAGAACCATCAATTAAAATCTGTGGAACGAACCCCTTTACAATCTTTAACATATCTTTAGAAAATAATGCGGAAGCGAAGTGGTAAATTTTTTCTTTTCTTTTCTTTTTCAAACACTTGGATTTTCGAAGCCGGCGGAGTTTCCTCTGTTTTTGGACTTTCAATTTACAAAAACACGTAGAAAACATTTAAAAAGGCTCTTGCTAATCTTTCAATTCTCAATTTCTCAACTTCGTTTGGGACTCCGTCCCGACCCAACCAAACATATATACACATATACTTTTGATCACTTAAAATCATCAAACATTGAAACCTTCTTCAATTCCATGCACTTTTTTTTTGTATCAAAAGGTGGGCTTGAGCGGACTTAAGCCGATCGCCTCTACGCAATTCATTTTCAAAATATAACCACATATATGCATATATACATGACAAAATATTCAACATATATAAAATATGCAAAAATAATATTTCTCTGATCACGGAGTTCCACGAGGCACGTTGTCTCCTCGATGGCTCGATATTTGCGTGAGGATACTCCTAAGCGCTGGTTCTGAAAAGGTTCTTAAAAACATATGGAAAAAGAGTGAAGCTAAGGAGCTCAGTGAGTGTACATTTAATTTAAGATAACATTTTCGGTATATATCAAGTAATAAATAACATATAATTCCACAATCACTTTATGCATTAACTTTCTTTCTTTCTTTCTTTCTTTCTTTAAATCTTTATACCATTTTTCGGTATATATCAAAGTAATAATACTTATATAATTCAAAATCACTTTATGCATTAACTTTCTTTCTTTCTTTTCTTTTTCTTTCTTTCTTTCGATGGAACCCGAGGATAACAGAAACCGATTTCAGTCTTGACAGTGAGGGCAGTCTCATTCAGTCATAACCACTGCATTTACGGACTCACGCTTTGCATAGGGTTCGATCCTTACCTTATTACGTGTGAGATATTACTCTAAACACTATTTTCCTCCTCGATTCGTAGCTTTATAACTTTACCCTCCTAAATCACTTACCTGGCTTTTAAGGTACCTACGGCGATATGATCCTGCCAGTCATATGGGATTAGGGTAACCATCGGTAAAACATTTCTTCCAAATACATTTATAAATCCATTTAAAACCTTTACTTTATCATTTATACATTTATGTGCATTCTTCTTTACATTTTAAACTATAATGGCTTAACATATGCATACATATATAAACATTTACATTAAACTTTTCATTTTAACATTAAAATCATTCACTCCTTTCTTCAAAAAATACATTTTATAAATCCATTTAAATCCTTTAATTTATCATTAAAACACATATATATGCAAATATACATATGCATTCTTTACACATTTTTTAAACCATAATGCCTTAACATATGCATACATATATAAGCATTTTAATACTAAATACATATATTTAGGCAAAGTAAGCATTTATACATTTACTACATTCTTATGGATATCCATATATAAACATTTATATTAATCTTTTCCTTTTTCACATTCAAATAATCATTTACCTTTAAAACTCAGTTTCAAAATATTAGTTTTACACTCACGATTCACTACTCAATCCCAGCTTGCTTAAATGAATTAAGTTTAAGTCAGATGATAATTTTCACATTTTCAAGAAAACATAACTAACCGTAATATAACTTCATTTAATCATGCGCCGTTCATTTTCATAATCATCACATTCACTTAAATATCATTTAACCACTTAAAATACGCAACCAAGGAAATAAATTACCCTTTTCTTTACAAAATGACCTTAATGCCCACCGATTCAAATCCTTTTTCTATGAATCTACTTTACTTAGAAATTGGAATCATTCAATTGTCTCATCAAATTCAAGTTATGGCATTTTCATGCCAAACTAGTCATTTCTGGAATTTTACACATCGGAATGTTTGACATACCCATTTCCCATGTCTTGACTCCATGTTGACACGTTTCTTTATACTCTTTTGAAGCTAAGGTGCTATGAGTTCTTCTCCAATTGGATCACCCAAATCGGAGCACCGAAACTCACGTTACGTCCAAGCAGGCTAATCATGTTCAAAAAGCGAACGAGTGACTTGAACATATTTTACTTTGAATGAATTTTTGGGCCACATAGAATCGAGTCGACGATACCTACTTACGGATGTTTGGTTCTCCTTGAAGTCTAGTTTAATTAGCCCTTCGAATCACTAAAATCGGATAAGAAATGAGAAAGTTATATGGCTAAAAATCTGGCGAGTCGAAAGCAGAAAACATAGCATTTCTGTACGAGAGGCTGCTCGTAATGCTTGAATGTGGGCTTTTACGCATTTTCCATATTTTTTCCATCAATTCAACTCTATAGTCCATATACACTTCAAAACCATTTCATTTTCAACTTGACTCTTTTCTATTCAAATCCTCTTTCACTACTTATCTTCTTTCAAAACCTTTCCATAATTCCTCCGATACCATTCTAATATGGTTTATAACCCATACTGACAACACAAGATTTGTTAGGTTTGTTCTAACCCTAACTCAATTACTTGAAATTTAAACCATGAACTCCATAAAACTATAAAATCCATCTAGTTCCAGCATACCTTTTTGCTTTCTCATGCTTTTTCTTCTTCTTCTTCTTCTCTTGTGTATATTATCTTCTTCTATAACTCCCTCTTCTTTGCTTTCTTCTTATTTCTTCTCTCACAAAAGCAATGACCTAGCTAAATATGAGACAAAATGACTTTTGTTTGTTGTCTCACCCTCTATTCATACTCCCCATATTAACCTTAATTGCATAAGTCCTCAGAAGCATTAAATATTGTAAATCAACTTTTTGTTATTCCTACTATAGCCATCTACACTTTTGATTTTCATCTCCTTTGCTCAATTACTAATTTATCCTTATTCTCATATTATACTTTGGCATCAATCTCTATTCTTCTTATGTCATATGTCTAATTGGATAAGTTCCACTTTTACCCTTGCTTAGGATATAACCCAAGGTCTCTCGTTTTATTTCTTTAAAAATTCTGTTAGCTTTTAATATACTACAAGTCCGGCACTGGGAGTATCTTTAGAGAGATTGTTACACTCTGCGTGGGGATATTATTTTACGGTGCGGGGAGCGTCTTGAGGGACGACTAAATCCCCAGGGGCGGGTTTTGAAAAGCGGGATTTGGCTTTAGAGCGATGATGTATTACATGTATTAAATTGTTTAATTTTAATATGTGTGTATAAGAGTAAAATTTGAACTCTTGAACTATGGTTGGATAGTTAGATATTATATATACATTGTTATGGTATTGGTTTATGAGCCCAAGTGATCGTTTATTCATATTTCATTATAAATGAATGTTTGGGACGAGGTTTTTGTGCGGTTTGTATTTGGGTGAGCTCGTCTGAAAACTCTCACTTGGGATTTTCGTGAAAATGTCGGGTCTTGGAGCATTCAGTATTCAACGGAGTTGACGGGTGATCGGACCCCTCGGGTTTTTGGGGTGTCCACGACTTGGTATTAGAGCTTAGGTATCACGAATACCCTGGGAGGTGGTTGGTATCCATCACCATTTGGGTGGTTTGATGTAAGTATAGGTATATGGAAACCTATAGATTGAGGATTTGGGCTTAAACCATGATCGAATTGAAACATCACCACTAGTAGGTATTGGTTTGATGTTGAGTTTAGGTATGTGATTGCCTAGGGAAATCGAGGGACAAAACTTAGGACACGGCATGCATGTGTTTGATGATTTTGTGTGATTTGATAAATTTGTTGTGTGAAAATATTCATAACATGAATGATACATGTGATCGTATTGTGTATTGTTTGTGATGTAGTGATTAGCACCTAGGAAAATGTGATGTGTTGGGAAGTTTTAGAGTTTTTCGGTTTGTGAAAAGCTGAACGGAGGAGGAAAATTAAAATAAATTTGAATAAATTCATTTGGTTAAATGGATGATAAACTAAAATTTTAATAAATTTTAAGGTTGAACACTAGGTTTAGTGTTGGATCAAGAGGTTTGAGCAGATTTTAGAAAAAATGTCCAAATGAAAAAAATGAAGGTGAAATATAATTTTCTAGGTTTTACCGTTGTAAGATGGAAGAAAATTGAAGAAAATAAATTTTATAAATTTATTTGTTGAATTATCCTAGAAAATAGAAAAAATATATATATAGATGTATATTTTTTGGTATTTTCAAATAATTTGGAAATAAATGGAAAAAAAAAAAAAAGTGCAGAACCTAAAATGGGCTACTGCCCATTTGAGTAGGAGAGGTTGGCGTAGACACGCACGACATGGTAGAGCCCTGTTTGGCCTTGAGGCGTGAGGCGAAGACTCTGGGGCACGGCCTGGCTGTGGCTGCTCGGCCGCGGAGTCCATAGCCAGAGCCACGAGCGCCGCATTGGTAGCGCGGCACGGGGCAGGCATGAGCAGCGCGTAGAGGCGCGCAGCGGCCTGCTGGCGATCTTGGGTAGCGCCAACCTGGGCGATGGCTGGATGCGGGCACGGAGGCGGCGCGGGCGGACTAGCGGGGCGCGCGGCCTGTCTTTGGGCGTCTTTGATGGTGTGGGCGATTGCGGTGCACTGACTATTTTAACAGGTTTGACTCGATGCTGTTCACGAGTCAATTTTTGGTTCTTGTTGTGAACCCGATTCATGAACATTGTTCATCACAAAATTTTTTCGAAAAAAAAAATAATTTTTTTATTAAATTAAATATAAAAAAAAAATATCAAATCAAATCAAATTAGACAAAATTTTCGAAAAAATAAAATTTTCAATAATAAAATTTTTGTTGATAAAAATATTTTAAATGCATAATTGATTGTCTTGCGTTACCAGTAAATTTAAGGACAATGTGTATACACTGATTTATGTGTATGAATAGTGTCTCGGGGCTGTGTTTATGCCTTAGAATGTGCATTGTATTTAAGCTAGCCATGTTAATTGTGTAGATGGCTAGTAGAGGAGACCTGCGAGGACATCCACGGGGCGGTCGGGCACCACCCAGAGCGTTTGACCTGACCGATGTTGATCGGCGGGCCTTTGGCCAGGGTGGCAGGTATTGCGACGGTACGCTGTCGCCGCAGAGGCTAGCGTGCGGTGGTCGAGAGATCCTAGTAACCTCCGAAGTTTAGGCGCGTCATCCTCCAGAGCATTCACGGGAAGGAGATCTGGTGTGAGACCATTGGTTCATACGAATCGAGAAGGTGTTAGAGGCTATGGAAGTGCCTACCGGAGTTTTGCTATGTTCGACTAAAGAAGTGAGGCTTGAATATGGTGGAAATGGGCGAGAGGACCTCACAGAGACCTTAAAAAAGGAGCCTTTGTATGTGAGTTCTCACTGGGGATTAGGGTGAGAAATAAGGATGATATGTCGAGGTTGCGAGTTGGAGATCTCAGGGGACTCTACTCACGGTGAACACGAGGGATCATAGACATGTCGAGTTCGATGTCATCTGAGGATGGATTGGGACAGGCTTGCAGGAGCGTTATCGTTGTGAGTGGGAGGTTCTTGCCTGCGTGCGGGACTGATTACTCGTGTGGTATTTCAAGGAGACAAACATGACATTTTTCCCGGAACGGTATATAGTCAGATGTAGAGAGACGATTAGCAAGTTGGCTAGGCCCAGCCTTACCACTGAAGGGACGGAAGACAGGACTTAGATCTACCTCGTAGTTTGAGTATGTGGATGTTTTAGTTGACTATGGATTACCCCACAGAGGGTTGTAGACTTGATGTGATTTACCTTGGTACTCCACCCATCTCTATGACTCAGCGTAGAATGGCACCAGTAAATTAGAACTGAGTCATTATATCTGGAGATTAATGAATGAGGTTCATTAGGCCAGAGCACTTCACCATGGGGCGCTCAGGTTACGTTTGCAAAAAGAAGGACAAGACCCTTGCGATTATGCATTGACTTCTGAGACGGTTGAACGAGTTACGATCAAGAATCGGTACCCATTCTGCAGGGATTGGCGATTTGTTTAATCGGTTAGGTGATGGGAGGCGCGAGTCTACTCGAGAATAGACCTTCGCATTGGTTACCATGTTGAGGGTTAGGGATACGGTATCCCCCAAGGCGTTAGAACACGTTATGGGCACTTTGAGTTTACGGTGATGCCCTTTGGATTGACGAATGCGCCAACAACATTCATGGATCTCATGCATAGGATATTCTAACCCTATTTAGATCAGTTTGTCATAGTCTTCGTGGATGATATTTTGATCTACTCCCAGTTAGAGTGGGAGCATGAGTATCACTTGAGGATTGTGTTACAGTTGTTGAGAGACCATCGGTTAATGCGCCTGAGTTCGATAAGTGCGAGTTTTGAGAAGCTTCTTGGGTGAGATTTTGGGACACGTGATGTCGGCATCGAGGCGTGTCGAGTGGACTAGAAGGTTGAGGTAGAGTGATGAGGTCAGGAGGCAGAATGTCAATCTTCAAGATCACGTAGTTTCTTAGGATTGGTGGGTATTATAGGAGATTCGAGAATAAAATTTGAAGTTGTCCATTCGGGGCACGAGGCGTCGTGGGACTTCACCCTCACGGACGTGGACTCCATGGATTAAGGATATTTGACCATAGAGAGAGATGAAAGATGCTTTCGAACACTTTCGGGAAGCGGTGTTGGTATAAGGGATCAACCTTCTTCTAGTTTGGGAAGAGAGCGGGAAGACTTACGCTTCACCGCGAGGTTACGGACCGGGCCGGAGGATTGGACATGTGAGACCGGTTGCCCTAGAGACGGGGATCTTTGGGCTGGGACAACAGTCGATTGGCGTAAACAATAGAGTACATCTGGTTCATTCCTCTAGAGACCCAGTGCAGATTCGAGGAGATTATTTGATTCGAGTCTTCTGCATGACACTTCCAACCTGAATAGGCAGTGGCAGTGTGAGTGGAAAGTTAGGAGCGGAATGGTTGCCTTGTGAGAGCATAGTGGACAATGGCAAGTGGTAGACATATTGGTTGTTGATGTCGACTGACATGGATGACAGCGATATCGGGTTGTTAGTAATTGGGACCTTAATGGTTGTCATGCGACGACCTTGGATTTGGGCTTAGAGGTTAAGGCCTTTAGAGAAGCGGGTATGGATGTTCTTCCCTACTGGGTGTGGGGTGAGAGTTGACGATAGGTCGGGATTATGAGTGGGAGATCTCAGGAATACTCATGGTGGACCCGAGTTGGTGTCACGATTATGGTATCATTACGTTTATGTGCCGCGGTAACATGCGTTATTACAGTCGGTGTGGGTCTTGCAGTGCGGAGTCATTCACCACTCTTGGTGAGTGTGGGTTGAGGTTGTCTTTAGGATACGTCGATGAAGACTCATGGTTCGATTCAGTAAATGAAGAGTAATTAGGTGTGTTGGGCAAGCAAAAAGAGTGATTAATTCCCTAAGGTGAGAATCACGGAGTTAGGGTGTAGGGCACAGGATATCCTAAATTTCGTATGAATGTAAGAGGCTCGAGGAAGTGTAGCCCAGAAGAATTATGTTGCCCGAAATGAAGAGCAAATGGTCAGTATCACGCGTAGACTTAGAGTTGGTGATAGAATGGGATGACTCGAGATGAAAACACGGACGGGTTATCGCAGACTTAAGGTTGAATGATGAGGTCGAGTGTCTCGAGATTTGGATGATACCCTTTGGAAATTGCATTGGGTGTTCTTGGCGGGCGATGGGGCTCGGTATATGGATGTCGTTCATGACATGGATTAGGTTGACGAAGTCCCGTTGGTGCATTAGTGATTGTGACCTTGGGAAGGTCAGCGTTTACACACCAAACAGGGGTTGTGTAGGGTTACATGTTGTATGGATTATATACAGGTGTTAGAGGACATGCTAGGAGCATGCGTCTTGGATCATAGGGGTAGCTGGGAGGAGCATTAGCCCTTGAGTGGGTCGCTACAATAGTTGTCGGGGCGAGTATCTGAATAGCACCATATGAGGCATTGTATGGAGAGCCATGTAGATCACGCAGATTATGTTGGGTAGAGGTGGGAGAGGCTCCTGCGGGTCACGTCTTGATAGAGACACCTCGGAGAAGGTGAGGAAACGTCGACAGCGTCTTCCCATGGCTCTGGCCGTGATATGAAGATGTGCCTTTGACACACCCCACCCCTGCCGGCGGCGGGCGTGCGGAGCCTCCTGAGAGAAATCCTCGGTTGTTACCTCTAACACGACTAGAAATCCTGTGAAGCGAAGCCGTATTTAACTTGCTTAAACCTCTATAAAAATTTTCTTTTTATTTTCAAACTTAGGTTGGTAAAATCTTAGCGTCGAAAAACCGGCAACATACGCACATAGTCTAATTCAAATCTGTATACATCAAAATATGGCAACTTGACATACCAACACATTCTCACAAAACTACTCTATGTACACATACATATGTTCCATTATACATATTAGTCTTTTCTTACATAATATTCTTAATTTACACGGCACTTGTCTGATGTCGGGACCAATCCTGTGTATTGCTCGGCGTCTTAAAATGCTGTGCACGGAATAGTTTTAAAATACAAAATAATGACTAAGCAGCTCAGGTGAGTGTATCTTTTATAAAAGGTTTTTCTTTTCAGGCTATCTCAAAAATGTAAAACTCTTTAATTATTTTCCATAAGCTTTTCTTCTTTGCTTGCTTTAAAAGTTTTCAAAACTTTCTTTGCTTGCTGCTTTTGTACTTGTTGCTTTATTTTGCTTTTCTTTAAAAGTTTGTAAACTCTTATTTCTTGCTTGCTTAGAAGTTTATAAAACTTCTCATAATTTTCTTGCTTGCTTGCTTTATCATGTGCTTGAAAGTTTCTTAAAACCTTTCACAAAACCCTTGCTTTAAAAAAGTTTCTCAAACTTTCGCCAAATGGGAGCTTGGGCTCCAACCACATGCTTTGAAAATAAAACCACGGAGTCTGGCTCAACCAATGCGTTTTGAAAATCTAAACGGAACTGACTCTGACCGTTTGCTTTAAAAACTCTCAGGAAGCTGGCGACCAAGAGCAATGGTTGTTTTTCAAAGCGTATATCATGCTTGTAAACATCAACCAGCAGAGGCCTATTTTGCTTACTATGCCCTAGTGAATACGGGAACCTGCATGCTCAGTCATAGGTGGAGAGGGACTAACTATAAGCGATCACCTTTTCACACAGTGAATTTGGTGGAATTGACCTCGTGTGGCCGTCACCATGCCCAGTTAGAGCTCATAACCTTATATACTCATGTACATGCCACGGTCTCCTTCAAGTGATGCATGATGTATGTCTAAGTTTGCCGACCGAGCAAAACTACAATGCATGTATGAAATCCTAACACTGAGTGCGCGTGCAGACTACCTCGACCGGTTGCTTGCAGAACAGGGAAGGCCTTGTTTTCTCAGCTTTCTTTGCTTGCTTGCTTGCTTGCTCTTTTGCCAAAATGGTTTACTTTGACCATTTGCCCCCTTTGCGCTTGAAAATTGGTTTATTCATTCAAAAACCATTTGCTTACTTGCTTGCTTACTTGAAAAATGGTTTTAGTATTCAAAACCATTTACTTACTTGCTTGCTTGCTCAGTTATGGTTTTGCAATTTAAAACCAGTAACTTGCTTTCAAAATGGTTTAACTTTCAAAAACCATTTGCTTGCACTATCTCATTGCTTGCTTCTTCCGAAAATGGTTTGCATTCAAAACCATGGAATACCGATTAATAACAGTTTGTAATAGTATAATACACTAGTAATTGGAAATGAGTTTAGGACACTCACCTCTTTGCTTGCTTAAGCTTGGCGATTCATGACTTATCCCGTAGCACTTTTAACCTCTGACTCGGCGAATACGGCCTTTATATTAATCACGCATAACTTAACGTACTTCCTAGACTTAGTCACACACTCTTTGTACTCTTTTAAAGTTAAGGTGCTAAGGTTCTATTCAACTGGAATCACCAATTCGAACATAGAAACTCAAATTCGTCACGAAACAACCAGGCCCACTCTATGCCCCAGCTGGAAATCAATTTTTCTTGCACATGGCTCCACTTTGAGTGAATTTTTGGGCCACTTAGATTCAGAATTTGACGATGCCTATTTCTTTAGTTTGGTTCTCCTTGAAGTCTAGTTTAATTGATGCTTGAATCACTTTCAATCGGATAGAAATGAAGCGAGTTATGGCCATCAATGGTTGAAACGGGAAAAACAGAGCGAGGTGTCTTGGGGTACACCAGCGTTCATGCAGTACACTTTTGCTTACGGTGGGGTGTCTTGGGTACACTACTATTCATGTACCGATTACACCTTCAATTTTGCCATATTTTGTTGTTTTCCCCCTTTTGATGCCCATTCACTCATCTGACTTCTATAATTAATAATGCCTCAAAAACCTGACTTGGAATTCATCTAAAAACAATTCCACAACCTTAAGTGGTGCTTTACAGGTTACTCAAACCTCAAAACCCTAATTGAAAATCAGAATCCTACCTAAGGTCCATAATTCTTTATAAAACCACATAATATGATGATTCCTTGATTATTTTCTCCCAATTGGGGTTTTACTCTCATAACCCCAACAATTTAAAGGTTCATGTGCTCTTTGCACAAAACCAAGACCAAAGGAGAACTAATCTCCATACCAAAAACCTTATGATTCAAATCAAAAACCCAAAAATAAGGATTCCATACCTTGATCTTCTTCTCCTCTTCCTTCTTCTTCCTTCTCTTCCTCTTGCTCTTGGCTCTCTCATACCTTTGCTCCACGAGTTGCCTAACCCCGAATGAGACGAAATGTGATTTTTATTTGTCTCACATTAAATCTCAGTTTCTTCTATTACAATTATGTCCCCCATCTTCCAAGAATTTTAAGATCAACTTTCCATTAATTGAAATTTAAAACCTCATCTCCTCAATTTTGCTATTGTAACTTATTCTATTTGTATTGTGGCCCATCTCTAACTTAATTTTGATTTTCATATTCTTTTGCTAAACGACAATTGTACCCTTATTCTCATACACAAATCCCGGGTTCCATAATTTATCATTTCCTACTTTAGTCTCCAAAATTATTTCAATATGACACTTGGTACTCTTTTACACCCCCTACGGTATCGTATGCTTGTGAACTCTCTCGGGGCAGGTGTTACAGCGTTGACCGCCCTTAGAGATTCGAGGTTGGGGATCACGTCTTCTTGGTGATGCCTAAGAGGAGAGTGGTCGGGTTAAACGGCGAGGAAAGCTATCGCGAAGGTTCGGTGGGCACCGAGATACTCGAGAGGGTGAAACGGGTGCGTCTGGGTTGAAAGTTAGCCCATCATGTGGTGTCCACGAGGTATTTCACGTCTCCATCCTCGGAAGTATACTCGGATCAAGCTCATGGTGGATTGGGGACGGATCGAGTTGACAACGATGGGACAGCACAGGAGGGACCGATGTATTTTGGATGAGTCGTGATTAGGTTTGCGACATAAGATCGTGAGCTAGTGAGGTGTTATGGTGTATGGAGTGGAGGAGTCGAGCGTGGGAGTCTGAGAGGGACACGATCAACGGGTCACCTATCCCTTCTTGTTTAGGGATGAGAAAGTGCGTAGTTTTAGTCGTTTAATAATTAAATGGCGAGTTTACACATGGTAGAATGCACGTTGCATATGTAATGTTTGTGTTGTGATTGTCAGGAATTTAGGAATGAAATTCCTTTAAGAGGGGAATGTAGGAACTGAAATTCCAATTCACGGAAAAATATGGCAAAATAAATGATGGTACAAAATTGTATTTAGATTAAAAATCATTTATTCTCTAAATCTCGGATGAAACATTGATTTCACCTATTCCGTCGATCTGCGAAATCTGGTAGCACGTCAAATTTCGTCAAATTAAAGATGATGGGAGTTGACACGTTTTCCGAGGCATCGCGGTTGGGTGTCGTAAAGCGATTTTACGATCACTGACGAAGTCACATATAACAGAAATTACTCATGTGCCATAGAAGAAATTGGCATGAGTAGAGAAATGAAAATGGGCCCGGCCGGGAATGATGCAGAATGTCAAAGCGGGAAAAGAATGACAAAATGGTCGTTTTGAAATTGTTTAAGTTAGAAAAGACAAACGAAATGGTGTTTGTCTCTACCTTAAGAAAGAAAAAAAAGCGTGGTGTGAGAAAGGTCATTAGCAGAAAATGGAGGTTTTGGAGAAGGCATGCGACTTCTCTCTAGAATATCAGACAGTGGATAATTAAAATCATGAGACAGAAGGAAAATTTGCTCTACTCGGAGGAGACTCTGGCGTGGACATCAGATTTGAGGAGTTTGACGAACTCGAGAGGTAGGGGTTTCACCCTTTCTTGGGTTTGCTATTTAAGTGTTTTATAATGTTCGGTTGGCAGGCCTTGAGCGGTCGTTTGATGGATCAACATGGAATGAATTGTTTAATTTATTGAATCAAAAATGTCCAAGCGTGGCCCGAGTGAAGTGTTTGGGTGTTTTATTTCATAAATTATGTGACGATAAATCGTAGCATTGATTAGAATGGTAGGGAATGGCCGTGAAACTGGTCGCTAAGTGAGCCAGATGATTAGTGATTTTTAGAATAGTAGCAGGGTTTCACTATTCTGAGAATAGTGTTCTAAAATAAATTTTGTAATTAATGTGTTGATCGAGTAATTAGTAGAATTGCTACGTGTGTTTGATAATTAGCCACGTGAGCTAATTTTGATGTGATAAAATGTGAAATACATAACATGATTGTGTGATTTAATTTTATGTGAATATATGCATGTTTGTATTTGCATGTGTTATAGGCGTAATGGAATTGGCGTCATTGCGTGCATATCTTGTTGGGACATACTAGGGCGGTGGAGTGAGTGCATGAGATGAGTCTAGAAAATGGTTTCGGAGGGTTGTCTAAATGATAATTATCGGAGGGTAGTCCTGCAAAATATCAATCGTCGGAGGCGATGATTATGCATCGGAGGGTAGTCCATAAATAATATCAATGGTCGGAGCGACCCAAATTAAATATATATATATATATATATATATATATATATATATATATATATATATACATCGGAGGGTTGTCCACAAACAAAATAAACATAATAATTCTCATACGAGGCTTAGGCGAGTGTGAGGGAGTCGGTGAGGACTTGGGGTATGAGATGATAAGTTAGACATTCAAGTAGGATCATGCATTTGCTTAAATGTGTGTTTATTTTGGAGCATTGCATTGCACTTAGGTGGAGAGTAGCCCACTTAGGGTTATTCCACTGCGAGCATTGCTTCGCCTGTCAGGGATATTTTACGGAGTCACGAGGGACGTGCGAGGGACGACTAGTCTAGAGGCTGAGGGTTAGAAGAGCTGGATTATTGGCTTTGGGCTATGATGTATTACATGTATTAGAATTGTTTTAATTTTAATATATGTGTATAAGAGTAAAATTTGAACTCTTGAACTATGGTTGGATAGTTGGATATATTTACATTGTTATGAGTATTGGTTTATGAGCCCAAGTAGCGTTTATTCATAGTATTATATTGGGCCCATTTGGGACGAGGTTTATGCGAGTTTTGTATTTGGGTAGAGCTCCTGTACAAGGAGACTTTTGCCCGATTTTACGTGAAAAATGTGGTGCGCCCGACATTCCGCAGTATTCAGCGGAGTTCATGGGTGATCAGCGGACCGGGTTTTGGGGTGTCACACATGTGAGCCGATTTTGTGTTATTGCTATGTATGGATGAATAACATGTTGTTGTGTGTTAAATTTTGTTATTATATGCATGCTTGATATATTAAAATGTGGTGTGCACGGAAATGACACTTAATGCATTTCATGTGCCTTTGAACTGCTGGGAAGGTGTGATGCATGACAAATAAAAATAGGAGGGGTTTTTACAGCGATGAATTCTTTTTGTAAAAATTATTAAAATAAATTTTATCGGAAAGTTGTCCAAAGAATTGTGTTACTAGGAAATGAATCCCGACAATTCACGTCGAAGAAGGCCCATGAATTGTTTGAACTACCAACAAATTCACCTCGGAGGATTGTCCAACGTATTTATATCGAAGGGTTGCCCACAATTAAAAAAAATATTTTTGTTTGAAGACGATTTTCATACATGGCATAAGCATGTGTGAAGGAGTCAATGAGGACTCGAGACATGGGATTGGGCATGTAAACATTCAAGTAGGAATCACGAATTCATTTGAATGTGTGTGTTTTTCCATTGCATGAGCACTTAGGTGGGGAGTAACCCATGTAGGAGATTATCACTACTGGGCATTGCTCACCCCGTCATGGGATCCTCTTTAGTCTGGGAGTGTTCGGGAAGACGGCTCATTAGGCCCACTTTGATAGAAAGCCGACATGTGGCTTTGATTACATTTTTGTAAAACATGTATGAAATATTAGAATCGAAACATGTTGTATAAGAGTGTAATTAACTCTTGAAAACTATTATAATATAGTCGGGTATATTTTGTGAGTATGGATGTATGGGCTCAACGTGGCCATTTTTACTCATGTATGGGTCTCATGATATGAGACACGCAGGTTTCCACCGAGTTGACGATTGGTCAACGGGGACCCTACAGGAAATGGGCGTCTAAAAGTGTGTAACACCTGTCGCGAGAAGGAGTGTCTGGGTACATGATGCGCGTAGGGGTGTATAAAATTAAGTATCATATTTGTAGTATTTTGTGGAGGCCCAAGTAGAAATGAAAGTTTATGGAACCGAATTTGTGGTATTAAACCAAAGTACAATGGTCATTAAGCAAAGGATAAATCATAATCAATCAGAGATGGGCCACAATACAATTTCAAAGTTGGAATTGCAATATTAAAAGATGAGGGCTTGTACAATTATTGAAAAGTTGATAGTATAATTTAGAAAATATGAGACTAAATGTGAGAGACAAACAAAATAATCCATTTTTGTCTCATGCTTTGCTGAGTTCACGGTTTGAGGAGGAAGGGGAGAGAGCCAAGAGCAAGAGGAAGAGAAAGGAAGAAGAAGGAAGAGGAAGAAGATCAAGGTATGGAATTCTTATTTTGGGTTTTGATATGAATCTGGGTTTTTGGATGGAGATTAGTTTTACTCCTTTAGTGCAGAGTTTTGTGCAAGAAGCGCATTAAGCCTTTGAATGGTTGGGGTTATGTGGGTAAAACCCCAATTGATGTAAAAGAAGCATGGAATCATCAAATTATGTGGTTTGATAAAGAATTGGTGGACCTTAGGTAGTGTTCTTGGATTTTCACCTAAGGTTTTGTGTTTTGAGGTTCCAAAGCACCAATTGAATGTTGTGGAGTTGTTTTTTAGATGATTTCGAGTTAGTTTTTTGAGGTATTATGAATTATAGAAGTTGTATGGAGTGAATGGGCATCAAAAGTGGGAAAAATAACGAATACGGGCAAAATATGGAAGGTGTACCGGAACATGAACAGTATGTACCGGTACACCCACCCAACAAAAAGTGTACGATGCACTTTAAGTAATATAGAATTTTACCACAATTACCTTTCGATTTCGACCAGTTTTGTATTTTAGTATAACTTTCTCATTTCTTATCCGATTTGAGTGATTCAAGTGGCTACGTAAAATAGACTTCAAGGAAAACCAAACTTAAAGAGAAGGAATCGCCAAATTATGATCCTAAGTGGCCCAAAAATTCACTCAAAGTGGGGCCATGTGCAAGAAAAATTCTGATTCCAGCTTTGGGGCATGGGGTGGCCAGTCGGGTTGTTTCGGATAACGAGTTTGATTGCTCCCGAATTGGGTGATTCAGTTGGAATGAACCCTTAGCACCTTAGCTTTAAAAGGGGGCTACAAGATATAGTGATTAAGTCTAGGAGTATGTTAAGTTATGCGTAGGCGTTAATATGGCGTCGTGATAGGTTGAGTGTGGGTTAAAAAGCAAAGGCGGGATAAGTGTGGAATTGTGCTCAAGTTAAGCAAGCAAAGAGGTGAGTGTTCTAAACTCATTTTTCAAATACTAGTGTATTATTATTATTATTATTATTATACAAATTGCTTTGCGGTATTTCATGGTTTTGAAGTTAAACCATTTTTAAACAAGCGAAACATTGGTTTTAAGGTGTAAAACCATAATTAAGCGAAACAAGCAAGTAAGTAAATGGTTTTGAATAATTAAACCATTTTTCAAACAACAAACTTAAGTAAGCAAATGGTTTGAATAATTAAACCTTTTTTAAGCAAGCAAACAAGCAAATGGTTTTAAATTGTAAAACCATTTTACAAAACAAGCAAGCAAGCGATGAAAGTTTGAGAAAGCAAGGCCTTCCTGGTTTTAAGCAAGCAAGCCCAGATCGTCAGGAGATATCCGTGCGTGCGGTGGTGGGATTTCATACATGCATTGTAGTTTTGCACGATCGGCAAACCCAGGACATACGTCATGCATTTAAAGGAGGCGGTGGCGCGTGCGAGAATATAAGGTTATGAGCTCTAACTAAGTATGGTGATGGCGACCGCGGTCAATTCGCCGCCTTCATAGGAAAAAGGTGATGCGGACAAAGGTCGCTCCCGCGAGCACGGTCGAGCACGGGTTCCGTGTTCCTTAGAATTTAACAAGCAAAAATAGGCCTCCATTGGTTGATGTTTATAAGCATGATATCCTGTTTTGAAAAATCAACCATTGGTTCCGTGTGAGGCTTAGGAGAGTTTTAAAGCAAGCGGTTGAGCCCGGGCTCCGTTTGAATTTCAAAACGTCGGTTGAATAAGCTCAGGTGGGTTTATTTTCAAAAGCATGTGGTTGAACGAAGCTCCCATTTTTATGAAAAGAGTTTGAGAAACTTTTAAAGCAATGGTTTGTGAAAGGTTTTAAGAAACTTTCAAATAAGTAAACAACAGAAAGAAAATTGAGGAGTTTTATAAACTACCAAGCAGCTTAAGCAATAAGAGTTTTACAAGCTTTTAAAAGCGAAAACAAAGCAACAAAAAATGCAACAAAAGCGAAAAGAAAAGTTTTGAAACTTTTAAGCAATAAAAAACAAAGTAAAGTTTCTGGAAAATATTTAGTAAAAAGAAAGTTTTACAATTTTGAGATGTTTTAGGAAAAGCAAAACAATTTATGAAAGCATACGCACTCAGCAGCGAGCTCGTTTAGCTCATTATTTTTGTATTTTAAAAACTATTTTCGATGCAGTCTAGAAAGGCGGCTGAGCCTGATAGGAGTTGTCACGACATTGGCCACAAGTCTTGTAGATTAAGAATATTTTGTAAGGAAACACTTTGAATATGTAATGGAACATATGTATGTACATAGTTTAGTATTGTGAGAATATGTTTGGTATGTTGGTTGCCATATTTGGATATAGTGTAAATTGGATGTATACAGGATTTGGAATTTACTATGTGCGTGAGTCATCTTCCTTAGAAGTTTTCGCTGCTAAGATTTTACCAAATCTAAGTCATAAATAAAAAGAAAAAAATTTATGGGAGGTTTAAGAAAACAATAAACAGCTTTGAGGATTTCTGATGGATTTAAGGGTAGCAGGCGGGGATTTCACAGTGGAGTGAAATCGACACCTTGGTAGGGGTGGGGTGTGTCAAATTGTCCGAAGAATTGCTTTGGAAAGTTGTCCAACAGTTCATGTCGGAGGATGTCCAATGACTGTTTTGGAGAGTTGTCCAACAATTCACCTCAGAGGGTTGTCCACGAAATTAATTATCGGAGTATGTCCACTATATATGCGTCGGAGGGTTTTCCATAAAGTAAACAAATAGACTTGTTTGGAAACAATTTTCATACATGGTACAAGCATGTGTGAGAGAGTCGGTGAGGACTCGAGGCATGGGATTGGGCATGTAGACATTCGAGTAGGAATCAGGAATTCACTTGAATGTGTGTGTTTGCCATTGCATGAGACCTTAGGTGGGAGTAACTTGATGTGAAAAATTCAACTCTTGGTCATTGCTCGCCTGTCACGGGATCACTCTTTTAGATGCGTGGGGTATTCGGGGAAGGCGGCGCTCACTGAAACTTTTGAGAAGAAAGCGACAATATGGAACGATTATATAACTTTGTAAAACATGTATGGAAACATTCTAGTGAAACAAGTTTGTATGAGTGTAGTTAACTGGAAACATTGCAATATAGTTGGTTATATTTTGGTGGGTATGGATGTATGTGACGTGGCCATTTTATCATGTTTGAGTCACAATTGAAGACACTTATTTTGTGGCATTGACACACTCGTGGATACATGTATTACGCGAGTTGGCGAGTTGTTATAGCAGGTCCCCGGGTTTGGAGCGTCGCAACATGTTCCCAAATTATTAAATATAAGGGCCTACGAAAAGGTGTGTACATATATTTCAAAAAATAGAGCATGGCATGACGAAGAAGACAATTCAAATTTTGGTTTTTGAAGTTCTTCTGGCCAAAGAAGATAATGATGTGGTGGAGTCTGGGTAGGTGTTTCATCCACACATATGACTACTAATTTTTCTTTCACAACCAAAAAGCATGTGGTGGAAGACTCAGGTTGGACTTAATCAAAATGGGTATGTGTTGGATTTAAAATTGAAAAAATATATCTTCGTCATCGGTGTTCCACAAAAGAATATGTCTACTCCAGTTCAAGTTTGATAAAGATTTAAAGGTTTAAACATGAGTCCCTAGGCGCAGAGACTATGTTTGGGCCGACTTGGGACACCAATAAGTTACAGACTCTTAGAGCTTAAGGTACTGGAAGGAAAAATTGAAGAGGCTGGGACTTCTGCGCGGATCACATAAATAATGTTAAACGTGAAATCCACCTAGGAGATGTCTCTTGAATGGCGGTTGAACACAAAATAGCACTCCAAGAAGAATTCTTGTCATGCCCATAACTTGGGGAGTTTGTTGATAGCAAATCAACATGGTAAGTGGTGGATATCTGGTAACCTGATACCACACTGTTGTGTCCCATTTTCTAAAAATTCACATTTTCTACAAATTCAAATTTAATTCTTTTAAATAGAAATTAAAAACTTTCCAATAAAATAATTAATTTGATTTTGAGAATTTAAAAATAAATTTTAATTGTGATTTAAAAGAATTGAATTTGGATTTTTAGAAAATTTGAGTTATTAACTTTAAAATGAATAGTTTACTACCTTATAACTAAAAATTATTAAAAAGCTTTAAAAATGACAATCTTGAATCAAGAATTTTGGGAAAAAATAATTTCAATTGAATAAAAAAAAAAGATTCTTTAGTTTATTACAAATTTTAGAAATGTGTTTAAATTGTGAATTTTAAAATTACTAATTTATGTAATTAAAATATATTTTAACTCATAAAATCAAATTTGTCTTTCAAAAACTAATCATTCCATGCAATTTCCTAAACTAATTTTTTTATTTCATTAAATAATGAATTTTAAATTTAGAATGTAAATTTTGATTTCATACAATTTTAATTCAATTAAAAAAAAACTTGACAATTATTATTTTTAATTTTAAAATTAAAATTCATATTTTCTAAAACCTAAAAATTAAAATTTATTTATTTATTCATCATACGAATTTATTTTCTCAATTATCATTGTCGGTATTGTGGTTAGGGATATCGAGGGTAGAAGTGCTATTAAAATGAAAGTATGTATATTTAAAATAAAACTTTTTTAGTTTAGGATATAAATGACAAAGTGGTGAAAGTTCAAGATTTAAATTGTTATTTTTCGTAAATAAATTGATATTAAAAATGCTCTAAATAATTTTTAATAAAGAAAAACAGATAAAATGAATTTGAATAAAAATCTTTGGTATCTCATACTAGTCAACTGAGGAAATCTAAGCTTGGTTATTTACTTCATGTTTTCTTGGTTCCCATAATGGAATTATGGAGCACCCAACTGGGACCACCGCTAACTATAGAAGTTAGTACCCTCAAAAAAAAAAAAAGAACAATAGGAGTCAGTAATATATGATAGCATTGAAACTCAGTATGTAATCAAATAATCAAAGGCTAATTTTTTTTATATATATGGACTTTACTCAACCAATAGTACTTTTTTTATACATTTGCCACTAATACTTATAATTTTGAATTATAAAGGGAATGATGTAAAGGTGCACCATATCATAAATTAAATATAATGAAAATAAAACTCAAGCTTCGTATTAGTGTGAAATGTATTATACATATCAAATTAATGGCATGCAACTTTCACTATTAAGATGAAATTGTCTGCCAAGAATTATTGTAGAGGCAGTTTATTTATGACTACGAGAGAAAAATTAAATTCTTAATATAACGGTTATTAAACTAATGTAACATAATCATCCTTAATGCATTCTGGTATTATCTTAATATAAGCACTTAATTATTCTTAAACTAATGTAGTTATTATTTAATGTAACATATTAAGAATGATTGTGTTACGTTAATGAAATAATTGTGTTGTTGGGTTAATTCTCGCAAGTATTAAATAAATGGGGCCATTAATCGATTCGTTAAGGAAATGATTTAGGTAGCAATAAAGAAAATGCATACTTTATTAATTTGTTAATGAAAATCATTTCGCGTGCTGCCTCAGGTGAATTAACTATTTTCGTTATATTTGTGATAAGATGCGCTTTCACATCGATACGATAATAAATAAGGTCCTACGAAGGTGTAGTACATATATTTCAAAATAGAACATGGCCCACGACGAAGAAGACAATTCAAAATTTGGTTTGGAAGTTCTTCTAGCCCAAAAGAAGTTGTGGTGGTCATCTAGTTCATGTTTCATCCCACACATATGACTAATAATTTTTTTCTTTCACAAGCCAAAAAGAATGTGGTGGAAGACTGTCGATGGACTTAATAAAAGGAAATGATTTTATGTGTTCGGTTTAGAATTGACACAATATATCTTCGTCCAGAGTGTTCCATAAGAATATGTCTACTTCGAAGTTCAAGTTTGATAAAGATTTAAAGGTTTAAAAATGAAGTTCCTAGAGAGAGTCAGGACTATGTTCGGAATTGACTTGGGACACCAATAAGTTTTAGACTCTTAGAGCCCAAGGTAACTGGAAGGAAGAAATTGAAGAGGCTAGGACTTCTTTGGATCCTATAAATAATGTTAAAGGTAAAAAATCGCTTTAGGGAATAATCTCTTGAATGAAATTGGAACACAAATAGTACTCCAATATAAGAAGAATTCTTTGTGTGATGCATGCTTGGGGGGTTCGTTGTGCAATGTCCAGCCCGCGGAAAGCTTGTGGATATCGGGTGCTTAGATACCCATGACTGTTGTGTCTAGATTTAAAATTCACGTTTTAAAAATCGAAATTTAATTAACTTAAATAGAAATTAAAACTTAATTTGAATCAAATAATTAATTTTATTTTGAGAATTTAAAAATAAATTTTAATTTTGATTTAAAAAGGAATTGAATTTGATTTTGAGAAAATTTGAGTTATTAAGCTTTTAAAATAGACAGTTCCTTACCTTATAACTAAAAGTGTATTAAAAAAACTTTAAAATGACAATCTTGAATCAAGAATTTTGGAAAAAAATAATTTCAATTTTGAATTAAAAAAAAAAGATTCTTTAGTTTATTATTACAAATTTTAGAAATGTGTTTAAATTGTGAATTTTAAAATTACTAATTTATGTAATTAAAATATATTTTTATCATAAAATCAAATTTGTCTTTCAAAACTAATCATTCCATACAATTTCCTAAACTTAAAATTTACTTTATTTTTATTTCATTAAATAATGAAATTTTAAATTTAGAATGTAAATTCTGATTTTATACAATTTTAATTCAATTTAAAAAAAAAAACTTGACAATTATTATTTTTAATTTTAAAATTAAAATTCATATTTTCTAAAACCTAAAAATTAAAATTTATTTATTTATTCATTATGCGAATTTATTTTCTCAATTATCATTGTTGGTATTGTGGTTAGGGATATCGAGGCTAGAAATGCTATTAAAATAAAAGTATGTATATTTAAAATAAAACTTTTTTAGTTTAGGATATAAATGACAAAGTGGTGAAAGTTAAAGATTTGAATTGTTGTTTTCCCTAAATAAATTGATATTAAAAATGCTCTAAATAGTTTTTAATAAAGAAAAACAGATAAAATGAATTTGAATAAAAATCTTTGGTATCTCATACTAGTCAACTGAGGAAATCTAAGCTTGGTTATTTTACTTCATGTTTTTCTTGGTTCCCGTAAATGGAATTATGGAGCGTGGGGCCATATGAACAAATAGAGAATTGGATAGATAACATAGCCATGCGAGGAAGTCGTTAAGATATTCAGAAGATAATTACGATGATTTTGATATACGATTAATCTTGATTGACCGACTATTTATTGAGAATTCTTGTAAGTAATTGGAAATAATCCATCGCTAACTATAGAAGTTAGTACCCTAAAAAAAAAAAAAAACAATAGGAGCCAGTAATATACAATAGCATTGAAACTCAGTATGTAATTAAATAATCAAAGGCTAATTTTTTTTAAATATATGGACTTTACTCAACCAATAGTGTGAAATGTATTGTCTATATCAAATTAATGATAGCATGCACTTTCCCCCTATTAAGATGAAATTATCTTTGATGAGTTGACCAATGAGACCCATTTAAAATTTCATTCTTAATATAACACAGTTATTACACTATTGTAACACAATCATCCTTAATGTATTACAGTTATTATACTAATGTAACACAATTTTTCTTAATTTAATGTAGTTATTCTGTACAATGTAACACATTGGGATGATTGTGTTACGTTAATGAAAACTCAGCGTGTTACATTAAAGATGATTAGGTTACGATAAGGATAATATCTCCAGTAATGTCAAATAAATGGGGCCCATCAATCAATTCATTATGGTCAATTTCTTCTTAATAAAAGAAAATGCATACTTTTTGTTAATTTAGTGTAGAAAAATACATTCACATTATGGGTGAATTGACTTATTTTAAATTATATTTGATGCAGCAGAGAAAAAATTCAATTTCGAGAAGGAGTAAAGCGAGTAATTTCTAGTAGAAAATCTGAAATTTTTTTAGATCTCAAATGATGAAATGGACTTCACCATTGGAATCGTGCAAGCGAATCTAGCTAAAGCGTCGAATTTCGTCGAGATTAGAAATAGTCGAGATTTCGTGTTTTTCGGGGCGTAGAGAGTAGTTGAACACTTAACGTGATGAGAGGTTCATAGAGTGCCATGTGAAACCCCGAGAAAATTATAACTTTCTGAAAAAGGGTAAAATGGTAATTTCGATCAAAATCCAAAATTTTCGAGATCTTGGATGAAGAAACTGATTTCTGTAGTTGGAATTATGCCGTGAAAATGCAAGCTCTGGCGTGAATTTCGGTCGAATTTCGAACGATCGAATTTCCCACGTTTTAGAGCTGCGAGATTGGTTTGTTATGCCCCAAATCGGTCACATTCGGCCCCACACATCGTGCAGGCTGCTCGTGAATGTCGGGTGACGACATTTATCACGCAATCGGGGCGGGAATCTCCTTTGTACGGGGGATCTCTGCAGGAAATACATCACTTGTATATAACTGCCCAATCAGCGTCGATATTGCCTGAGGTCTCATATACAATTATCTGAGTAAAATTCTCTTAGGCTGCCATTTATACTCCTGACATATATTCCATCTATCAATATGTCAAGTAACATAGGTAAAGCGACCACTTACAGCCCGTAAAACCATACTCATAAACTATCAACTATGTATCATAGTTACAAGAGTTAATTATTTACTGACATATATTAAAATTACAGAGATTACAATACATGTGCTCTGTATATCAGCCGTGGCTCAGGCTTTTCTTACAAGCGGTCTCTGGCTGAGCCGTCTCCTCGTGCGCTCCTGTGCACGAAAATATGTTCCCTCATTTGGGTGGCTAAATGCTCGATGGTGGAATCACCTAAGTGGGCTACTCTCCGCCTGAGATGCGTATGCGATCTTCAAAAATAAACACCACGTTCAAGAAGGCCGCAGTCTACTTGAATGTCTAGCGATCATCTCATATCCAGGAGTCCTCATCAGCTCCCTACTTGCTAACCTAAGCCTCGTATGAGAATTGTCATGTTTGTTGTGGACAACCCTCCGATGTATATATATATATCAATTGGGTAAGTCTCAGACGATTGATATTTTATGAACTACCCTCAGATGTATGTCGGTGGGTAGTCTTGACGATTGATATTTTTAGTGTGGACTACCCTCAGACGGTGCTCAGGATGAATTCCCTCTGGACATTTTCTTGGCACATGTTGGCTTCAACGACAAGACTATATGTATGGGATGTGAGATTGGCATATGGACCTGTGAATAGATTTGTGGGATTATATTTTTGTGAATATAATTGTACTTTTCTTCTGCACTTGGGACTCCCAATCACCTGATCATGTTAGCATATTGCATTTCATCCGTGAACCAGACTGCGTGGGCTAATGATTGACTGGCGAGCGACTCTCGGCAGTTGCTGACGGAAGGCACTTGGAGGCTGAAGACATTTTTGTATGAACTTTATTCTCGGGAATAGTGAAACCCTGCAGATTACTATTTCAAAGGCTGAGTCAGCTGATAGCGGTTTTGAAGCTTTTTGCTTGCGTGAGCATGGAATTTCAAGCCATTCAGGCCTTATACACATCAAGCATAATTTGTGCACAATTTAACCATAAATAACCCAGAAAATGGGTGGAGCCCAGGTCATGGGTCCACTTGAATAAATGTTCAATAATTCGGTCCCGAGTTTTGGGATAGATCAAGCAACCTCACACGACCTCAATCCAACTCAAACATTAACAAAGTACTTAAATAAAGAATAAAACCCAAGTAGGGAGAAACCCCTACCTCTCGGAGTTTGTCGAAACTCCTCAAATCCAGTGCCCACGTGTAGGCCTCGTTGCGTAGAGCAGCTTTTCTTCTTGTCCCGACGAATTCCGACAGTCGGATTTGCCTGAAATTTAAAGAGAAGTTGCTCTCTCTCTAAAAGAAAACAAAAAAAAAATGGCTACTGCATCAATTTGTTCTCCAGCACGTTTTTGGGTTCCCATTTTAAGGGTAGGAGGCAATTAACGTAGGCTTTTTGTATTAACGGTGTCGTTTAAGCGTTCGATAATGACCGTTTATGTCACCCAACTTTCTCTAGTTTGACATTAGGCACTATCTGACATTAATTTCATCATTTTTCTACTCATGACACTTATGGCATATTTCACGTGTTATATGTGACTTTTGTCTCGTAAAATCGTTTCACGGCACGGCAGCGATCTTGCCGGCGTGTAAATTAGTGTCACCGGAATTAGGAAGCGAAATTCGACATCTTAGCTAGATTTTGTGAGACGATTCCAGCGGTGAAATCGTTTCGTCATCCAAGATCTAGAGAATAAATTTTGGATTTGTTAGCAGAAATTACAATTTGTAGCAAAAATTACGATTTTGCCCTTTTGAAATTGGAATTTCTCGGGTCTTCACGGGGGTTCCATTATAGCGACTTGTAGAAAGACATGTGATATGATAAAGTCACGCATTACATGTACACATGGCATTATGTTGCGTATTGGTGAAGGATGGAAATAGAACTTGGGTAAGTCGTGTCGAAAATAAAACTAAAGGACAAAATGGGGATTTAGTGAAAAGATTAAATGAATAAGACAAAAGAAGAAATAGTTTTCTTCTTCTCCATTTGAACAAAAAAAATTTGTAGTAGGTGTGGATTTCAGATTTTAGAGAGAGAGAGTGACTTCTCTCTAGATTTCCCGGCGTTTGAATCGTCGGTTCCCGTCGGTTCTCGTCGGAGGCGAAACTCGCAAAGTCGATCATTGTGAGGGTTACGGCGTAGACAGGTTTGTGAAGTTAGAAAACTCAAGAGTTAGGGATCTTTTCCTACTTGGTTTTATTCTTTATTTAGATCCATTTTAATGGATATAGAGGGATTTGAGGCTGAATGTGTTTCGGTCTCAAAATCTTTGGTAGAAGTGGAGAAAAGCTCACTTATTGTGTGACCATGGTGATTACCCAGCCCTAGGGTTTCCCACTTTGTTCGCCGCCCATGTATGTTAATAATGATTTTGTGGTTTGGGTGATTCAAATGAATTTAGCGTTTGTTAATTATCCTATGTGAGCTAATTTTGATATTGTGTGAATTGAATAATGTGAATAAATTTTTTAATATATACATGTAAAATATATTAGCATCAATGTTTTGGAAATGGTATAATGCATTCCGTATGCGGGGAGGCACCTAGAGCAGTAGTGTGAGTGCATGACACGGAATGAAAGAAATTGAAAATGGTGTGAAGGAATTCAAGGAAGATTTTCCGAAATTGCCTTAGAGAGTGATCCAATGGAAGATTCATCTCGGAGGGCGACCCGCTATTTGTTCGAAAAAAAATGATCTAGCAATTCACCTTGGAGGTAGTCGATATATTTACAGGCTTCGGTAGTGTGTTTTTCAGAACAAAAAGCTTTTGTTTGAAAAGCGTAATTTTACTTTCACTTGTTGGCTTAGGCATGTATGAAGTCGGTGAGGACTCGAGACATAAAATTGGGCGTGTAGACATTAGTAGGATCATGTATTTGCTTGAGTGGTGCGGTTGCCATGCGTATGCGAGCAGGTGGGGGAGGAGTAGCCCATGTAGGAAATTATCACTCTTGGGCAATGCTGCGCTACATCGAGGATCATTATTTTGGTACGAGGGAGTGTACGGGAGGGCGGCCTTCGCACAGAGGCCACGTTTTAGAAGAAAGCAGTTGGCTTTGGTATTCATTTATTATAACATGTATTAAAATTTTAAATTTTAATATATGTTTTAATTAAGTGATTTATTAACTCTTGAGGCTAGTGTTATATAGTTGATGTATTTGGTGAGTATTGATGTAGCAGGCCCCAGTGGCCATTTTACTCATGTATAGGTCTCCATGATATGAGACCTTGAAGTATTCCATGTTGACGGGTTGTCAAGCGGGACCCGTGGAATCGGGCGTCACGGCAGTATTAGAGCTTGGGTATCTGATACTGGGGCTTGAGGACTTGAAATTTAGGTCATGGTCATTTAGGTGTGAGAGCACCACAACTTGGTGTGGCTCAATGTTAGGGTTTAGGTATGTGCTTACCTAGGCAGTCACGGGACAAGATTAGAACATTGCATCCATTGTGCATTTTGATGAATGGTGTGTATAACGTGAATTGTTGTGTATGTTGTGTGAAATTGTGTGCTTGGTGACTAGAACATAGGAAAAATTATATATATTGTTGAGAAATTTTGGGCAAATTGGTCCAGAATTAAATAAAAAAATGAGGAATTTTTTTTTCTGAGGTTTTACAGTGTGTAAAACAGGAAAAAAAATAAGTAAAATAAATTATGACCAATTTATTTGGTTCCTCACGAAGACATGAAAAAAAAATATATAATTTTTTTGTGGTCTTCACGATTAAATTGGAACAAAGGAAAAAAATCGTGAAAAAAAAAAGTTGCGAAGTGGGATAGGTAATGCGAATTTCGAGGCTTAGTCACGATACAACAATTGTATCGTGACATGGCAGAACTGGAAGGGGTGGGGCGTGCATGTTGCTTGAGAACACGGTCCGACACTGGTAGGAAACGCGCTGCGATACATCCGAAGAGAACGCGTCTGACCCGGCCGGCGCAACCTGGCCGGTTGCGCTTGAAGAAGCGGCGGCTCATGCGCGCCCAGCGGCGGCTCTGAGTGGGTTCGCGATACAAAATGTATCGTGGGCGAGCGACTTTGGAGTCGTACAGCAGCGCCCGGGGCCAAATCTGGCGCGGCGATGCGCCGCGTTCTGGCGAGGCGGCGAAACACGAGCAGCGACGCCTGCGACCACAGCGCCCATGCGCGTGCCAACGCCATCACAGCCATGACACGTATTTGTGCGAGACGAGTGGGCGCGGTGTGCGTAGCTGGGCCATGGAATTGTGCCTGCTTGTGCACTCATTGATTTTGACTTGGTGCATTGTTTTGAGTCACTATTTGGATCACTGTTCATGAACAATGTTCATGACACTTCATTCACGAGGTGCAAAAAAAATAAAAAAAATAATTTTTTTTTTATTTAAATATAATTAATTGTTATTGTCTTGTCTACCATGATCATGACGTTGTGTATAAAATATTCTTTCGGTATGTGAATGTCTCTCGGGGTAGTGTTTTGTGGAATGCTACATTAGAACAACTTGCCATTTGACATGTGTAGATGGCTAGTCGGGATGAGGGCATTAGAATTAGGTCCACGAGGTGCTAGCCAAAGCACCACTAGTATTTGACATTGAGGCCTTTACCCAAAATTGTAAGTTCAGGCTGTATTATTGCACAGGCTAGTGCGTGATAGCTAGGGTCAAGTAACCTTAGGAGGTTAGGGCATAATCCTCTAAGATCATTCACGGGAGGAGATCAGATGGTGTCAAATCATTTATTCATCTGCGAGGTTGAGAGGTGTGGAGCTATGAGTGCCTCGATCTTGCAGTCAGGCTAGTGCATTCAAATTTTAGAGGGTGAGGCAGTGGTGGAATTGGGTAAGAGACTTGGGAATCTAGAGCGATGACTTGGGCGAGTTCCGCCTGATCTTTCGCTTGGAGGCAAATATTTTTAGGACCTTTGCCGTCACGAAGGCTGAGTTCCACAAGCTGACGGGGGTATGGCAAATGGGTATGTCATTTAGATTAATGAAGCGAAAGCCGTTTTGCGATATTTACGTGGCCATGGGTTTAGCGAGTCGGGAGATTGGGGATAAATTTAAAAGTTGTCATGGGGTAGGATGGACTTCGCCTCTGAGACATAGGCTATGGTTGAGGCTTTGCCATGACCTGAGAGAGAGATGGAGGATACACGAAGCACTTCGGGATGCGGGTGTTGAGTGGCGGAGGAAGGAGGGGTGAGTCTTCTTGGTTCGGAGAGGAGCGGAAGGCTTACGCATGAGATTCCAGGGGAAACGGGGGGCAAAGGTTGCCGAGGCCCGAGGCAGATGGGAGGCATTTGGTCGGGCGGAACATATGATATATTACGCGGCCAACTTTGAACATATGAGGCGGGATTGTCCCCGGAAGACAAGGATCAGGATTTTGGGGCGGCCACGGTCAGGTTAGGCAGCAGAACGAGAGGATGCGGTTCATTCCTCGCTTTAGTATGATTATGGAGCGGGTTAAGTCCGCAAAGGTGCTATATAAAGCACCTTAAAGCGTCTCAAATAAGTAGAGGGGCGGGAGTGTGGACCGAGTGAATTTTATAGCTCACGGGAGACGGGACTTAGGGGACCCGAGGGGCATGTTTATGATGTTGTGCGGAAGGCAGGGATGCAGATCGTAGGACTGTGAGTACGTTTATCTGCATTTGTTTCCGTGCATCATGTTAGTTTAATGCATCCTGTGTGATTGATTTGGGCTCAGAGGTTGAGGTCTTTAGAGAAGCCATGTGTGGATGTTCTTCCCTAGGATGTAGGGTGGGAGTTGGTAAGATGTGTCGAGATCGTGAGTCAAGGATCTTAGTGATTTCCTGCATGAATAACCGAGTTAGTGGAAGCGTCTCCGGGTTTTGATGCCATTCTGACTTGGATGGGGTTGTGACCATCGGGTTGTTAGTAATTAGCGACCTTAGGCGGGTTATCATACAGAGTACGGTCTTGAAGTTAATAATAGCTTGCATATGCATGTGAGTGATGCGTATGTGCGTGGAATATCGGGACGAAATTCTTTTAAGTGGGGGAGAATGTGAAACCCCGAGAAAATTCTAACTTTCTGAAAAATGATAAAATGGTAATTTCGGTCAAAATCAGAAATTTTTCGAGATCTCGAATGAGAAAACGAACTACACCGTTGGAATCGTCTCGCGAAATCTAGCTACCAAGTCAAATTTCGTTTGAATCCCGGGACTGTCGGAATTTCATGATTTTTAAGGCACGGGGTGTTGGGTGCCATATAACGGCTTGTGAAAGACATGTGATGTGACAAAGAGTAGCTCACTACGTATCTTGTGTGACGCGTATTTCTGTGATTGGTGAGATGATGGAAATGAATGGCTTAGATTAAGCCATGTGTCAAAAATCCAAACTAAAGGATAAAATGGGGATTTAGTGAAAAGATTAAATGAATAAGACAAAAGAAGAAATAGTTTTCTTCTTCTCCATTGGAACAAAAGAAAACGTGCAGTAGGCGTGGATTTCAGATTTTAGAGAGAGAAAAAGTGACTTTTCTCTAGATTTCCTGGCGTTTGGACCGTCGGTTCTTGTCAGTGCAAGCGAAATCGTCCCTATGACTGCGAGAGTTCTGGCGTGGACCTTTGGTTTTGTGGGTTAAACTGACTCGAAGGTGAGGATCTTTTCCTACTTGGTTTATTCTTTGGTTAAGAGCCATTTGAATGGATGGGGATTTATTGAGGCCTGAATGGCCGTGTTTTCGGTCTCAAAATCTTTGAATTGAGTGTCGAAAATCCCTATTGTGTGGCCATGAACAGTGTTGACCCTAGGGTTTCACTGCTCACGTGATATGTTGTGTGATTTTGTGTGGTTTGGGTGATTCAAAATGAATTGCTTGATTTGTTAATTAGCCCATGTGAGATAATTTTGGTGTTATTATTGTGAATTGAATAATGTGAATTATGTGAATTAAATTTTGTTAATATATACATGTAAAATATATTAAGCATCGATTGTTTGAAATGGCATAATGCATTCCATATGCAAGACCTCTAAGCGATAGGTGTGAGTGCATGACACGAAAATGAGAGAAATTGAAAATGGTCGTGAAAGGAATTTCAAGGAAGATTTTCCGAAGAATTGCCTTGGAGAGTGGTCAATGATTCGTCCTACGAGAGGTGACTCATGATTGTTCGAAAAAAAATGATCAGTGATTCACCTCGGAGGGTGAGTCAGTATATTTCTTTGAAACTTCGGTGGTGTGTTTCAGAACAAAAAGCTTTTGTTTGAAAACTGTAATTTTGCTCACATTTGGCTTAGGCATGTGTGAGGGAGTCGGTGAGGACTCGAGACATGGGATTAGGCATGTAGACATTCGAGTAGGATCATGTATTTGCTTGAGTGTGTTTGGTTGCCATGACATGTGCACTTAGGTGGGGAGTAACCCATGTAGAAAATTATCACTACTGGGCATTGCTCACCTTTGTCGAGGATCATTATTTTAGGTACGGGAGTGTCAGGAGGGACCGAGCGCTCACTTTGGGGCCGCGTTTTAGAAGAAAGTCGGATTGTGGCTTTGGTAATCATTTTGTATAACATGTATTAAAATTTTAAATTTTAATTTATGTTTGAATTAAGAGTGATTTATTAACTCTTGAACTATTGTTATATAGTTGATATATATTTTGTGAGGATTGATGCATGGGCCCAAGTGGCCATTTTACTCGCATGTGGACCTGGTGTGGTTGTTGTAAAATGTTGGGACAGGTTGTATTTTGGGTAGAGCTCCGTCTGAGGAGACTTTGCCGTTTTTCGTGAGTGGTGTCGGGTTGCAGAGCATACAGTATTCCATGGAGTTGAGCGAGTTTGTCGACGGACCGTCGAGGAAATGGGGGCGTCATGCCACGTGTCGAAGTGCGGGAGTAAGTTAAACAAAGATACTCAAGTGGGACCTATAAGATACATGTGGAAGCATGATTGGAGAGAAATCGAGGTAGATGGATAAGGTGATAAAGGGTAATCAAAGACGATGGGGTATTGACATGTGGCAAAAAAAAAGAACTCTCGAGCTTGACTTTTGGCCAGACAATTCGGGAGGAAAAGAGAAGGGAAAGGAAGAGGAAAAGGGGAGAGAAGAAGAAAACTAGTGAGAGAAGCTCGCTTCTCTATAGTTTTCCTAAGCAATCTGTGGCGGTTCAGGCGGAGATCAAGAAGAAAAGTGCTTCCTAGCAAAGGGTTTCCCGATGAAGATCGGAAGCAGGGGAGTTTCGACAAACTCCAAGAGGTAGGTCTTCTCCTACTTTGATTATTTTCTACCCTAAGGGTTGTGTGGTGGTGTTTTGCCCCAAGGGGAATGTTTGGTTGCATTTTGAACCATGGAAAGTTACCCTATTTTGATCATACACATTAGATGGACTTTAGGACTGGTTTTTAGGTGGGAAAAAAAGGAAATTTTGTAGTGATTCCTTCAAGTAAAGTGTAGCCACATCAGTGAACTTGATGTTAGGCTTTTGAATTTCCCAAATTGAACCTCTGTAGCTCAAGTTATGGTCTGTTTACTTTGAATAGTCTAGTCGAAGGGCTGCTGAACGGCTAGCGGCTGATGCAGTCAATTTAACGGTTGCAGAGTACGCTTAGGCTAGCGGTTAAGGTATCGGTAGCGGTTAGGGCGTGGCTAGGCCCAGTGAGGCTGCCTAGCCCGGCTAGGGACGAGGCGTTCAGGACCATTCGGCTAGCCCATTTAGGTCAGCCCAGATTAGGGGGTGCTGGCCCGTGAGATAGCAGGCTCTTGGGTTAGGTCGACCAGGCTAGAGCCGGTCGGTAGCGGTTAGGGTGACCTTGACTAATGAGTTAATTTGTTCAGCGTTATTTCTTGAGCTAGCGATTAGAATTTCAGGCTAGCGGTTAGAAGTGCAACTAAGGCTGAGTACGGCTGATATTCATGTGTGGCCTACAACGGACCCGATTATAACTTCTTGATCAGAACTCCGTTCCAGTGTTCTTAGACTACATGAAAACCCGTTGGTCGAATTCGCCATATGCTGTGGAGGACAGTGGGTGAGTATAACCTACTAAAATCTATGTTTCGAGTGGTGATTAGGCTAGGGTTGGCTATTCAAGTGTGGCCTCGACTTGGACGACCATAACTGTACGTCGAGCTTCAGTTGGTGTTCTTGGACTATATGGAAATCCCATTGAGTTTAGATTCCATCCATATGCCTATGGAGGACAATGGTTAAACACAACCTTGCTGAAATTTATGTTTTGCACTAAGTGTGCAGGTTGCTCGGTTGTGTCGAAGTGAATAGCCGGGTTTTAACATGACCATTGTATGGCATGTTGTAGGCTGTTGTAATGGGTAGGAATTACCATGAGTTAGCCTAAGGAAGGTTGTATGGCATTATTGTTTATTCCTGGATTGATGAATGCTAATATGTTTTGATATGATGTATATATATATTGGCATAGAGTATATGGGGTATATGCTTGTGATATATGTTTGCATGGTTATTGGCATGATAATTGCGGTGGCATAGTGCGTGCGTATGCGCTGGCTGCTCCGCGTGACATGAGTATGAGTGCATGGTAGAGATCGACACTGTGTTTGGTGTTCGATGGTGTGTCGTGGGTACACGGTTATTAATCAACACTGCGTTTGGTGTTAGATTAGGCGGGCTTGGTTAATGGGACAACGTCCCGAGTAAGGTTACGGAATATGAAAATAGTAAAAGGCAGTATCTTGTTGGGTAGCGTGAGTTGGGATATATTCCCCCCAGGGTGAAAGACCCAATTTTTTGAGGTTAGACATGATCGCAAACGGTGGCTTGTCGAGAAGATATGGCCAGTAGGGGCCCATGGTGCGACACAAGAATCACTACCCACTATGACCTTGAAGGTGTAAATTAAAATATGAATATAAAATGTAAAGAGTCAAAGAAATTATCATTGGATGTCATGGAAAATGATGGTTGTTCACACATAGGTTTAGGCATTGTGTAAGGGAGTCGGTGAGGACTCGGGACATGGGATAGGGTGAGTCACATTCTCATCCATGGCATGTAGACATTCGAGTAGGAATGTGCATGTTTTTACTTGAATGTGTGTATGTTTGATCACTGCATGAGCACTTAGGTGGGGAATAACCCTTGTAGGAGATTATCACTACTGGGCTTTGCTCACCTCGTCGTGAGACCCCCCCTTTTAGGTACAGGTCTAGTGCAGGCGGCAGACCCGCATATGGGACCGCATACGGGATGAGAGCAAGACACGACTCTGTTTTGTTTTGTTTTTGGTCTTGTATTATATTCGAGCAGAACCAAAACATGTACTACTGTGATTATAGTCTATCATATATTTTTGTATATTGTGAATTGAATATGCAAAAATGGGTCTCGGTATATGAGACGTGTGAGTGTGGTATCGGGGCATCCGATATCTACAGGTTTTCCGCGGGTTTACGGGTTGTCAACGGGACCCCCGGGATAGGGGCGTCACATTTGATGATACGATGCACCTTTACATAATTCCCCCAATTATTAAATATAAGGGCTACCCAGAGGTTTAGTACATATTTTAAATTAGAAACAAATCGGAGTTTCTATTCTAAAAGGATGTGATAAAAAAGTTTACTATTTCCAATGTGATAGCTTAAAGGAAAGAACAAAAATTAGAAGGTAGAGATGGAGTCATATTAGGATAATGATCTAGCCTTATCTAGACGTCCAAGACCGAATTACAAGTGCTATAAATTCAGGGGGTTTGGAAGCTACTCATCACGGATTTTGAGAGGAGAGTTAAGGAAGAACAAGCGAAGTTCGAACGTGTTGAAAAGTGCAAAGTGTAGATACTCGGTTGATATAATATTGCACGTTAAAAGCCTTTTCACCTTATGTGAAAGATGATGTTCTTTATTTTCTTCATCTTATCTAGGGCTGGAACTTGGGTGGGTTAACTTAACCGAACTCGAGCCCAACCCCAATGTTTGGGTTGGGTTGAATTTGGGTTCAACTTTGTCAACTTTGATTTAATTTGGTTTGAGTTTGAATTTAATGGCTTGGAATAGCTTGACCCCGACCGAACTTGACTATATATATATATATATATATATATATATATATATATATATATATATATATATATATATAACCATATATGTAAATCCGGGGAAAAATTCAAATTTTCTAAAAATGGTAAAACAGTGATTTCGGTTGAAAATCGGAAATTTTATAGATCTCGGATGATGAAACGAACTTCCCCGTTGCAGATTACGTCTTCATGAAATCCTGAATTACCCAGTAATTTCATCGGATTTTGGGAGCGGTCGAAATTTAGCGTTTTTCGAGGAGCGTAGGTGTCGGTGACACATATGGCATGATCTGTGGATGCGAATGGCACCTTAGGGAGGGACATGGCATGACATGTGGTGCACTTGTGTGAATGACTCACATTGAGCCAAGTGTCAAGTGGAGGAATAAAACAAGAAAATAAGGAAAAGAAAAAAAAAGAAATTAAGAAAGTGCCAAACAAGTGCCAAAAATGGCCCTACATTTTTGGCACAAAAACGAGCAATGAGGAGAGTGAGCGTGAGGATAAGAAAGAGAGAGAGAAAGGGAAAATGGGTTTTTGCTTATCTCACAAAAGATCTGCAATGTTGTCGGTTTTTCGTCGGGCAGAAAGTTGATCAGCTCATCTCAGTACGCGTGGGTACCAAAATCTTGGGTTCGTCAAACTCCACGAGGTAGAAGAATTTTCCTACTTGGATTATTTTGCTTTAAAGGCCGTTTTTAATGGTATGGGCGTTCTTCGAAATAAGCGGCCATGTGTTTAGTCGAAGATTTTTGGGGGTGAATATTGAATTTTAGGATTAGTTCCGGGCAGTCTCGGACTATGTTGAGATTTGGTTTTGATCCCAGGACCGATGTCTTTGGGTTTTGTTGAGTGTTTTGGAATCACAGTGATTCGGTTATGAATGGAACCAAAACTGGTTTGTGGTAGTGAAGGGACGAAGATTTTTGTTTTTATGGGTGAGAGTGGACCATTTTGTGTGTTATTCTTGGAAAAAAATTAACATCTTTGTTATTATTGTAAAATCATGTTAATATATACTTGTTTGATGTATTAACAAGGAAATTGTGATAAATGGAAATTATATGTAGGAAATATAATTATCCGGAATTTATAAATGTTTCATGCAACTCTTATTGTGCATGTAGCATGATATCGCATGAAATGACATGATTGCATTTCATATACACGGTCACATAGCGTCGAGTTGGGTGTGGGTGCATGGTATTGTTATTCACCATTCTTTGTGAATGTGCGGTGAGCACGAAAATGGGATAACGTCCAAAATCGAGACTTACGGTTGTATAAAACAATAATAATAAGAGGCTTCGTGTGTTTGGGTGACGAAGTGATGAGATCCCCCTAGGGTGAAAGACCCAAATTTTATTCTTGGTCAGACATATCTAGCGATGAAAGTTTGTGAAAGTGTTGGAAGGAAGCTTAAGAGCACAGGTGAGACCGAGTCGCCTTTCAAATAAACACATGGGATTTGATAAATTAAAATTAGAGGGTTGTCAATGGTTTAAGTCATTGGTGAAACACCAATGGTAGTTTTTCACATTGGCGTTGCGGGTGTGAGAGTCGGTCGGGACCCAGGGTTGTGGGCATGAAGTCGTCTCATGCGTGACAGAACATTCATATAGGATTGCATTATTTATATGGAATATATGATTTGATGTTTGTGTATGTCATTACACATGTGCATTTAGGCGGGAGTAGCCCTTGTAGGAGAAATTTTCTCACTAGGCATTGCTCACCCATTGTGGGACCCCCTTTCGGTGCGGGGGTGTACGGGAGATGGCGATTCAGACGAGGCGTGATTATAGAAAGAAGACCGATGTTTGTATGACTATTTCATTTGTAAAAAGTATTTTGTATAAAATAATTGTAACTAAATTCTTTTGGGACTATTATCTAAATAGTCGGGTATGTAATTATGGGAAGAGGTCATGATCGAACTCTTACAATTTGTAGTGCGCGTTTTATTTTCATATTTTAGATTTAAATGTGAATGAATGGGTCCCGGTAAAAGGATGTATATTGGGGATATTGACAAATGGACCTTGTGTGGTCGATACTACTTATGTTGAGACCGTGGATGGGTTATGATTATACTATTATACAGGTTATATGTTGGGTAGAGCTCCCAGACAAAGGGAGACTACGCGATTTTAATGTGAAAATATGGATCCAGATAAATGGGACCTGTTGGTGTCTCCGGGTCTGAAATCCGCCGAATTTCGTGGGTTGATGGGTTATCAACGGGATATATATATTTAGTTTTTTTTTTTGCAATTTTTTTTTATCCGAACACTCCATTTCACTAATGGTCCACTGATACTTTTTCTCACAAAAAATATTCATATTTACCTTTGACAAAGTATAAGTTATTATAAAAAAAAGTTATAACTACAAGTTACCATTCTATCATTCCGAAACAAAACCTCTATATATGTACTGTAATTGACAAAAAAAAAACCTTAATTTATAACCCTTTGCCATTTGGAATCCACCAATTCTTATCATATCTTCTTAAGTATTTGGTGAAAACATAAGAAAGAAAACGATATGAAAGTTGGAAGGAACTATGAAGAAAAACTATCCTACTTTATTTAGGAAAGAGATACAGAAAAAACCATAGAAAAGTAAAAAGAGGAAGAAGAGGAAGAAAAGGAATAAAAAGAATTATAAGTTCTTTATTATTTACCTTTTAAATTTTATTAAAATGTTATATGAATAAATGATAAATATATATTTTATTCATTTTTTTTAAATTTACTATTGATAATAATAATTCATATTTAAACTTATTCTTATTTAAGAACAAATTTTGTTGCTAAAGCTTCATAATAAACTTATATTCTTTTTAATACACTTTGACTTCAAGATAGTAAATTGTTCCTACTGACACTCGAACCTAGGACCCCCTCCCTATGCTCTTTGTCTGTTTGTAACAGTGAACGCTCTACCACTTGAGCTAGGTATGATGGGCATATTAAACTTATATTGTGACACCCCCGAAACCGAAGTCTGACTAGCGTAGATCAACATGAGAATTTTCTACCTTAGGTCATTTAGCACTAAGTCTTGGTCTCACGGATCGGTACCAATTACTCATGGACAGAGTTACTGACACACCGCATCTATCGTGCCAGCGGGACATTCGTTCATATTTAAATTAAAATATGAGAGTAATGCACTTAAATACAGTCCGTAAGAGTCCGATCACGACCCTCCTACCATAATTACATACTTGATTATTGGCAATAGTCCAAAAGAATTTAATTATAATTCTTTTATACAAAACACTTGCTAGAACTAGTTTGTCCTAAGCACTTTTTTACAAAAAGATTTATCAAGGCTACATGTCGGCCTTCTTCGCAATCACGACCTCGTCTGAACGCGGTCCACCGGTGTCGACCTTGTACCTGAAAGGGTTGTCCCATGAAGGGTGAGCCACGCCCGGTGAGGCATCCCTACAGGAGCTCTCCCGCTAGGTGCACATACGATACCATGTTCATGCACTCGAGGAACACATTAAGTAAAATCTGGGGTTTCTACCATGGAATTTCTACATACCATGAATGAGATGAGACTCATCATGCCCCATGTCCCGAGTCCTCACTGACTCCCTCACACATGCATATGCTAAGTGTGAAAAACCGTCATTCTGGATGAAATCCAATGATCATTTTCAAAACAAATTTCATTTGTTTATAACCAAAAGCTTTTTGGATGATACATCACAATGATAATTTTATATTCAAAATCCATGCACCTTTTTATGGGTAGTGGATTTTTGGTATCTCACCTCGGGCTCCGCAAACCCAGACACTTTTACGGCCTTTCATTGCTAGGAACTATGTCTGACCATAATTGGCGGGTTTTTCACCCGATGGGGGATCTATCCCTTCTTGATGATATCCGGCACATATTTTAAACTGTGCGACCATACGACTGCGTTGGACGTTATCCCATTGCCAGCCTGATAAAAACCAGCGCAATGTTGATTTACGACCACGTGACACCCCAGCCCGAGGTCAGGTGGCCATTTGTCAGCGCATGGAATACCCTGGCTTCTCGCATATAAACATATCTTCCTCAAGCATATCTTCCCATTCGTCGAGATCCATTCTTGCTTATATATTTTAGAAAAATATACAAATTTATCAAAACAATTCATAAGAGTTCGAGTTACAACTCTCTTATATTACATGTAAAATCTAGTTGTTTTTTACAAGGTTTTCTTAAACCATAGTTAGAAACTCTTTACACTGCAATCTCGGATGAAAGTCGATCCTTTGTACATAACACTTTGAAAGGGGTCCCATGACAAGTGGGGATAAAGACTGCTTGCAGGGCTCACTCCGCTAAAGTGCACATGCTGATACCATATTCACATAATAATACACACATCAACATTCCACTGAAGAATATGCCAATTCTACCTGGAATCCTACATGCCATGAAATGAGATGAGACTCATAATGCCCCATGTCCCCGAGCCCTCAGGCTCTCGCACATGCTTATGCGAGTGTGAAAGCGTCGTGCAGATGACATCGATGATAATTTTCAAAACCAATTTCATTTGTTTATAAACCAAAATCTTTTGGATGATACATCACAATGATCATTTTATATTCAAAATCTATGCACCTTTTTTGTGGGTAAGCGATTTTGGTGTCTCCATGAACCATAAACCAGGACACTTTCGTGGCACTCCTTGCATTGGGGACTATATCGAGCCATAATTGGCGGGTTTCACTAGAGGGGATCTATCCTTCTTCTTATTTTTCGACACATATTTTCATTCCTCATGTATAAAATCGTCTGACTCGTTGAAGCGTTGTCCCATTTAACAGAACCCTGACCCAAACTGATACGATTATTCGAATCATTAATCATGCACTCATACCCATTTAACCCGTGCATATGGAATGCAATATGCCATTGCCTATTTATACCATGTCCCATTGATGAATGCTATATGGAAAATTTTATCAAACATGCATATCACCAATGCATCTTAGGCAATTGCATCAAACATGCATATAATTTCCTACATTAACTCATTCATGTCAATTTATCACTCAAGCATATATAAATATCACATACAAATCATTACTTAGTCAATTAATGAAACACTTTATCTTCTAGGCTAAATTACAACATAACATGTCCACAAAATAGCATACAACATGCCATGTAATGGCCATGTCTCACATACAATTCATCACATGTCAATATATTATTACACATATCAACATTTCATCAAACAAGCATGTCGTACCATGCAGTGTACGCAATTGTTACGATCCAACATTTCGGCAATGATGTGAACACCAAATGCCAATCACTAGCATATGGATGGATTCTAGACTAAAAGAGATTTTCATAGAGTCTAAAAATGAGCAAATCGGAGTTTGGATGAGAAACATTTGGTAGTCCGAAGTTAGAGTACACCAGGAGCCACACTATTGCTCCAATCCATGCAATAGTGTGCCCGAGGGTTGTAGGAGCATTTTCCAACCACGTGACACCCCCGAATCCAGGAGATTAGTTGTGACCCATCAACCTGCGGAATATTCGTGGATGTCGGGTAACCCGACACCACTCATGAAAATCGGGCAGAGTCTCCTTTGTACGGGGAGCTACCCGAGTCTGAAACCTGTCCCTGACAATTAACAATGACTACACAAGGTCCACATGCAAGTAAAATAATGGCCACTTAGGCCCCTGCATCAATAATCACAAAATATGTCAACTATATACAATAGTTCAAGAGTTAATAAATTACTCTTTACCAAACATATATCAAAATTTAGAGTTTTAATACATGTTATACAAAACAAATACCCCAAACCCTGGCCTGGCTTTCTTCTAAAAGCAGCGGCCCTCCCAGTGAGCGCCGTCCTCCTGGCACACTCCTGGCTGCTGAAATGCGGTCCTCGGCCAGGTGAGGCAAAGCCAGTAGTGATGTTCCTACATGGGTTCTCCCCACCTAAGTGCACATTCCATGACGAACAATCACATCAGAAATTACATGAACTGCACTTGAATGTCTACATGCCTAATCCCGTGTCCCGAGTCCTCATTGGGATTCCCTCACATATGCCAAGTAGAATGCGAGGCAAATATCTAGTTTTCAAAATAAAAGCTTTTGTTCGAAAAACTTACCTCTGAAATTCGGTAAATATATTGGACTACCCTCCAAGGCGAATTGCTGGATAACGCTCTGAAACAGTCATGGTCCTCATCCGAAGTGATCTATTGGACGACTCTCCAAGACAATTCTTCGGAAAATCTTTCGTCGAAATTCCTTTCACAAACATTTTTCCTTTTTGCTTTCTTTCATGTTATGCACTCACTCCTAATATTCTAGGGTGCCCCAGTGCATATGGAATGCATTATGCCAATCCCAACAAACTCATTACTAATATATAAAACATGCATATACTAACATAGGTAAATCATAAATGTATTGTGGTCATATCAATAACACCAAAATTAGCTCACATGGGCTAATTAACAAGCACAAGCAATTCATTTTGAATCACTCAACATCATAAAAATTTACACCAAAAATCACGTAACTATTCACATGAACAGTGAAACCCTCGGGTTGGCACTGTTCACGACCATAACAATGGGGATTTTCTCCACTCGGTTAAAATGTTTGGGGCCAGAAATACAGCTAATCGAGCCTCCCAGAAACATCTATTATTGGCTCTTGGCCAGGAATAACACAAGTAGGGAAAAGATCCTACCTCTTGGGTGTCGAAACTCACCAAATCAGTGTCCATGGCGTAGCCCTCCCTTGCGTAGATCGAGCTTTGCTTCTTGCTGCATTAGAGAGACCAATGGTCCCAACGCGAGAAAATCTAGAGAAGACACACTTTCTCTCTCTAGATTTCAAAAACTCAAGCTACTGCACTTTTGTTCCAGCCACTGCCCTTTTTTTTTTGGAGAAGAAGATCACTATTCTTCTTTTGTCTTTATTCTCATTAACATTTCAATTAATTCCAATTGTGTCCCTTTGTCTTGATTTTTTGACACTTGGCACAATCTAGGCCATTCATCTCATCCTCTCACTAATCATGCAACATGTGTTACATGAGTACATGTAGTAGGTGACTTTTGTCACATCCATGTCTACCAGAGCATTTTAAGGCACGGGCACGGTGCCTCGAGAAAAGCGTGAAATTGGAGCTATCTCGGAATTTGAGAATGGTCGGCGATGGAAGCTAGATTTCGTGAGACGATTCCAACGGTGAAATCCGTTTCATCATCCGAGATCTAGAAAAATTTTTATTTTTATCGAAATGACCATTTTGCCCTTTTTCAGAAAATTAGAATTTTCTCGGGTCTTACATTCTCCCCTCCTTAAAAGGAATTTTTGTCCGAAGTGCGGACATTCATAACCCGTTCACGTACATAATGCAACGTGCACTACCCCCATGCGTGTAAATTAGTCATTTAAGTATCAAACGAGTAAACCACGTACCTTCATCCCAAACGAGGAAGGGATAGGTGTGTGCATATCAAGCTCTACGTTGACTCCTCCATCACGAGTCTTTGCCATAACTTCCCTCACTAACCTCACGGTCTTACGTCGCAAAACCTAATCCCGGCTATCCACAATGCACAGTGCTCTCGAAGGTCCCCATCGTTAATCGGCCTGATCTCTCACCGATCATACATGTTTGGATTTGGGTGTACCTCGAACATGGGCGTGAAATACCTCGTGGACACGACATGTTGGGCGGTAAAGCCAACGATTTACACTACAGCGCTATCCTCTCGGTATCTCGAAGGGCTCAGTAAACCTCGGTGATGGCTTCCTCGCTTCAGGAACACAGGCACTCCTCTCTTGAGCATCGCTTGAAGAGACATGATCTCAGCCTCGGGCTCTCAAAGGTCGGCGTCGTACATCGGCATAGCTCTTCTTTGGCTCCTAAGCCGTGAGAAGACGTTATTATTATCAAGCTCACCTTCTCGAGGTGTCTCTGTCAGATCGGGACCGATGATGGGCTTTCTCCCACCTCGGTCAACACTTATCGATGATCTGCATGGCCTCCCATATAATACTCATTTGATTGCCATCTGTGCACTCACGATACTTGTTGTTGTGGCGAATTCCTAAGGAAAATGCTCTTCTAAGTACTTTTATGATCCGGGACGCGCATGCTTTCGCGGCATGTCCTCTAACACGTATGGTCTCTCGGGTACGACCATTTGTACGTGGTGGAAGAAGTTGTAACTCATAGTCAGTGGAGTATTGCCCATAGCCTTTTGGAATCTCTTCTAAAAGTGCGTTGTAAACCTCGGGTCTCTATCTGACACTATGGATACTAGTACTCCATGTAGCCGGACTACCTCTCGAACGTACAACCGGCAGAATCTCTCTAATGTGAAGGTCATCCGCATGACTAGAAAATGTGCCGACTTCGTGAGCCAGTCCGCTCTATCATATACGCATCATGTCATGCGATTGTCGTGGCAAGTGGGTCCTGAAATCCATCGTGACATGCTCCCACTTCCACTCGGCCTCGATGGTCAGTAGCCATGTTGGCTTTGGTGCTCAGCCTTAACCTCTTGACACGTGAGACATCGTCGAACAAGTCCCTAGTGTCCTCTTCCATCCCTCTCCGGTGAAATCTTGTGGCGAAGATCTGGTACATCTTAGTGCCACACGGATCTACGGCAAATCGAGGAAGCGGTGAAACTCCTTGAGAATCTCCTCTCTCCATCAGTCCAACTTGGGAACCACTACTAGTCCTCTACATACGAAGACTACCATTTCGTGCGGACGGTCGACCCTCGTCACCGTACATTTGTGCCGTCCTTGATGGACACTATCTGGCACGTCTGCCCTTGGGACTCGATCACTACTCAATAGAGCCAGTTAGTAGCCATTAAACTCCCAAGCGTGCCACTGAGTGCCCTTTGGTCTTGTAGCTAAACTATCCCACCGATCTGAGCATCCCAGCCACTCCCGGGAAGCTATATTAGCCATTGCTCCTCGTGACTTCCGATTGAGTGCATCAGCCACTGCATTTGCCTTACTAGGATGGTAATGTAAAGTGAAGTCATAATCACCACAGGAACTGCATCCATCTGAATGCCTCATATTGAGTCCCTTTGCGTCAAATATCGCCACACTTTGTAGTTAGAGTGCACGATGAACTCCTGTATATAAGTAGTGGCGCTGATCTTTTAAGGCGAGCTACGGCCGCAAACTCCGTATGCTGTGTGGGGTAGTGCGTTTCATGATTCTTGGCCAGGCGGGAACAAAATGGCTACTACCCTCACATTGCATCAAAACACATCGGTCGGCCCTCGAGGCATCACAATACATTGTGTACCCCTGTCCCCTGTCAGGGACTATCGAATGGAGAAGATGAAGTAAGCCTCCTCTTGACTCTCTCTGGAATGCCTCCTGCGTCGGTCATCCCAATCAAGCGACCTCCTTCCGGGTCAATCGTCATAGGTCTTTGCTGTCGGGAGAAATCCTCAGTATGAATCTCCTATAGTACCCAACCAATCCCGAAACTCACATTATCTGAGAAGGTAACCGGCCTCTCAGCTCATCAACGCCTCGACCTTCTAGGTCCATGACACGCGATGCGACACCACGTGTCCCAAAAATCTCACCTCAGTAAGCCAAAACTCGCACTTGTCGAACTTGGCATACAGCTGATGGTCTCTCAGCAGCTGTAAAACAATCCTCAAATGATACTCAGGCTCCTACTCTGACTGGGAGTAGATCAAAATGTCATCCACGAAGACTACGACAAACTGGTCTAGATAGGGTTGGAATACCCTATGCATGAGGTCATGAATCTTTTCTTTGGCGCGTTCGTCGATCAAAAGAGGGCATCCTTTGTAAACAAAGTGCCCATAACTACGAATGTTGTCTTAGGGATATCATCTCCCGCAACCTCGGTGATGGTAACGGTCTTGAGAAGGTAATCTTGGAGTAAGACTCACCCCTTTCCTCTTAAGCTGATCAAACAAATCATCAATCTCGGTAGTAAATTAGATTCTTGATCGTAACCTTGTTCAAGCATGCGTAGTCAATGCATAGTCGAAAGGTCTTGTCCTTCTTCTTATAACGGGCCAGGAGGGCCAATGATGGTCTTTCGGTCTAATGAACCTTGTCATTAACTCTGTACCTGGACTTTGGGTTCTACAACTCAACGGTGCCATCTTATGCGGAGTCCATAGAGATAGGCGAGGCCACGGTTTAACTCAATGCAAGTCTCTGACCCTCTGCCCGGAGTAATCCCGGTAGCTCATCCGAAAAAACATCCTCGTACTCGAAAACTACTCGAGGTAGATCTGAGTCCGGTCTCACCTCGTCCTCTAAGGTAAGGCTTGCTAGCCAACCCGCCAACTATCCCTGACACTTGGACTCGTATATTATATGGGGCAAAATATCATGCTTGTCTCCCTGAAATACAACACGATGCGAGTCACTGGCGTGTGGCGGTAACCTCTACGCTCCTGATCGATGACGACTACGTAGGCGTCGATGATCATCCCCAGGATGACATCAAAATCTGGCATGTTCATGACCCTCAGATCCACTGTGAGTAGAATCCCCAAGATCTCTAACTCGCAACCATGACATATCATCCCTATCCTCAGGGGAGAACTCATATACAAGGGATCCTCCAAGGCCTCAACCTCTAAGCCCAACTCTATCACAGGCGATCTTGACGATAGTTAAGATATGAGCGCATCAAACAACAAATGCGGGTATAAAGCGTACCTGCACGCCTATTAAATTTGATCGCATGCTCGCCTCAGCACCATGAGACCTCTCCCTCTTGGGACCGATCTTGTCTCATATGCCGGGATGATGGCGATGGAAACCGTCACACAGAAGCTGGCATACGAATCTTTGGCTTTCTGAAGTCCATCCCTCGGCGATTGGGGCACTATACCAAACCTGGGATCCACGCCTCCCGAGGCTGATCCACCATCATATGTTCGAGCTGGCGGCGGTGGAAACATAACATCACGTCTGTCCGTCCCGGTAGCCTAACTGATCTGCACTTGGGATAAGCGGGCTTTGGAACCCTTGCGGGCAGAAGCCTTCGACTTCTTTCTCCCGAGCAAGAGTAGATTGATCTCCACTTCCTCTTAGTACCAGCACCCCGAATCTGGATGCCTGCGCATAACATCTACCTCTCTCTGTGGTCATAGTGGTGACCTGAGTCCCTCCTCTACAACCATTGGAGGAATGATGTATGTATTGGAGGTAGTTTGACACATGTGGTTCACCCTTTACTTGGCTTTGTCACGATAGCGGTGACTACTTGATCCTTATGGCCTCGTAGTACCTTGTCAAAAAGTCGGTGGTGCATTGTACCTGGGCATTGTCACTCTCATGATTAGCCATCTCTGAAATGTCAAATGACAAGTTAGATTCAATGCGAGTGTCTCTAAGGTGTAAGCCTGACCTCGAGACACTATTCGATATCTGAAAAATATTTCATACATAACGTCCATGCATTCATTTTGTTAGTATCTGAAGACAATAAGTTCATATATTAAATCATATTCAACAAAAAAATATATATATTATTTTATTTTATTTTCAAAAATTTTATTTTATTTTATTTTTGAAAACCTCATGAAGCTGATGCCTTGAGTCAAAGCTGGGTTGGGTGCACACCACAGACCAGTGCGCCAGCTGCATCTGTGTCACGATACAATCTATTGTATCATATTTCAGCTGAAAAATGGGCGAGTAGCCCATCCGATCTCTGCCTCTTACCATGAAATTTCTTTTTTTCACTTTTTTTCTTAACTGGCTACTACAAGACCACAAATATATATATATATATATATATATATTTTTTCTTTTTCTTTTCATGTCTTGAGTAGAACCAAATAAATTCATTAAAATTTTATTTTATTTTATTTTTTTTTCTAGTTTTACACATTTTAAAACCTCGAAAAAAATTTCTTGATACATTTTTTTCTATGTGCTATTCACCAAGCTTCTAAATCACACAACATACCTGACAAATTCATGTTATACACACCATTCATCAAAATGCACCACACAATGAATGTGTGATCCCAGCTTGCGTGCCGCTCGAGTCTTTGAAGTAATTGTATACCTAACTTATTGATACTAAGCTATACTTTAGTATCCAACATTAAGCTCTGAAATTTATAAACTGAATTCACGATACCAGTATGACGCCAGAATCGAGGGTGGGTGACCTTCGTCAACTTTGCGGAATATTGGATGTCGGGTAACGACACCACTCGCTGAAAATAGATCAAAGTCTCATTTTATGCGGGGGCGCTGCCTGAGGTACCAAAATGTAAACTGGCTTAGGGTCTAAATCGACAGCACAATGACTGTGGAAGTCTAGCGGAAGTAGTTATCGATATCGCTCTCACATGTCTCGTATATCGAGACTCATCCTACATATTTAATTCCTTAAATGCACAAAATAACTTCTTTCATTGTGTCAAGCGTGAGAGTTATAGCACCTAACTCACACGTATAGTATAATCGTGCATTAGAACCACATGTTGTTCCAATATACAAGCAGGATATGCATTACAGTAACCGGTTCTCATGCATAGAAAACACATCAAAGACACTGTATGACCTCTTCGATTTGTTGGCCTCTAAGTCAATAAAATGCAATGTACGTGACTAGTACTGAAAGGGGTCCTGACGGGTGAGCTATGCTGTGAGAGAAGCAAAACCTACGGTTACTCCCCACTGAGTGCACATGCAAATGATCGTGCCACGATCACCTGAAGAATAACCACAATCCATGCCAATCATGTTGTCTATCATGGAAGAACTATATGCCATGTATGAAGGCCTCTACATACTTACGTGTATTGAAGTTCGACCAAGATTTTACTTGATGCATTCAATGGGAGAATCAAACAAGGGATCAGTTCTAACTCCCATCCACCTGACCAGTGGTCTATGTGATATTTATTCACTCATCTTTCTTGTGTCTTTTTAGGCGGAACTTTCCAGGAGTGCACCGCGCGGTCTCTTCTGTACTCAGGCATTTTTGGGTTTTCAGGTGGATGCGTCAATAGATTTTGGGAGGCTTTTCAGGGGTATCTATCCACAACCTTTCGCGACATTTCATTTCCCATTTTCATTTAACCTTTGTAATGACTAATTTTGGACCAAATCCTGTTCAGAGCCCATAATTCGGCGCAAGCGCGATTACTAATTCGGTATCATGAACACACACCCATGCAATGTAGTGTTTTGCTATATACCAATGCAGTGCAATTGTGCCACTGCACTCAAACTCATGCCCAATGTATGAAGACCCCTTCATGGACATTTTTACATTGTACATTATGTGTATGCCATGAACCCTCATGTCTAATATATTGACCGGTTGATATCAATATACATGCAGTCATATTAATATTTACACATTCAATTCAATACATCATGTGAGCATGCATTCCCATGGCCTAACATCACTTAGACAAGTAAATGTCAAGGCTCTTGTCTCAATTTGAAGACCTTAGCACCTCGATCCACCTGACACAACATGCTAAGACATGGCCATGTTGAGCTCCAAGCCAATACAATCAAATACATTTGGAACACACACATTCAAAACACGGTGTCATCTCTTAACGAGGTGACACTTAAATCAAAAAATCACAATGGCTTTAAATTTAAGCCTCGTTACTATCATGGCCCCAGTGCGAGATTAACCCCGAAGTCACGAATCCATGAATTAAAGCGATCTAAAGCAGGGAAAAGCAGTTTTGGAAAGGCACATTTTTAACATGGATTTTCGGTTTCAAACGAGACTTAAAGCGCACTGGAACACCGCTCCCTTTGAATGCATTTCTGAGTCAAAAGGAGTCGGCAATTGGATGGACCTATTTGAAGGAGATATGTTCTCCTATATGTCTAGTTTACTCAGAAATTTGAATCATTCAATTCGGATGTGTGATGGCCAAGTTATGGCCAAAGCACAGTCATGGGATCTCAACATAGCAACTTGAATCACTCAATTATGATGTGTGATGGCCAAATTATGGCAAAACAACGCCCGAGGGTTGAAGGAAAGAAAAATTGGCGACATCTCCTAACATTCTTTTGTATACAGAAATCTCCTCCATTAGGATGCAACCAAGCTTCGACGATGCCATTTCCCGGGGCCCCCGAGAAAGGAAAATAATCAAATAGGCAAGGTCCATACCTCTTGCTTAGTGTGTGGGATCAAATTTGGGTCCTCTGACTTAGCAGCAATGGAGGATTTGCGGCTCCTCCTCCTTTCTCCTTCCTTTCTTCCCACTTTTACGGTTTCCCTTTGCTTTTCCTTCTCTTCTCTCTTTTGGTTTCCTCTCTTCCTCTAGGACTGATCTAACCGGGAAAAAACTCCTTCGGTTATGATTTCTCCTGCACTAGACCAATTCTCATAGTGCTTGACACATGGTAAACGACCATGGCAAAGTGTCACCCGTACGAAGCCATGCTGACCTTCAACTAATTTGCATGCATTAAGGGTATGACACTTAGCCGCTAGGTGCCAATGTTCGAATCACGGTGCCATGTGGCATGCACTCGTGCCATGTGTCACCGTGATTATCGGTCGACCTCAAAATACGCAAAAATCCATTGTCTCGAAATTACGACATGGTTGTTTTGGTTTAACTAGATTTCGAGATGATTACAGCGGCTTGATCCGTTTCGGTCATCGGGAGTGCAGAAAATCTAGGGTTTTGTCTGTCTCGTCCGTGAGAATTCTGGGTCGGCTCATTTTCGAGGAAAAAATCTGGCACTCGGGTTTCACACAAAACTGTCTAACAGTGTCTTTATGATACATAGGGTCCACATGCAGTAAATAATGACGCAGGCCTACGTAATCTTTCACCAAAATCGTCGTATATCGATAGTTGAGGTTAATAAAATTACTCTTTACCAAACTTATATCAAAATTTAGGTTTTAGCCATGTTATACAAAGCGAATGCCCAAAGCCCTGACCAAGCTTTCTTCATGCGGCCTCTAGTGAAATTAGTCTCTATACACTCCCTGTACCTTGATGTGATCGCCGACGAGTGGTAACTGTGGTGATAATTTCTGGTTACTCACCTAAATGCACATGCCATGACAAAAAACAATCACATCCAAGCAATTACATGAACACAGCAGATATATACAGCTACCCGATCCTATGTCAGAGTCCTCATCAGTTCTCACATATGCCTAAGCCGAGATGCGAGTAAATATCAGTTTTCAAAACCGGCGCTTTTTTGTTCTCAAAAACTTACTACCGGTCGATAAATATATTGGACTACCCTCGGCGGGTGTTGGATAACGCTCAAAGCTTGATCCTTAGTCCTCATCAGTATTATGTGTTGGATGACTCTCGAAGACAATTCTTCGGAAAATCTTAAGGTAGAAATTCCTTTCACAAACATTTTCCTTTTGTTTTCTTTCATGTCATGCACTCCTCCTAATATTCTAGGGTGCCCCAGTGCATATGAAATGCATTATGCCAATCCCAACAAACTCATGCTAATATATAAAACATGTATATACTAACATAATTAATTCACATATATCATGTTATTAAATTCATATCAGTAACACCAAAATTAGCTCACATGGGCTAATTAACAATCACAAGCAATTCATTTTGAATCACTCAACTTCATAAAAATTCACACCAAAAATCACGCAACTATCACATGAACAGTGAACCCTCGGGTTAGCCTTTATTTGCAGCCCACAACAATGGGGAGTTTTCTCCGCTCGGTTCGAATGTTTTGAGGCCAGAAAACACGGCTAATCAAGCCTTAAAACTGAAATCATTTACATGGCTCTTAGCCAAAGAATAACACAAGTAGGAAAGATCTCTACCTCTTGGAGTTGTTGGAACTCCTTGAGTCAGTGTCCACGTGTAGCCCTCGTTGCGTAGATCGACTTTGCTTCTTGCTCCGTCGAGAGCCCAGCGGTCTAAGCGGCCAGGAAATACAGAGATAAGGCACGCTACTCTCTCTAGACTTCAAAACTCAAGCCCCTCTTCCTTTTGTTCCAGCCACTGCCGTTTTTTGTGTTTTGGAGAAGAAGAGCACTATTCTTCTTTTGTCTTTATTCTCATTAACATTTTGATTATTCCATTAAGTCCCTTGCATGCTGATTTTTTGACACTTGGGACAATTTAGGTCATTCATCTCATCCTCTCACTAATCATACGGCTTATGTGTACATGGTACATGTAGTAGGTGAATTTTGTCACATCACATGTCTCCTCGAGCCAGTTTTAAAATGGGCACGGTACCTTGAAAAGCGTGAAATTGACGTCTCGGGGTGACAAAAAATTCGACGAAGTAAGCTAGATTTCGTGAGGCAGCGATTCCAATAATTGAAATCTGTTTCATCATCAGGATCTAGAAAAATTTTGGATTTTGCGAAATGATCATTTTCCTTTTGAGAAAATTGGAATTTTCTTGGTCTTACACAACTCCCAGTAAATGCAAATTTATTGAGTCGCTATAGTATGACCGCTTTAAGCCGGCTCGAGCCATCATTACCATTAACATAGCCTGTACGGTTCCAAAATCAATCCAAAAACAATAGGCTAGAAGTAAACCAAAGTAGGAAGAATCCCTACCTCTTGAAGTGTAGCCCCTCGTCGAATCTCCGAACTTTACTCCTTGTTCCAACGAGTTCCGACCGTCAGAACGCCGCCTTCCTTTTCTCCTTCTTTCTCTCTCCCTTTCTTCTCCTTCCCTCTATCTTTCTTTATTCTCTTTCCTTCCTTTCTCTCCCTTTTCTCTTTCTCTTTCTTTTCTTTCGGGTGCTCAGGTCGACTAGTTGAACCCCACTGTTATACACACTTCAAACCCCTAGCATGTTGACACATGGCTTGCCATGTGTAGAAGGACATGCATTTTGACACATAACTTGCCATGTGTCACTCAACATATGATGCCTCGAAAAACATGAAATTCTTACTGTCTCGGAATCCAACGAAAAGAGTGTTATTTGATTATGGTGCGTCACATTCATTCATTGCTGCATCAGTTGTGATAGAATTGGGCTTAGAGGTTGAGAACTTGGAGGAGCCCTTGTATGTGAGTTCTCCCCTAGGGATTAGGGCAAGGATAGGGACAATATGTCGTGGTTGCGAGTTAGAGATCTCAGGGATTCTACTCACAGTGAACCTGAGGGTCATGGACATATCAGAGTTCGACGTCATCCTTAGGATGGATTGGCTGACAGCTTATAGAGTCGTTATCGATTGTGAGCGTAGGAGGGTTACCGCCTACACGTAGGACGGTACTCGTGTTGTGTTTCAGGGGGACAAGCATGGTGTTTTGCCCCAGACGGTGTACGAGTCCAAGTGTCAGGGACAGTTAGCGGGTTGGCTAGCGAGCCTTACCTTAGAGGACGAGGTGAGACCGGACTCAGATCTACCTCTAGTAATTTTCAAGTACGAGGATGTTTTTAGGATGAGCTAAAGGTTACCTCCATAGGGTTGTAGACTTCAGTATCGAGTTACACCCTAGTACTTCTCCTATCTCTATGACTCCGCATAGGATGGCACCGGGTTGACTGCGGGAACTCGGGAGTCCGACTACGGGAGTTCTTTGGACAAGGGTTCATTGCGCCAGGCACTTCACCATGGGGCGCTCCGGTTTCATTTGCAAGAAGGAGCTGAGACCGGCCGTGACTACGAAGCTGTTGAAGCAGGGGTTACGATCAAGAATCGGTACCCGTTACCGATGATTGATGATTTATTTGATCAGTTGAGAGGAGCGCGAGTCTATTCCAAGATAGACCTTCGCACTGGTTACCATCAACTGAGGGTTAGGGAGACATATATCCTAAGACAGTGTTCAGGAAGCGGTATGGGCACTTTGAGTTTACGGTGATGCCCTTTGGATTGACGAATGAGCCAGTAGCATTCATGGACATCATGCATAGGGTATTCCAACCCTATTTAGATCAGTTTGACGTGGTCTTTGTGGATGACATTTTGATATACTCGATTAATTAGAACATGAGTATCATCGGTTGTTTTACAATTCTTGAGAGACCATCGGACACTAAGTTCAATAAGTGTGAGTTTTGAAAACTACGGGGTGAGATTTTGGAACACGTGGTGTCGACATCAAGGCGTGTCCGATGGACGAGAGAAGGAATTCGTAGTGATAAGTTGGGAAGGCCGAAGTCGATCTTTGAATCGTGGTTTTCTTGGGATTGGCGATCGCTCGGCGGAGGTTCATTGAAGTTTCTCGATTAGCGGCACTATGTGAGATTGACCGGAAGAGGTCGAGTTGAATCCGGATGGCCCGATGTGAGAAGGCATTTGAGTTGAAGGAGGCTTGCCCGGCTCTATCACGATAGTCCGGACGGGGCGAAGTACCACGGTGTATTATGATACCCCTTGAGGGCGGGCCAGGATGTGTTTTGATGTAGTCGGGGGTAGTAGCCTTGATTACCGTGGTTAAAGAAATCATGGCGAAGTACCACGACATAGGTGGGGCGTAATCTTCGCCTTGAAGATTTGGGGCCACTACTTATATGGCGAGGAGTTTGAGGTGTACTCAGTGATTAGTGCCCAAAAAGTGCTATTTTGAACCCTATTTCTAATAGGTTTTGAGTGCTTTTTGTGTACTAATCATTCTAATTAACCCGATTTGCACATTAAGGTCCCTACTATTCTGCGATTGTGAAATTGTTTTTGTGGTTTTGCGAGGAATTGGAAGCCCAGTCGTCGTGTCGATCAATCATAACAAAGTCGGGTTGATTTCCGTAATTTCATATGTATTTTTATCAATTTGACAAATAGGGAATGAAAGAATATCAAATCCTAGAAGAAATGGAATAGTGCGATTAAGAGATAGTAATGTGAGAAGCAATGAGTGGTCGTGCCAAAATTAGCTATGCGAGTAATTTTTTCACTATCATAGCAAAAATTACTGTGCATAGCTAAAATTTCAATTTTTGCTATGACTGAATTTTCGCTATGATAGCGAAATTTAATCATTTATTATAGCGAAAATTGTCACGCTCTGATTTTTTGATCCAACGACTCGGGTTTTTGAGTTTTTCTCCTTTCTACCCTTGTAATAGTTTTGTTTGGTTTGTTTTTGTAATTTCCCTTGCTGCGAGCCATTATATAAGCTGAGAGTCAAGGTTTATCTTGATCAATCACTTTGGCAATAAATTGTTGGAGAAGCTTTCAGCTCTCCCGTTTTCCCGTTTCATTTTCTTTCCCTTTCTTTTCTATTTGCAGGCGACGAACACCCTCAGGGATAATGACTCGGAGGATGGTTGTTCAAACCCTTTCCCTTCTTGAAGTGGGAAGGCTGCGGAGTGCGGGAGCTAGGCTCTTTGGAGGTCCTATTTTCACGCAGGTACTCACTGTTGTCGTCTGTGTTCTCCACTTTAACATTAGGTTTAGATCCCTTCGATTCATATTTGGAATGGTTAGCGCAGTAATCTTTAGTGTCATTCGTGCTTATTACTAGATCTTGTGATGTTCATTAGTTACCATTTATTACCCATTGTAATGTGAGTCAAGGAGACTCGTTTATTTATTTGAGAACATAAATGGCCGTGAATGCTATTTTAAAGGATAAATATTTGGGTTAGGTTTTATAAGCTAAATGAAAGTCAGGTTCGGGAAAATGACTATGTGTCATCCTCCCAGCCAGAGAAATGAACCTGAAACCCTCGGTTGTCGTGAATCCCGAAGCTTAGTATCACGATAGCTAAGGAGATCTCTTTTATTATTTTCTTGTTTTACTTTAGTTTATTTTAAGTTTTCATCATCAAAACCCTCCTTTGTTTTTATCGAAACCCCAATCAAATTAAATTCACTAGTTTAACACTTATTTGTTAGTCATTTGCATGAACCATCCATGTGTTTGACCACACAGAGCCCCTTTATCTTTGCGGTAGTTTTACTACGCGATGGAAGGTAGGATCTGAAATTTTGTTGATTTCGGATCCTTTCTTGTGGCTTGCACGAATCCAAATGGCGCCGGGTTACTTAGGGATGGTGCCTAAGTGCATTTGACGAGTTGTGAAACACTTGTGATCCTCATCACAAGTCTTGGTGAATTTCTTTTATATTTCATTGTCATTTTTTTATTTTATTTTCATTTCATAAAAAAAAAAAAAAAAAAAAAAAGAAAAGTTCTTCACGGGGATTGTTTTTGTGTTGTCTTGTGTTACTTTATTTTCTTTACTGAGAGGTCCGTGTTCAGTGGACTTGAACTAGAATCAAATGGAACACCTAAGGGGGGAGGAAACGATATAGTAGGCTACTGTGGAGAAACCCTAGAGCTTACATGTCCATGAGGACTATGAAACCAATGGATGAGTTCTATATAGTGTGCTTACAACCATAGTTGGGGGAATCACACAAATTCCTCATGGGAACCAAGACCTCCACAATATGCACCTCCTAAACCTCCATATTATCACTCCTCAGCCACCACAACCACCACAATTAATTTCTCCAGTTGAGCAGGCCATCCTGGACCTTACCAAGCTAATAGGTAACTTTGTGGAAGCACAGAGGACAATCAATGCTCAATTAAGTCAGAAAATTGACACTATGGAAAACAATGCAAGAGATTGATGGACTTCAAAGTGAAATGGGCGAATTATGGACAACCTTTGCGTACTCCATTTCAAAGCTTGCCAATCAACCTTGTTCATCAGGGAAGAGAATCGAAAGTGTGCTGGTGACACTATCTTTGGAGGAGCAGTGTCTCTGGCGGCTACAACTAATTAGAAAATTTTGAATCCTCTCCGGACATTAGTCTTTCTTTGTGCGCGCCAGGAGAAGAAGGTTTGCGAGACGGTGGAAGAACACAAAGAGAACAATTTACCCCTGCCCCCTACTGATTCAGTCTATATCCTGCCCTCATCTGCATCACAATCCCAACCCAAAAACCCCTAAAGCACCTTGACACAAAGCCACACATCACTTGCCTATACTACAAAACCTCGAGATTAGTAAGACACTTTAAGGAGATTTTGCCACTACATCAAAACTTTGCGGTTGCTTATGTTGCATGGCATAGTGGATGGCTCAGATCTTAGATTTGGAGCACTCGGGCAGGCATTTCTAAGCTCACGCCGGTTCAACGACCTCCAGGCTAGGAAGTGGTTTGGGGGCTCTGATCCTACGCCCTTTTTGTTTTAATTTTTCTTGTTTTATTTCATTTTATCGTATTTTATTTTGATTTCTTTAATTTCTCTTCTTAGATTTTTATCTAATTGTTAAGTTAATCTTTGTTCTAGCTTGTTTTTCACTTTTATGCAATTTTTCTTAATTTTTCTTGTATTAATTTTACGGGTTCGCAGTAGGGTGAGCGGATTGGAAAGTGCAAGCGAAGGAAGCAGAATGAAGATCAGCAGAATAGGAGAGATTTTCGCAACTATAGCGAAAATTTCGCAGTGTAGCGAAATTTCGCTATGATAGCGAAAATATGTACGGTTAACAGACAAAACAGCAAACAGTAGGTATGGTAAAAAAAAAAATATATTTATTTTTCGTTTTCAAAAAAAAAATTCATTTATCAACAAAAAAAAAATTGTCTCTCAAAAAAAATGTTTTATTTTTATTTTATTATTTATTATTATTATTATTATTATTTAAATTATTTTATTTTATTTTCAAAAAAAAAAATCGCTATTTCACATAATTCTGTAACATGTGAAATTTTCGCTATGTAATAAACTATCTGCAGTTTTGCCTCCTCATTTTGAAAGCTCATAACTTTTTCATCCGAACTCCGTTTTAGGCGTTTTTGATACCGTTGGAAAGCTTAGAAATTAGAATCAATAGGTGAAAGAATACTTTTACAGAATTATTATGAGTGTAATTTCAAATTCTCCAACTGTCGCTTTTTACTCTTTTCTTTTCTTGTTTATTGAATCCCAAAGCGGAATTGAATAAGGTGTCGATGGAAAGCTTGCGAAGTTTCTATCCAAAAACGATCAAGTCTCATCAAGGAAATTAACACTTCCTTCCCTAACTGTCAAAGGCCCCATTCGGACCTTTGAGATGTTTGGAGTTAGGGGAGAGTTAGCGAAGGAAGTATTTGTATTTATGTTTTTGTTACTATTTTGAGCAAGCCCATTTTTTGATGTTCAGTGGCTTGCTGGGTTCCCTTTCTATAAAGCTGTTATACTATACAACTTACTTTTTCAAAATTTGGACCCATTTTGCAACCAAAATTTTTGTGTGTTTTTCCTAGCTCATAGTTTTAAAAATTGAAACTTTGTCCAATTCTATTGATGTTAGATTGGTTCCATGCCTAATTGAGTGGATGATTGGTTGAATTCTTCTTTGCTTTCAACATTTTTCTTCCACCTTCCTTCTTCCACGCACTATGCACATCGGGTTTCTTTAATGACACGAAAAGCGCCTATTATCTAAGCCTTGCAATAGCACCCTAGTTTCATTGGCCACATTTAATAGGTTAGGACCCCCATGAGTAGAAGGCCAATGTGTCTTCCAAAATAAAAAGAAAAAAAGAAAAAAAAAAAAGAAGTGAAGAAAAATAAGAAAATTCACGAGCTTTGCCTGGAGACAGGAAACACGGTCCAGGGGGTATATAGCGAACCTTTAAAGCCGTGCCCTAAACCTTCCTTTGGTTGGGAGCCACCGACTTAGTGCTCACTACATGGGTGGATGGGTGGAGTTGAGCAAGTTGTAGGTGTTGGAGTCTCGAAATCATTCGAAGTCCGGGGTGAAACCTGAAGAGTTTGTGGTCGAAAGATCCTTATGACTTGGTGCCCTTAGCCTTAATTGGTTAGGAGTCATCGGGTAGATCCTCGTTATGGACTTTGGTGAGGTGGGTTCCTCAACATTGCACCCACAACACAAAAGGAGTTGTGGAATAGAGTGGGTCTGGTCTATTTAGGTTGGTTAGCATGCTAGGGCGTGGTAGTAGCTAGGTTGGGGGAGAGTGCGGTTTGGCCAGTTTATTGTTGAGGAGGCGATCAAGCGAACACTTAGATTTTAGTGGAGGTTTATGGTTGATTCACCGAGATGAAGACTCTTTTGATACTCAATTTTGTATGGCATTCATTCTCTCAAAGATAGTTATTGGACAAGGCTTTGATGATTTTTACTTAGGGTTAGGCATTTCTTCTTCACAACCTTTTTGAACCACAACCTTGTAACATAATTTTGTTATAGTTTTATATGTTTTTTTTTATTATTATTTATTATTTTCTTCTTGCATTGCTAAGGGACTAGCAATGTGTAGGTTGAGGGTGTGATTAGGGCCCCAGTGCTATTTTAGACCACTATTTCTAATAGGTTTTGAAGTGCTTTATTGTGCTAATCATTCCTAATTAACCCAATTGCACATTAGGTCCCTATTATTCTATTGATCGCATTCAGAAATTTTGTTTTTTGTAGTTTTGTAGGAATTGGAAGCGAATCGTCTTGTCAATCCAATCATAACAAAGCTCCGCTGATTTCATCAATTTCATATGTATTTTTATCAATTTCGCCAGTTTGAATGAAGAATACTAAAGCTAGAAGAAATGGAATAGTGCAAAGGGGGAATAGTAGCCGAGGAAGCCAATGGAACGCTATGCGCTTCAAAATTTCACTATGCGGTGAATTTTCGCTATCATAGCGAAACATCAGGCATAGCGAGCCTCAATTTCGCGGCGACCGAATTTTCTATGATAAAGAAAAAATCACCGCGTGACAGCTTAAAATTGTCCGCTCCCCGCTTTGATCCAAACGACCCTCGCGGCTTTTGGTTTTTCTCCTTTCTACCCTTGTAATAGCTTTTAGTTTCTTGGCTTGTTTTTATAATTTCCATTGCTCTTAGCCGATATGTTGTGAGTCATGTGTTTGTAAATAATCAACTCGCTCGCAATAAATTGCTGGAGAAGCTTTCAAATTTCCTCCCGTTTCCCGTTTATTTTCTTTCCCTTTCTTTTCTATTTTTGGCAGTTAAACACCTCCGAGGATGCACAACCTGGAGGGATGTTACAAAACCCTTCCCTCCTTGAAGTAAGGCTACCGCGCAGGAGCCAGCTACCGGAGGTCCCCCTCGCTTTTCACGCAAGTACTCACGCGCCGCCCGTGTTCTCCCCTTTAAAATTAGGTTTAGATCCTTCGATTCATGTTGAATGGTCGCATTTTGCAATCTTTTTAGTGCCTTATTTGATGCTTATTACTAGATTCAGGATGTTCATTAGTTACCATTTATTACCCATTGTAATGTGAGTCAAGGAGACTCGTTTGAACTGACTGAGAACATAAATGGCCAGTGAATGCTATTTTCAAAAGGATAAATATTTTGGGTTAGGTTTTATAGCTAAATGAAGATCCGGTTCGGGAAATGACTATATGTCATCCTCCCCAACGCGAGGAAATGAACCCTGGAAACCCTCAGTTGCCGTAGAATCCCAAGCTTAGTATCTTGATACTTCAAGGAGATCTCTTTTATTATTTTTCTTATTTTACTTTAGTTTATTTTCAGTTTTAATCATCAAAACCCTCACTGTTTTTATCAAAACCCTAAAATCTAAAAAATTCACCGCCTTAAGTACTTCACTCCAAGTAGTCATTTGCATTTAAGAAACCCATCCCTCGTGTTCGAATTCTAGACCACTATTATACTGCAAAGAGTTTTACTACGGCAAAGAGAGGAGGAATTTAAGATAAATTTTGTTGATTTTGGATCACCCTATCAAGGGTACCGAATCACTAAGACCATAAAAGTCTCAGAGTATATTTTTACGTTAAATGGTGACCTCAATATGAGGCAACACAGATGGACGGAGTTCCTGTGTATGATTATGACTTCACTTGGCATTACCAATTTCGGTAAGGCAAATGTGGTGGCCGATGCACTCAATCTAAGTCACTGTGGAGCATCAAGTATAGCTTCCCAGAATGGCTGATGCCTTTGTGACCGTGGGACAACGCCATGCGCACCCACGAGCATACCAAGGTACGCTGGGAGCTGCAGCTACACCGCCTCCGCTGAAAGAGTGATTGAGTCCCCAGTGACGTGACGCTGAGGTAGTGTCCATTAGGCCCACAACAAAAAGGACGAGGGTCGGACCATCCATGCAAGATGGTAGTCTTCGTGATAGAGGACTCCAGTAAAGGGTTCAATCGACCGATTCTGAGAGAGTGAGATTCTCAAGGAGTTTCATTGTTTCCTAATTTGCCGTGGTATCCGGGTGGTACGAAGATGTACCGTGATCTCGTCGACAATATTACTCTGAAAGCCGGAATGAAGAGACACATAGTATCTTTTGTTCGACGATGTCTCACGCGGTCATTGCGTTAAGGCTACACCGTGGTCGCCAGACTACTTCCAGCCATCGGAGTGTAATGAAAGCGGAAGCGGAGCACGTCACGATGGATTTTGTGACCCACTTGCCACGAACCTCGTAGGGACATGACACGGTGTGGATGATAGTAGACCTGCTCACGAAATCGGCACATTTTCTAGCCTTGCGGATGACCTTCACATTGGAGAGATTCTGCTGGTTGTATATTCGAGAGATAGTCCGGCTACATGGAGTACTAGTAATCATAGTGTCGGATAGAGACTCGAGGCTTACGGCGCACTTTTGGAAGAGTTTCCAAAAGGCTATGGGCACACGGCCGACCATGAGCACAGCCTTTCCACCCACGCATGCATGGTCGCTAGAGGACTATACAAGTGTAGGACATGCGTCGCCGAGCACGCTGGCCCTGGGATCATAAGGGTACTGGAAGAGTATTTGCTCTTAGTGGAATTCGCCTCTACAAGAATGAAGTATCAGCGAGTATACAAAATGGCACCATATAAGGCATCAGAGTGGGAGCCATGAAGATCATCGATATGTCAGCCGAGGTGGGAGAGAGCCCCATCACCTGGCCCCGACTGATTACACCTTCGATGCGAATGATATCGACAAATGCCTTCTCACTTCCGCCAGCCGGCGTAAGATCTATGCCGATATACGACGCTCGACCCTTAGACCCGACGTGAGAGATCATGTCTTCAAGGTGATGCCTAAGAGAGGAGGGTCGTTCTAAGAAGCTGGAAGCTATCGCCGAGGTTCATCGGACCTCGAGATACTCGAGAAAGGTGATCAGAAGGCACCTAAGTAGCTTTACCGCCCAACATGTCAGGTGTCCATGAGGTATTCCACATCTCCATGCTCCGGAGGTGCAATTCCGCATCCAAGCCTCATGGGAAGTGGATCGTGAGAGATTAAGGCTGACACTGACGACCTTCCTCGATGGCGGACCAAGGTGCATTATGGATAATGATTAGGGTTTTGCTAAGCAAGACCGTGAGGCTAGTGAGGGTGCTATGGCAGCACCATGGAGTAGAGGAGTCAATGTGGGAGCGTGAGGACACGATGCAGGCCACCTATCCCTTCGCTTAGGATGAAGGTACGTGGTTTGGGCCGCTTAATACTTAAATGACTAGTTTATATGCATGGTATAATGCACGTTGCTACGCATGTGAATTGTTGTAATTGCAATGCACTCGGACTAAATTCTTTTAAGGAGGGGGAGAATGTAAACCCGAGAAAATTTTAATTTTCTCAAAAGGGTAAAATGGGTAATTTCGTCAAACTCAAAATTTTTCTAGATCTCTGATGACGAAACTAGGACCACCGCTGAGTCATCTTCGCGAAATTCAGTTTACCACGTCGAATTTCGTCTAATTCCGAGACAGCCAGAATTTCACGCTTTTCTCGAGGCAACTGGCGTCGTGTCGTGATGACCGCCGAAAAGATACGTGACGTGATGCAAAAGTCACTCACTACATGTACCCACGCGACACATGCTGCACGATTGGGTGAGATGATGGTATTTAACCTACTTAGATTAAACCATGTGTCAAAATCCAAACTAAAGGACAAACGTGGATGAAGGAAAGATTAAATGAATAAGACAAAAGAAGAAATACTTTTTCTTCTCCAAATCAAAGAAACAGGCAAAGCCGAGTGACAGATTCAGATTTTTGTAGAGAGAAAGAAATGATTTCTTCTCTGTGATTTCCTATTGCCTGACCGTCGTGGCTCGTCGAGCAAGAAGCAAAGTTGTTCTCCGCAAGAAGGGTTACGCCAGTGGCACCGATTTTCATGGAGTTCGCCAACTCCAAGAGGTAGGATCTTTTTCCTACCTCATGACTTTTGGCTAAGAGTCATTTTATGGATTGGGGATTTGTTAAGGCCCGGAAAGCGTGGTTATCTGGGCCTCAAAAGCTTTGGAACCGGAGCGAAGAAATCCCATCAGGTGGTAATGAAATGTTGTCGGCCCGAGGGTTTCAATGTTCACGTGATTTTTCTCGCACATTTTTGTGTCAGCTGGTACTGATTCAAAAATGAATTGCTTGATTTGTTAATTAGCCCATACGCGAGCTTCAATTCTTGTGTTATCGATGTGAATTTGCATAACATGAATCAGGTGAATTAATTATGTTGATATATACATGTAAAATATATTAGCATGAATGTTTCGAATTTACACGCATTCCATATGCACCGAGGTACCCTAGAACACTAGGTGTAAGTGCACGACACAAAAAATAAAGAAAAGTGAAAATGGTTATGAAAGGAATTTCAAGGAAGATTTTTCTCAAGACCGCTCGAGTTGTCCAAATACCATCCGAGAGGCTGACTCTATGACTGCTTGAGAATTGACCAAAGAATTCACTCCTGAGAGTTGTCCAATGTATTTACACAAATTCGTAGTAAGTTTTGAGAACAAAAGCTTTTGTTTGAAAACAAAAATATTTTTGCTCGCATTTATTTTAGGCATGTGAGAGACGATGAGGACTCGTGAGATGCACTGATCGGGTACGTAGACATTCAAGTAGATCATGTATTTGCTTGAATGTGATTTAAGTTTCACACATGACACGTGCTCCTTAGCGGAGTAACCCATGAAATTATCACCATCGCATCGCTTTCAATCGTCTATGATCACTATTTCCGTGATACAGGAGTGTATAGAGAACGACGCACACTTGTAGGCCGCATTTTTTAGAAGAGTTTGATTGTGACTTTGGTATTCATTTTGTATAACATGTATTAGAATTTTAAATTTTGATATATGTTTTGGTTAAGAGTATTGTAATAACTATTGAACTACAGATATACAGGTATTCGATAGTATTTACGATGCGGCCCATGCCGCTTAATACGTACAATGCCTCTGGCGTTATGAGACACAGATATTCCGCAGGCCGACGGTGGTCAACGAGTACACCCGACGTGCGCAGTCACATACAGCTACACTAACGTAAATACAATCATCCTTAATGCATTACAACTATTATACTATGTAACACACTATCCTTAATGTATCGTGAAGTATTACAAATTAATGTAACACATTAAGAATGATCGGTTACATTAATGAAATAATCAGGTTACATTAGATGACCGTGTTACATTAAGGATTAATTTCTTTCCTAAGGATCAAATAAATGGGGCCTATTAATCAATTCATTAAGGGCAATTTCGTCTTAATAAAAAGAAAATGCATACTTTTTATTAATTTAGTGTAGAATATACATTTCACATTAATATGGGTGAATTGACTTATATTTTCATTATATTTGTTGATAAGATGCACCTTTACATCTGTGAGACCCCGGAGAATCCAAACATTATAAGAAAGGGTAAAACGGTCATTTCCCGTTAAATCCAAAATCCCAGATCCTGACGCGAAACAGACGCCACCGCTGAAATCGCTCGAATCTAGCTACCACGCCGACTGGCCGACCCCAAGACACTTAATTCTCATGACGCCGAGGCATCGAGCGACGCGGATACTACAAGATTTCGGGTGCCGCCAAGACAGACACGTATCGGGCGGAGAGCTGGGGTCAAACATTTAGCTCGAATGGACCCTTTGAGAGACATGCGCAAATACGCGAATACAAAACCACATTCGACAAGCGGATAAGGTGTAATCTAAGGAGCCAATGGGAGCTTGACACTTGGCAAGTGAGAGGACACCAAGTTGACCTCAAGAATGACCCAACCGGTTTTGGGAGGGAAAAAGAAGTGGAGAGAGAAAAGAATGAGGACTTTTAGAGTGAGAAGCTCTCACTTCTCTCTATTTTTCCCGACGATCAATTCGTCGAATCCTGATGAGACAAGAGGCAAAGTTCGTCCCCACTGCAAGAGCTACGCGTGGATACCGGTATTGTGGAGTTTCGAAAACTCCGGGAGGTAGGGGTTTTCTCCTACTTGTTTTATTCCTTGGCTAAGAGCCATTTAAATTGATAGGGATGTTCTGAGGCCTGAATGGCCGTGTATTTCAGTTCCAAAGATTGGGACTGAGTGAGAAAACTCAGAATGGCTCAGTTAGACGCTCAGACCGAGGGTCGAACCGCCCACGCATCTGTGTGCGCTTGTGTTGCTTAGACTCGTTTGTGGCTTTGTGTGTTGATACGTTATTGTTATGATTGAATAACATGTTGATTGTGTGAATGTTGTTAATATATGCATGTCGCATATTAACATTTAATTATCATGGAAACGACATACGTATTTCATATGCACTTGTGGCACCTTAATAGTAGGAGTGAGTGCATGACATGTTTTCGAAGGGTTGACTCAAAATTTATATCGAAAAATTGTAAAACCCAGGAAAATTATAATTTTCTGAAAAATGGTAAAATGGTAATTTTGGTCAAAATATGGAATTTTTCTAGATCTTGGATGACGAAACAACCACCGTTGAATCGCTCGCAAAATAAATCTAGCTATCACGGGCCGACTCACACTCCGAGACACCCACTTCACGCTTTACGAGGCACGAAGATGTAATGTTAGACACTCGCGCACGCGCACAACCCAAGGGGAGAGGCGTAGACCGTGAGCTGTCAAACATGAGCCCGCGTGAGCCATGGTCGGGACACTGCAGCATGATGCCATCGATGAAAATCCCAAAGTAGAGGGATAAGTGGATGAGGAAATACAAGCCAACCAATGGTGGGTCGACATTTCTCTGCATTTATGACAAAGTTCTCGACCCACGTTTCCTGGAAAGGAAAGAGAAGTTATGAAGAGAAGTTTTGCAGAGAGAGTGTCTAACTTCTCTCTAAATTTCCCGATAATCGAACCGTTGAACCCCGGCGAGCCAAGAGGCAAAGTTTCTCCTCACTACAAGAGCTACGCGTGGGTACTAGTTTTGTGGAGTTTTGACGACTCCGGGAGGTAGGGGTCTTCCTACTTGATTTAATCCTTATTTAAGAACCTTGTTAATGGTTGAAGTAAGCTAAATGGAAATGGCTGTGAGTTTTCGGTCCTTCTGAGGACCGAAGGCCGGAATTCACGCTCTACATCCCAAGTTCTAAGCTTTTCGAGACCTGCCTTTGGGTGGCCTCGACGGTGTGTCAGGATGCTGACAAGCACTCAATGAACTCGTCGGATTTTTTATTACCCATGCAGCCGATTTCATATTGCTATATACGGATGAATCAACATGTTGTTGTGTGTTAAATTTTATTAATATATGCATGCTTGATATATTAACATGTGTCAGAATTTTAAATGGCATAATGCATTTCCTATACGCACTGCGGCAATCCCGTAATAAGAGTAAAGTAATGGTAAATAAATATCGGGCGCATTGCCTAAAACAATGAATTCTTTTGTAAAAATTATTAAAACAGAATTTTATCGGAAAGTTGTCGTAAGAATTGTGTTGGGAAATCATCCAATAATTCACGTCGGAGAGGCCCATGAATTGTTTCGGAGAGTTACCCAACAAATTCACCTCCGAGGATTGTCCAACGTATTTATATTGGAGGGTTGCCCACAATTAAAAAAAATATTTTTGTTTGAAGACGATTTTCATACATGGCATAAGCATGTGCGAGGAGCCTGTTTTTATGACTCAAGATACGGGATTGGGCATGTAGACATTCGGTGCAGGGAACCCTCACGACCATTTGAATGTGTGTGTTTTGCCACGTATGAGAAATTTTGGGCGTAAGAGCAACCCATGTAGAGATTATCACTACTTTGCGCATTGCTCAAATTCCCATCATGGGATCCCCCTTCAGGCACAGTGGAGTGTTCCGGGTGCCACTCCACGCCATTAGAGGCCATGATAAGAAAGCCGACATGTGGCTTTGATTACATTTTTGTAAAACATGTATGAAATATTACAATCAAAACATGTTGTATAAGAGTGTAATTAACTCTTGAAAACTATTATAATATAGTTGGGTATATTTTGTGAGTATGGATGTATGGGCCTGATGTGGCCATTTTTACTCATGTATGAGTCTCATGATATGGGACATGCAGGCTTTCGCAGGTTGACGGTGGTCAACGGGACCCCTGGGAAATGGGGCATCATAAAAATTGTCCGAAGAATTGCTTTGGAAAGTTGTCCAACCGCTCATGTCGGAGGATGTCCAATGACTGTTTTGGAGAGTTGTCCAACACCACCTCGTAGGTCGCCCACGAAATTAATTATCGTGGAGTATGTCCACTATATATGCCGCAGGGTTGTCCATAAAGTAAACAAATAGACTTGTTTGGAAACAATTTTCATATGCATAGTATAAGCATGTGGCAGAGTCTGAGGACTCGAGGTGCACGGACGGATGTGGTGACATTCGAGTAGGAATCATGAATCTACTCTTGAATGTGTGTGTTTGCCATTGCATGAGACCTAGGTGGGAGTAAACCCAATGTAGAAAATTCAACCATCGGGCATCGCTTCATGTGATCACTTTCCCCCAAAACTCGGGGGTCCGTTGACAACCCGTCAACTCGGCTGAATACTTTCGTGGATGTCGGGGTAACCCGACACCACCTCACGAAAAACCCAAGGCAGCTTCCCCTTTTCAGACAAGTGGTTCTCTTCCTGCCGCATAAAACCTGTCCCAACAATTAACAATGACCACACCGGGTCCACATACGAGCAAAATACCTACCACTCGGGCTCTCGCATCAATACTACAAAATTCATCAACTATATGCGGCCAGTTCAAGAGTTAATAAATTACTCTTACCAAACATATATCAAAATTCTGTAGTTTTAATACATGCTATACAAAACGCACACCCAAAGCCACAACCCGCCTTCTAAATACGACCTCTAGTGAGCGTCCCTCCCGTACACTCCTCGCACTAAATGTTGATCCCCTCAACAGGGTGAGCAAAGCCTAATAGTGATAATTTCCTACATGGGTTACTCCCCACCTAAGTGCACATGTCATGGAAAACAATCACACTCAAGAAAATACATGATCCTACTTGAATGTCTACATGCTCAATCCCGTGTCTCGAGTCCTCACCGACTCTCTCACACATGCCTAAGCCAAACGAAGAAATCAAGCTTTCAAAACAAAAGTTTTTGTTCCTCGAAACTTACTACGTATTTGGTAAATATATCGGTTCACCCTCCAAGGCGACCTGATCGGATAACCTCTCGAAACAATCTACGGGTCCTCCGACGTGAATTGCTGGACAATCTCCCAACACAATTTCTCCCGAAAGACGCCGAAATTCCTTTCACAAACATTTTTCCTTTTTATTTTCTTTCATATCATGCACTCGCTCCTTATATTCTAGGGTGCCCCAGTGCATATGGAATACATTATGCCAATCCCAACGAACTCATGCTAATATATAAAACATGTATATACTAACATAATTAATCCACATAAATCATGTTATTAAATTCACATCAATAATACCAAAATTAAATACGGGCTACTAACAAACGCAATTCATTTGAATCACTCAATATCATAAAAAATTCACACCGTAAAAATCACGTAACTATTCACTATCTAATAGTTTAAACCCCGGCGCAAGACTGCTCATGGCCACAACATCGGGATTTTCTCCACTGCCCAAAATGTTTTGAGATCGAAAAACACGGCTAATCCAAGCCCTCGTAACACGCCAACCATTTACATGCTCTTAGCTAAAGAATAAAGACAAGTAGGAAAAGATCCCTACCTCGAGTTGCTCATGCTAACTCCAATTAAATCGGTGTCCAGCGCATGCTCTCACAAGGGACGACTTTACTTCGCTTCGCCGAGAACCGACGGTCCGAATAAATTAAAATCTAGAGAGAATGCAGCCTCTCTCTCTCTAAAACTCAAATCCCAAATTTCTACTCGTACCTTTCGCGATTCATATTTGGAGTTATGGACCATTTGCTTTTTTTTTTTTTTTTTTGTCTCATACATTTAACATTTCCATTAATTCCCAACGTGCTCATTTTCTCGATTACACTCGTGGCACAATTCTGCCCATTCATTCTCATCATCTCTCTAATCACGCAAATACGTGGCTCCATGAGTACATGTAATAGGTGACTTTTGTCACATCACATGTCTTTCACAAGCCGTTTTACGGCACCCTATGCCTCGAAAAACGTGAAATTTCGACTCTGCCCTGCACTACCGAAATTCCGAGGTGGTTGCTAGATTTCGCGAGACGATTCCAACTAAGCAAATCCATTTTCATTATCCGGCATCTAAAATTTCTTTGAGCTTTTACCAAAATTACAATTTTACCATTTTTTAGAAAATTCGAATTTTCAAAGCGTTTTAATAAACACCCTCGTCATGATCCCCTTTACGATAGTGGAGTATTCAGGAAGACAACGCCACTAGAGCGCCACAGTAAGAAAATTACACGCGCTGATTATATAACTTTGTAAAACACGTGACAAACATTACGTTTCAAACAAGCTTGTATAATATGTGAAGCTTTAACTCTTGTAAAACTATCAGAATATAAATTTTGCTATATTTTACGAAGATTAATGCATTTTCTACCAACATACCATTTTACTCTGGGCGATCGAGTCTCGTGGCAGAGACACTAATTTTGTGGCATCGAGGCACTCACCATACACGATTCGCGAGGCCGACAAGGTCATTAACTGACTCCGGCCGCGCCACAACATCATTCCCCCAATTATTAAATATAAGGGCCTACGAAAGGTGTGGTACATATATTTCAAAATAGAACATGGCCCATGACAAAGAAGACAATTCAAATTTTGGTTTGGAAGTTCTTCTAGCCCAAAAGAAGATGTGATGGTCGTCTAGGTCGTTTCATCCCACACATATGACTACTAATTTTTTTCTTTCACAAGCCAAAAGCATGCTACACAGACCCTCGAAAATCCATATTTCCTGGGCGAAGCGATAAATTATTTCGGTCAAAATCCGAAATTTTTCTAGATCTCGACTTACTAAACTGACTCACCATTGAATCGTTTAAATAAATCTAAATTTACCACGTCGACTTTATCGACCGGCATACCTAATTTCACGCTGGCGCACGTAGTGAGTCATGACACTTTGCACTTTACGAAAGGGCCCGTGGAGGCGCCACGTGTCAAGCCATGAGAGCCTCAAACATCGGTACCAAGTGAAGCTCACACGCGACACACGCATCAGCGCCATTGGGAGGAATCTCGCTGGCCGATAGTTAGTGATAGCTGTAATCCTCTCAACCAATGCGAATTTGACATGCGGGCATCGGTAAGATTTTTCTCTTTGTCCCACCTCGACCAAATCTGACGTGAGAGTGGTAAGAGAGAGGAAAGAGAACAAACCTAAGAGAGATGAGAGTGCACTCTTGCATATATAAGTTTACCTTCTCTTGGGGACCAAATGACCAGACCTCAGCCGACGAGTAAGAAGCAAAGTTGCTCCCCACTCAAGAAGGACTACAGGTGTGGGTACTAGCTGCAGCTTCGACAAACTTGAAATGGTTTTTCTCCTACTACATTTTTGTTTAAGTGGTCATGAATTGTTCGATTTCGCTGGCGCCGGATGATCAGCGTTTTGCCTCAGCGATTGATCGAGTAAAGAAATCCCTAGGAGCGTTGACAATCCACTGGGATCAAGCCATTGATTTCAGGTGCAGGTTGCTATATCGCTACTTAAAATAACATGTTTGTGCTGAGCTACAAGGCGTCGTGATGACGCGATCAAGGCTTTCAAATTTACGCAGTTTGACCCATGTTATCATTATAAATTGAATAAATATGTTGTATGCGACTAATTTTGTTAATATATGCATGAGTGATTTATTAGCATGTGTCAATGTTTGCTGCACACAGACGTGACTTAGCGAAGAATCCCAAGAGGAATTCCACTATCGCAAGACGTCATCCCGCCGCGAATCCTTTCGCATCGAAGACGCACTCATCTGACGATCCTGAACTTAGAGCAAAGCCACATGGCCTTATCTCATTTTTTGTTTTTTGTAAAATTCTCGTTAAGAGAATTCGGGCTTTATAAATGGTTGTATTTTAATACAATTGTAAACAAATTGTAATTAAAGATTTTCAGAGTAAAATATACATTTTACGAAGATGACGCAGAGCCCAAGCCGCCATTTTCGCACGATGGGTCCCATGACATGAGACATGTAGAATTCCGCGTCGACGAAATAGGTCACCGGGCACCTGGGCTAGCGTCACATGGTGGAAGACTCGGGATGGACTTAATCAAAGGAAATGATTTTATGTGTTGGGTTTAGAATTGAAAAAATATATCTTCGTCTACAGTGTTCCATAAGAATATGTCTTTCAACAAGCTCAAGTTCGGAGCAAAGATTTAAATAAAGTAGTAAACACGTGTTCCCTGAGAGCCGAGACTATGTTTGGAACTAACTTGGGACACCAATAAGTTCTAGACTCTTAGAGCCCAAGGTAACCTGGAAGGAAGAAATCGAACGCGCCGCACTTCTCGATCCTATAAATAATGTTAAAGGTAAAAAAATCCACCTAAGAGATTGAATGAAGTTGGAACACAAATAGCACTCCAATCTAAAGAAGAATTACTGTGATGCCCCATAACCCGGGGGTTCGTTGACCAACCGTCAACCCGCGGAAAACTTGTGGATATCGGGTAACCCGATACCACACTGTTGTGTCCCATTTTCTAAAAATTCACATTTTCTAAAAATCCAAATTTAATTCTTTTAAATAGAAATTAAAACTTAATTTGAATAAAATAATTAATTTGATTTTGAGAATTTAAAAATAAATTTTAATTGTGATTAGCAAGAATTGAATTTTGATTTTTAGAAAATTTGAGTTAGTTAACTTTAAAATGAATAGTTTACTACCTTATAACCAAGTTTATTAAAAACTTTAAAATGACAATCTTGAATCAAGAATTTTGAAAAATAATTTCACTTTGAATAAAAAAAAAAAGATTCTTTAGTTTTTTATTACAAATTTTAGAAATGTTTAAATTGTGAATTTTAAAATTACTAATTTATGTAATTAAAATATATTTTTAACTCATAAAATCAAAATTAAGTCTTTCAAAACTAATCATTCCATGCAATTTGGGTGTTTTAAATTTTTTTTATTTCATTAAATAAATGAATTTTTTTAAATTTAGAATGTAAATTTCGATTTTTTATACAATTTTAATTCAATTAAAAAACTTGACAATTATTATTTCTTAATTTTAAAATTAAAATTATATTTTCTAACAGCTAAAAAATTCAAATTTATTTATTTATTCATTATGCGACCCTGGCTTCTTCTCAATTATCATTGTCAGTATTGTGGTTGGTGGATATCGAGGCTAAGCTAGCTATTAAATTAAATTATGTATATTTAAAATAAAACTTTTTTAGTTTAGGATATAAACGACAAACGCGAAGCAAAGATTTACATTGTTATTTTCCTAAATAAATTGATATTAAAAATGCTCTAAATAATTTTAATAAAGAAAACATATAAAACGAATTTGAATAAACATCTTTGCATCTCATACTAGTCAATTGGGAAATCTAAGCTCTAAGTATTTACTATATTGCTACTGGCCCCCATAATGGAATTCATGCTGGAAAGACCTAACTCGACCAAAGACAAGACACATAGAATCGGATAGATACACGTCTCGTTATGATGCCGCTAAGATATTTCCTAAGATAATTACGGCGATTTCGATGTACCCTAATTGTTTACTTGATCGACTATTTGGTGGGCTCCGCAAAGTAATTGAAAGAATCCACCACTAACTATAGAAGTTAGTGCCCTCAAAAAAAAAAACACAAAAACAATAGGAGTCAGTAATATATGATAGCATTGAAACTCAGTATGTAATCAAGTAATCAAAGGCTAATTTTTTTTATATATATATGGACTTTACTCAACCAATAGTACTTTTTTTTATGCACTGGCATAATACTTATAATTTCGAATTTTAAAAAGGAAACGATGTAAAAGGTGCACCATATCACCAAATTAAATATAATTAAAATAAAACCTGCTAACTCGCCCATATTAATGTTTTAAAATGTATTGTCTATATCAAATTAACGAAAGACGCACTTTCCCTATTAAGCATTTAAATTGTCCCACGAATCGAATTAAATCGGCACTCCATTTATTTTATGACGCAAAACCGGGGTGTCTCGTTGACAACCCGTCAACCCGCGAAATACCTTTGTCTCATATCACGGCATCTACATTTGTGCAAAGGCCGTGACGCCACACACATCATACTCATCAAAATACATCCCAACTATATTGCCATAGTTCAAGAGTTAATACATCACTCTTAATACAACATATATTAAAATTTAAAGTTTTAATACATGTCACAAAAAAAATAACAAAGCCACGCTCCTTCGCTTTCTTCTCAATCGGCCTCTAAATGAGTTGTCGTCTCCGAACGCCTCTCGCACCGAAATACCGCATCCGACAGGCGAACACCGCCCAAGAGCCGTAGCCTCACCCTAAATCAAGCATTCCCACCTAAGTCGCATTGAATTATTCAACGTAAAACACACACTCAAGCAAATACGTGATCCTACTAATGAAATGTCTACGCCTAATCCCATGTCTCGAGTCCTCACCGACTCCCTTCACACTCCCGCCTGCCCATATACGGAGAAAAACATCGCTTTCAAAACACAAGCTTTTGTTCTAGAAAAACACACTACCAACAGCCTTAGTAAATATCGGGACAACCCTCCGAGGCGAATTTGTTGGAGAACTTTCCTAAACACCCACGGGCTTCCCTCCGACGCAAATCGCTGGGACAATCTCCCAACCCAATTCCTTCCTAAAATCTTCCTTTTCAGTCTTTCACAACCATGCCGCTTTCTTTCATTTTCGCGCTACAGACTCACACCTAACTTTCTATACGCTCTGCCAAGATACTTAACATTATGCCATTTCCAAACCACTCATTCTAATATATTTACACGCATATATTAACATAAATTAAATCACTCAACCATGCTGGCACACATCAAATTTCCACGTGATTAACATATATTGAATTACCTAATTCAAGCCATTCATCCTAAAGAATATTTCACGCAATTAACACATGGACGCTGGCCCAATCATCACAAAACCTTAATTATTTCAACAATCCCAAATCGGTGCCAGTTGGCCGTCCATGGGCCCACTCACAAGCATCGGTTCCACTTTGTGGAACCGAAATCCATGGCCATTTTAGACCTCACACACACCAAAACATAATTTATTGAATAAATTACATCATTGTCCGCCCAAATACCCGTGGATCAGCCCAAAACGCTCCAAAAAACTCCAAATACCCGGTCCCAAGTTTTCGATCGATCAAACTACCACTACGGCCTCAAATCTACCTAAGCATTAACAAAGCCTGACTTAAACAAGCAGAAATCAAGAGAGAAAAACCCCTACCTCTTGGAGTTGTTGAAAACTTAAACCGCGCCTACATCGTGAACTCACCACGTGAAAGAACTTTGCTGGTCACGAGTTTGCCTAGACCAATCAACAGGAAATCTATGTGCAGGCGTAGAAATCTTCCTCTCTCTAAAATCCTCTCTTTCTCTCTCTCTCTTCTCGCCTTGGCCTTTCTATCTTTCCTTTCCCTCCCAAACTTATTATTTCAGATTGAGTCAGTTAAAGTCCTCTCAATGCCACATGTCCAACTCTAGCGCCCGCCGATTACACCCTATCCCTTATCCATCTAATTCAGATTTTCACCCAAATTCGCAGACGACATGGTCCTACGTTAACCCCACTCGGTTTCAATGCTGACTGGCTTACATACTCGACACGTGGTGCCTCTAAGCCACTCACGCCAGTTACTCGCACTCACCCCCGTACTGAACGTGAATCTCGACCGTCTCGACCCGACGAAATTCACTCAGAAATAGATTTCGCGAAACGAATCCAACGGTGAAATCCGTTTTATCATCCGAGATTTAGAAAAATTCTGGATTTTGACCGACATTACAATTTTACCATTTTTCAGAAAATTAGATTTTCCCAAGTTTTACATATTTAACACTTATGAGAGAAAAATTCATTCTTAATGTAACACAGTTATTAAACAAATGTAACACAATCATGCTTAATGCATTACAACTATTATACTAATATAACACAATTATCCTTAATGTAATGTAGTTATTACACTAATGAACACAAGAATGATCATAAGTACATTAACCGAAATAATCACATACATTAAAGCATGATCATGCTGCTTACATTAAGGATTAATTTCTTTCCTAAGATCAAATAACGTACCATTAATCAACAATCTATTAATATAATTTCGTTTTAATAAAAAGAACTCAGATACTTTTTATTAAATTTAAAGGTGTAAAAATACATTTCACATTATGCGAATTGACTTCTATTTCATTATATTTGATGATAAGATGCACCTTTACATCATTCCCCCAATTATTAAATATAAGGGCCTACGAAAGGTGTGGTATACATATATTTCAAATAGAACATGGCCCATTTACGAAGAAGACAATTCAAATTTTGGTTTGGAAGTTCTTCTAGCCCAAAAGAAGTTGTCGTGGTCGTCTAGGTCGTGTTTCATCCCACACATATGACTACTAATTTTTTTCTTTCACAAGCCAAAAAGCATGTGGTAGAAGACTCAGGATGGACTTAATAAAAGGAAATGATTTTATGTGTTGGGTTTAGAATTGAAAAAATATATCTTCGTCCACAGTGTTCCATAAGAATATGTCTACTTCGAAGTTCAAGTTTGATAAAGATTTAAAGGTTTAAACATGAAGTCCCTAGAGAGAGCCGAGACTATGTTTGGAACTGACTTGGGATACCAATAAGTTCTAGACTCTTAGAGCCCAAGGTAACTGGAAGGAAAAAATTGAAGAGGCTAGGACTTCTCTGGATCCTATAAATAATGTTAAATAGTAAAAAATCCACCTGTGAGATAACTGAACGAAGAACACGTAACAAGATCTAATCTAAAGAAGAAATACTGCGATGCCCCATAACTGCGCTTTGGCTGACCAACCAACAACCCGCTACGGAAACTTGCTGACATCTGCAGAACTCGATACCACACCGTCATTCCCTTGGGCTCATTTTTCTAAAAACCAAATTTAATTCCTTTAAACAGAAATTAAAAAACTTAATTTTGGAATAAAATAATTAATTTGATTTCGAGAATTTAAAAATAAATTTTAATTGTGATTTAAAAAGAATTGAATTCTGGGGATTTTTAGAAAATTTGAGTTATTAACTTTAAAATGAACAATTTTACTACCTTATAAATCTTGGTGCATTAAAAAAGCTTTTAAAATGACAACCTTGAATCAAGAATTTTTGGAAAAAATAATTCACTTTGAATTAAAAAAAAAAAAAAAGATCTTTAGCTTATAATTACAAATTTTAGAAATGTGCGAAATTCAGAATTTTAAAAATTACTTAATTTATGTAATTAAAATATATTTTTTAACTCATAAAATCAAATTTGTCTTTCAAAAACTAATCATTCCATGCAATTTGCTAAACTTAAAATTTAATTTTTATTTCATTAAATAAATTAATTTAAATTTAATGAAATTTCAACATTTTTTTATTTCATTAAATAATGATCTCGTCCCAAAACTTAATTAAAATTGCCACTTATTTAATCTAAAATGCCCAAATCGTGACCGTGAGTTGTTTCGGGGTGTTTTATTTCACAAATTACGCGATAAATCACGATCGATTAACGAGGCCGGAACGCCTTGAAACCCGTGTCTACCTGTCGAACCGACGACGGCGATTTTCCAGAATAGTAACCGCGGCTTCACTATTCTCGGTATCGTTGTTCACATAATAAATTTTGTGAATTCATCGCGTTGGTCGAGTAATCCAAGTGCACTTGCCGCTGGGCCACACCAAATTTCACGTGCCTAATTTTGACGCATGAATGTGAAATTACATAACAATGTATCACAGCGATTTTTATCTTTTTGTGCGAATATATGCATGTTTATATATTTGCACATATATGGGATCAGAATTAATCGCAGATTTACGCCCATACGCACTGACACCCTAGACGGTAGAGGAGTGCATGAGATGATTCAGAGAAAATGGTTTCCTTATGATTTGTTTAAAATGATAATTATCGAAGGGTAAATTCCATACCAAAATATCAATCGTCTGAGACTACCAATCGATATGCACTCCGGGAGGGTAGTCCATAAATAATATCAATCATCAAGACACCTAATCTGATATATATATATATACATCTGAGTATTTGTCCACAAACAAAATAAAACATAACACTCCCTGATACTACGCTTGCGCTGAAATGCGATGAAAGAGCTATGCACCCTGCAGATGCAGGATTTATAAGTCAGACATTCAAGCAGTGATCACGATTCGCTTGAATCGCTAGCTATTTCGAGCAGCATCGCAGACAGACTTAGTACTGAGAGTAGCCCACTTAAAGGATTCCACTATCGAAAGATTAAATTTCACCGCTGGCGATATTATTTACTGTGTACGAGCGTATGGCGGACGCTCGCCCTAGAGACTCCGAGGTTTTGAAGAAAGCCTGGATTGCATGTAAGCATGCATGTATTACATGACACTGCTTTTTAATTTTAATATATGTGTATAAGAGTAAAATTTGAACTCTTGAACTATGGTTGATAGTTGGATATATATACATTGTTACGAGTATCGTTTATGAGCCCAAGTGGTCGCTTTTATTCATAGACCGTTATATCGACCTGCTTCGACAAGCGCTTTACGCAGTGCGTATTCGCAGCCTCCCGCATGCAAAGGAGACTCTGCCCACCTTTTGTAAAAATGTCGGGTCGCCCGATTAACGAGCATTCCGCGGGTCGACGTAGTCAACGCACCGTATTTGCCACAAGAAACAGATGGGTTTCTAGGCATACTATCACCTCGGGAGCTCTGGGTTTATCCATCACCACTTGGGTGGTTTGATGAGAGTATAGGTATATGGAAACCTAGAGATCGGGAGATTTGGGCTAGCCATAGTCGGGTAAGAAACATCACCACTAAAGGCTTGATGTCAGGCTTGAGGATGCTGACACTAGAATCATGACAAAACTATGACACCCATGCATGTGTTTGATGTGTGTTTATATGATTTGATAAATTTGTTGTGTGAAAAATATTCATAGCATGAAATGATGTGATCATGTATTGTGTATGGTTTGTGTGCTTAGTGATTAGCACCTAGGAAACCATGATGTTAAAGTTTTTAGAGTTTTTTCAAGTAGAAAATCGAAACTGGAGGAGAAATAAAATAAATTTTTAGTCAAATTCATTTATTTAATGGACGAGCAAACTAAAATTTTAATTTTAAGGTTGAACACTAGGTTTAGTGTTGATTAAGAGGTTTGAGGAGATTTTAGACAAAATGTCCAAATGAAAAAAATGAGGTGAAGAATATAATTTTCTGGTTTTATGTCAGTGACGAAAGGTACCGGGCGTGCCATGATGCATAATGAGGTCATGCTGATGACGCGCTACGCATGGCGACTACGGTCTGGCACCAGCGCACCTAGGCGTGCTATCATTTGGCGGCACCTAGCACTCAAATTGCTTTTAACCCGCTTGACTCAAGATCGCTCCTGAGTCAAATTTTAGACACCGCTCATGAACCCTGCTCATGAACATTGTTCATCAGCAAAAAAATTTTCGAAAAATAATTTTTTATTAAATTAAATATAAAAAAATATCAAATCAAATCAAATTAGACAAAATTTTCAAAAATAAAATATTTGTTGATAAAAATATTTTAAATGCATAATTGATTGTCTTCATACAAGAATGCAAGGACAATATGTATGACCGACATAAAGTGAATAAAGGTCTCGTGGTCGTGTTTATGCCTTAGGAGATACCGTGAGCTGTATTTAGAATCGCCATGTTAATGTGTAGACAGCTGGCTAGCAGAGGACGAAAGAATGAGATTCATGATTCGGGGCACCGGTCGCACCACCCGCATTCACCAAACACCAAGATTTGATCAGTGTGCTCAGAGTCGGGTATCGCGACACAAGCACGACAGCTAGCGTGAAAGGTGTAGTCGAGAACTTAGTAACCTCTAGAAGTTTAGGCGCATCATCCTTCGCATATCTCGCTGTGGAGAAATCCACGGGCACTACTGTCTACATGATCGATAAGGTGGTAGAGGCTATGGAGATTACCCACTTAATTACACTGAGTCATGGTTCCATAGAGAGGAGGGGCCCAAATATGGTGGAAATGGGCAAGGACCCTAGAGAGACCTTAAAGGAGCCTTTTTAGATGTGAGTTCCCCTATGGATTAAGGTGAGAATAGGATGATATAAGGTTGCGAAGTTAGAGATCTCGACTCTAATGCCTACAGTGCTGAACCCGAGATCATGTGACATGTCAGTTCGATGTCATCCGGGATGGATCAGTCGACACATGTATGCTATCGATTGTGAGAGTATAGGCCACGCCACACGCAGATTCGCCCTCGTGTGGTATTTCAGGGACAAACATGAGCATTTTTTCTCCCCGTGATGATAGCGAAACTGTGTCGGGGGACGCTACCGCTGCTAGCTAGCTCGCTACCTTAGAAGACCAGGAGAGACCATCAGATCTACCTCGAGTAGTTTGTGAGTATGTGGATGTTTTTCCTGACGAAGCACGGATTACCTCCCACAAGAGGGTTGTAGACTTCTGAGATTGAATTACACTCGGTAATTCACTCCATCTCTATGAGAATTTGCTGAGATGGGTAGTTCATTGGAAGTCACAGGAACTCGTGAGTCCAAATATGTGGAGTTATTTTCATAAGGGGTTCATTAGACCAAGCACTTCACCATGGGGCATCCTGCTCTGCTTTCTGCAAAGAAGAAGGATAAGACCTTTCGAAGCTATAGACATTGACAATGTGACAATCAACAGGTTACTTATCAGAATTCCAGACTCATTAATTAGATCGACGATTGAGTTAATCAGTATTGATAGAGCGAAGCTCCTACTCCAAGATAGACCTTCGCACCACACCATCAGCCGAGGATTAGGACATGCATATTCCAAGACAGTCAGTTTTCTGCACACGTTACGTGGGCACTTTGAGCTTACTTGATGCCTCTTTTGACTACTTAGTGCCAAAGAATATTCACGATTCCCATATTGCAAGTGAAGATATTCAACTATCGATTCAACATTCTGTCGTTAGTCTATTATTTTGATCACCCCAATGAAAGTGGGAGCATGAGTATCACTTGAGGATTACTGTGTTACGCTTGTCGAGACCATCACCGCATGCCGTTCGAAGAAAAGGAAGCCAAGCTACGAGGTGATTTCAGACAACGACGCTTCAAGATCGTGTCGTATCTAGAAAAGTTGAGGTAGTGATGAGCTGAGATCTAGTGTCAATCTTCAGGTATGCAGTTTCTGGGATTGGCTTAAGATTATAGAGATCTAGAATAAATGGTTATCCATTCGGCAGATCGTAGACTTCACCTACTGGACGACTCATGGTCGGATCTAATTCTAATTATAGAGAGAGATCAAAGATGCTCTAACAATTCTGGATACGTGCTGGGTAGCAAGAGGAGGATCAACCTTCTTCTAGTTTGGGGAAGAGGCAGAAGACTCAAGCCAACAGTTTCTGACCGTACTGATCGGGCATACAGATGAGATCGCTTTCCTAGAGACGTGATCCTGGTGGCTTCAGACGCTAGCCCCAAGCACAGAACAGAGAGTTCACTGCTCATTCCTCTGCACTCCTGGGGTACGGTCGAGGAACCAGCTTTAGTTTCGGTGCTACACAAGAATCTCCAAAGAATACGATAAAGGAGGGGTGAGAGGTGGGTGCTGGGTCGTGATGATCAAAGTCAGACAGCTGAAGCATGGTGGACCCAGAGTGGTAGACATATTGGCTGTTGGAGGTCAGTTTGATATGGATGAGCTGACAGCCATCTAAGTTGTTAGACTGACCTAGCTGGGTTGTCGACACTTAATCTTGACTGGGCTAGAGGTTAAGGCTTTTTGTAGAAGCCATGTTCTTCCCTAGGTGGAGAGAGTTGACCGAGAATGATTATGATGGGAGAGATCTCCGAGATTCTCGCTCATGGTGGACCCAGGATCGGGTGTCACAAGATGGTATCATTGCGCTTATGCACCCGCAACACGTGGCCGAGCTCCAAGTGTGGGTATTAGTACGGTCATTTGTAATTACCTTGGTGGAGCGTGGGTCGAGTTTGACTTTAGATCACGCCCAATGAAGACTCATAGTTCGATTCAAGAATGGAAGAGTAATTAGAGTGTGTCAAGCAGTTGTAAGGGGTCATACTTAAGGTGAGAATCCTCGAGTTGTGGTGTAAGAGACCCGGAGATATCTCAAATTTCCTCGTATAAATGTAAGAGGCTCGAAGTGTGTCGAAGAATTATGTCGCCTAAATGAAAACACATGGGCCAAGTATCATGAGACTAGAGTTAGATAGGAGCTCGGAAAGACTTATAGAAAAAACACACTGACAAAGTTATCATGTAGACTTAAAGTTGAATGATAGAGCCTGAGTGTCTCGAGATTCGGATACCCCTTGAAATTGCATCAGTCAGTTGAGAAATACAAGAAGGGCTCGTATATGGATGTCATTCAAGACATGGATTAGTGAGATTTGCTCATTAACTGTTAAGATCGCACTGGGAAAATTTCAAGAATCATTAACAATCAAATGTGTCAAAGGTTACATGTCAGATGGATTATATACAAGTGTTAGAGACATGCCAAGAGTACGGCCTTGCATTATAGGTAGCCGGGAGGAGCATTAAAGGCCCTTACACCCTCTACAACAATAGTTAATGCGAGTACGAATGGCAACCATGAGGTACTGTATGGGAGGCCATGTAGATCACTCCAGCATGCTGGACGTGCAGGTGGGAGAGCCCACCATCGGTCCTCGATCCGACAGAGACACCCTGAGAAGGTGAGTCGATACGACAGCGCTTCTCGCGGCCCGAGTCAGAGAAAGAAGCATGTATGTGCAACGCCGACCCTTAGAGTTCGAGGTCGGGATCACGCCTTCAAGGTGATGCCACTAAGAGGGGCACGTCTCGGCGTTAGGAAAGCTTATCGCCGAGGTTCATCGGGCCTTTAGAGATACCGAGAGGGTAGGCACCATGCACTTATTACGCGTTATCGCCTAAAGCATTTAGTCGTGTCCAATGGCGTATTTCACGCCCATGTTTCAAGCATACCCGCATCGCTTCCAGTAAAGGGATCGTATCGCATCGAGTCGGACTTGCGGACCTTGATGGCGGGACTAGTACGATTTTATAGCCGCGGATCAGGTTTTGCAAGACGTGATACGTTGTAGGGTGTTACGGGCGGCACGCGAAAGTGGAGGAGTCAACGGAGCGAGGACACGATGCGCCACTCATCCATTCTTTGCTTAGGGGATGAAGGTAACGTAGCTTAGTCGCTTAATAATTAAAAATGACGAGTTTACATGCATGGTAGAATGCACGTTGTATTAAGCAGGCCGGTGGTTAGGCTCATCTCGAATTTTTATCGAAATTCCTTTTGGCGAGTGAGAATGTAGTTAATCTCGAAATCTAAATTTATGGAAAAATGGCAAAATCGTAATTTCGTTACAAAATTGTAATGACAAAACTCAATTTATTCTCTCTCTCAGACTGGATGACTAAATGGATTTCATCGTTGAATCGTCTCGAAATCTAGCTAGCACGTCAAATTTCGTCGACTCTGAGATAGCCTGAGTTGACACACGTTTCGAGGCACTGGAGCTTAGGTATTAGAAAATGATTTTCATGCGACGAAAGTCACATATAACAAGTACTCATGTGTTATGGGTGGCCGAGTGTAGAAATGATGAAAATGGACAGCCGAGATAGTGTCGAATGTCAAAACTAGGAAAAGAATGACAAATGGTCATTTTTGAAATCGTTGTTAGAAAAGACAAAACACAACAAGGTTTGTCTCCCACCCAAGAAGAGAAAAAAACGTGAATTGACCGTAGTGGCTGTCCGGGTAATGCAAAATGGAGGCTGGAGAGCATTTTAATTTCTGCATCATCAGAAATCGACCGCCGAATCCTTTCTGAGTAAGAGAAGGAAAGCCGCTTCTACGCGTGAGAGGGCTACGCGTGGACATCGATTTGAGGAGTTGCAAACTCCGAGAGGTGGGTTTCTCCTACTTGGGTTTACACTTATTTAAGTGTTTTTTAGCAATGTTTTGCTACTGAGGCCTCAACTCAAGCCGACGCTCCCAAAACTCGGGACCTAATCGCTTGAATTTATTGAATCCAAAATGTCCAAATGGACCGTGAGGGGGCTTTTTGCTTTAATATTTCAGTAAATGATATGTGGATAAATCATGTATCGATAGAATGAGGCCAGAATGCCGAAACCTGGTTCACTGGCGAACCGATGATCGGTGATTTTTCGGCTGCACCGGCGCTTCACTATTCCCGACAAGGTTACACAGTCAAATTTCGTGAATTATCGCGTTGGTCGAGCAATTCGTTAGTAATTGCTCTCGCGTTTGATAATTAGCCCACGTAGCTAATTTTGATGTGATGAAATGTGAAATTACTATAACATATCAGATTTAATTCTTATGAATATATGCATGTTTATATATTTTGACAGAAAGAGGATCAGAATTAATTTAAGATTTATGCATCTATATGACTGGGACAACTTAGATTCGCATGAGTGAGTGCATGAGATGAGTCTAGAGAAAATGGTTTCGGAGGGTTGTCTAAAAATGATAATTATCGGAGGGTAGTCCATACCAAAAAATATCAATCGTCGAGAGAATAAATTGGATATGCACTGAGTAGTCCATAACACATCACACTAATTCTGGTTGAGACGGTCTAATTGATATATATATATATATATATATATATATATATATATATATATATATATATATATATATATATATATATATATATATATATATATATATGACGGAGGGTTGTCCACAAACAAAATAAACATACAATTTCCTTACATACGAGGCTTATGCGAAAAGGGAGGAGTCAATGTGAGACCTTCGGGGTAAGGATGATATGTTAGACATTCAAGTAGGATCATGCATTTGCTTAAATGTGTGTTTATTTTGGAGCCATAGGAGCCACTTAGGTGAGAGTAGCCCACTTAGGGTTATTCCGCACTCATCGAAAGCATTATGGGCCTACCCTGGCTTAGGGATATGCCATTTTACGTGCAGCTGTGGAGCGTGCGAAGGGGCTCCGCCATCTTAGACTAAGGTTTAGAAGAAAGTTCGATTGTGTTCTTGGGGCTATGATGTATTACATGAATTTTAGAATTGTTTTAATTTTAATATATGTGTATAAGAGTAAAATTTAACTCTTGGACCATGGTCGATAGTCGATATATATACACAGAAAGCATGAGTATTGGTTTATGAGCCTGAAGTACGCTTTATCTCATGCATCAGGTTATATCGACCGTTGTGACGTGTTTGGCGCGTGTTTTGTATCGGGGTAGAGCCCCCAGACAAAGAAGACTCGCTCCGATCAGGAAAATGCCGGCCGCCCGACATTCATCACAAGATTCCGCTAGTCATAGGGAGCTCAACTGACCTGGTCATGGTGTCACACATGTGAGCCGCATTTCAGGTTATCATAGTGTATGGATGGTATCAAACATGCTGGTCGTGTTAAATTTTAAAACACATATGCATGCTGATAGAAATGTGTTGTACTGAATATCATATGCACCAGGCATATACTAGTAGGTGGAGTGCAGGAATAGACAAATAAAAACTGAGGCTGTCTAAACAATGAATTCTTTGTAAAAATTATTAAAACAGAATTTTATCTAGTGTTGTCCAAGAATTGTGTTAGGAAATCAGTCCAACAATTCACGTCGAGGCCTATGAATTGCTCTCTGAGACTTCATCTGCAAACAATTCACTTCTGAGGATCATTCAACGATTTATGGTCATATGGTTGCCCACAATTAAAAAAAAATATTTTGTTTGAAGACGATTTTCAAGGCTGAAGCAGATAAGTAGTGAGGAGCTCAAAGGACTCGAGACATGGGGATCAAAGAAGTACAGACATTCAAGTAGGAATCACTAATCATTTGAATGTGTGTGTTTTTCATTGCATGACACTTAGTAGGAGTAACCCAGGAGATTATCACTAGTCGGGCATTGCTCACCCCACATGGGATCCCCGTGCAATGTGGAGCCCAGAAGACGACGCCATTAGAGGCCGCTTGATAAGAAAGGTCGACATGGCTTTGATTACATTTTAAATGATGTATGAAATATTACAATCTAAACATGTTGTATAAGAGTGTAATTAACTCTGAAACCATAACATAGTTAGTATATTTTGTTATGGTCCAACGTGGGCTATTTTTAATTCATGTACGGTCTCCATGATATGAGACACGAGGTTTCCAGTCGACACTGTGGTCAACTAACCCCGAAACAAGCGCTACAAAATCAGTTCAAGAATTGCTTTGAAAGGTCCAACAGCTCAGCGTTTAGAGGATGTCCAATGACCGTTCGAGAGTTGTCAAACAATTCACCCTTGAAACTACAAAATTATTAATTATCTATATGTCCAATTATATGCGCCTGGAGGGTTGTCCAAACAAATAGACTCGTTTGGAAACAATTTTCATACATGGCAAGGTTAATGTGAGAGAGCCTGCGAGGACCTCGAGGCATGGATCGCACATGCAGACAATGAGAGGAACTCAGAATCACTGAATGTGTTTGCCACTGGTAATAGAGACCTCAGGTGAGTAACCTGTCGTAGAAAAATTCAAATCACTAGTCAGTCAACTCACTTCCGGATCCCCCTTTAGGTACATGGAGACTGGGGAAGACCGACGCCCACTGGGAGGTCGCTTTTGAGAAGAGTTTGACTCTGGTGGGCTTTGATTATATAACTTTGTAAAACATGTATAAATCTGATTGAAACAAGCTTGTATAAGAGTGTAGTTAACTCTTGAAACCATTGTAATATAGTGTTATTATATTTGGTGTGAGTGGAGGCTGGGTCCAGACGTGGCCATTTTTACTCATGTTTGAGTCCTCTGCAGAGAGATTATTATTTGTGGCATTGACAACTCAATGGATACATGTATTCAAGGAAGGACGGTTGTCACTGCACCCCCTGTGTCGGGAAGGCCACAAAGACATCATTCCCCAATTATTAAATATAAGGTCACTAGCAAGGTAGAAAAGGATGATATTTTTCAAAATAGAACATGGTTCACATTTAAGAAGACAATTTAAAATTTTGGTTTGGAAGTTCTTCTAGCCCAAGAAGAGCGTGATGGTCGCTCTAGGTCAGAGCCATCCCACATACATTCGGTTTAATTTTTTTTCTTCAAGCCAAAAAGCATGTGGTAAAGACTGGACAGACTTAATCAAAGGGAATGATGTGTCGGGTTTTATAATTGAAAAATATATCTTTCATTCATCGTGGTTCAAGAATATGTCTACTAAGTTCAAGTTTGATAAAGATTTATAGGTTTAAACATGAAGTCCCTGGGTATAGGAGCCTAGACTTTGTTTGGAACTAAGACTGGGACACCAACAAAGGACTCTAAGAGCTCAAGGTAACCTGAAGGAAGAAATTGAAGAGTCTAAGACTCTCTGGATCCGGCAACAATAAAGGTGGCGTAAAAATCCACCTAAGAGATAATCTTCGAATGAAGTTGGAACACAAATAGCTCACCCAGTAAAGGAAGAATTACACGATGCCCCCATAACTTTAAGTTCGTTGAAAACGCCAAACTGTGGTAAACCCAGGGATATCCTAACTCGATACCATCATGCATTCCATTTGTGTTTAAAACTAAATTTAATTCTTTTAAATAGAAATTAAACTAATTTGAATCAAATAATTAATTTTTATTTGAGAATTTAAAAAATAATTTAATTGTGATTTAAAAAATTGAATTTGGATTTAGAAATTAAAGTTATTAACTTTAAATGAACAAGCTATCACCTTATAACTAAAAAGTATTAAAAACTTTACAATCTTGAATCAAGAATTTTAGGAAAAATAATTCCAATTTTAAATAAAAAATTTCTTTAGTTTTTTATTACAAATTAGAAATGTGTTTAATTGTAGAATTTAAAATTACTTATTTAGTGGTAATTAAAGATATTTTTTAACTCATAAATCAAATTTGTCTTGCAACCATATTCATTCCATGCAATTTCCTAAATCTTAAATTTTTTTTATTTCATTAAATAAATGAATTTTTAAATTTAGAATGTAAATTTTTGATTTAAGCAAGGTTCTTAATTCAATTAAAAAATCACAATTATTATTTTTAATTTTAAAATTGTACAGAGATTATTAAGTAAAACCCAAAAAATTAAAATTCTATTTGTTTATTTCATTATGCGACTTATTTTCTCAATTATCATCATTTCAGATTATAATAGGATATCGAGGGTAGAAGTGCTATTAAAATGAAAGTATGTATATTTAAAATAAAACTCTTTTTAGTTTAGGATATAAATGACAAAGTGGTGAAAGCTCCAAAGATTTAATTGTTATTTTTAAATAAATTGATATTAAAATGCTCTAAATAATTTTGTAATAAAGAAAACAGATAAATGACTCAATAAATATCTTCTGGGTGATTCATATCAATAACCGAGGAAATCTAAGCTTGTTATTTACAAATGATAGTTTATGTCCCCATAATGGAATTATGGAGCACTAATCAAATCACCAAGACAAATAGAGAAATTGATAGATATGTCCTTAAGTAGGAAGTCTAAGATATTTCCCTGATAATTACGATGATTTTGATGTACACTTAATCGCTTGATTGACCGACTATTTGTGGGGTCTTCAAAGTAATTGGAAAGAACCACCATAACTATAGAAGTTAGTACCCTCAAAAAAAAAAAAAAAGAACAATAGAGTCGAATATATATGAGCTGAAGATTGGAAACTCAGAGGTGTAAATCAACAATCAAAGGCCAATTTTTATATACATGGACCTTACTCAACCAATAGTACTTTTTTTTTATACACTTTCATAATACTTATAATTTGAATTATAAAGTGAATGATGTAAAAGGTGCACCATATCAATTAAATATAATGAAAATAAAACTAACTCATATTAAAGAAATGTATTGTCTATATCAAATTAATGAAAGCATGCACTTTCCCCCTATTAAGATGAAATTGTCCTTAAAGAATTGACTTATAATCTACTTATTTAACACTTCACGAGAAAAATGTTCATTCTTAATATAACACAGCTTAAACTAATAACAAGCAATCATCCTGTAATGCATTGTAACTATTATACGTTATAACAGTTGGTCTATTCTTAAACTAATGTGAAAGCGTTACACCAATGTAACACATGAATGATTGTGCTACATTAATGAAATAATTAGAAAGTTATACTAAAGATGATCACATGTTGCACAGATTATTTTCTTCCTAAGTATTAAATAAACAAATTATTAATCAATTCCTAATATGGTACTTGCCTAATAAAAGTAAATGAATACTTTTATTAATTTTAGTGTAGAAAATACATTTCACATTATAATATGGGTGAATTGACTTTATTTTCATTATATTTTGATACAAGATGCACCTTACATCATTCCCTCAAATTATTAAATATAAGGTCCTACGAAAGGTGTAGTAATTTATATTTTCAAATGTAACATGGCCTACGACGAAGAAGACAATTCAAATTTTGGCTTAAAGTTCTTCTAGCCTATAAAAGAAGCTGGGTGGTGGTCATCTATGTTCGTGTTTCATCCCACACATATGGTCACTAATTTTTTCTTTCACAAGCCAAAAGAATGTGGTGGAAGACTGCCGGTGGACTTCTAATAAAAGGAAATGATTTGGTGTTGGGTTTAGAATTGACACAATATATTCGTCTAGAGTGTTCCATAAGAATATGTCTACTAAGTTCAAGTTTGATAAAGATTGGGGCAGGTTTAAAAGAAGTTCCTGAGAGTTGACTATGTCTTAACCCATCGACACAATGTTTTAGACTCTTAGAGCCCAAGGTAACTGGAAGGAAGAAATTGAAGAGGCTAGGACTTCTTTGGATCCTATAAATAATGTTAAAGGTAAAAAAATCCACCTAGGAGATAATCTCTTGAATGAAGTTGGAACACAAATAGTACTCCAATATAAAGAAGAATTACTGATGCCCCCATGTAACCCTGTGGTTCGTTGACCAACCATCAACTCATGAAAACTTGTGATATCTGCAAACCCGATACACATCAAATGTTGTGTCCCCTTTGTAATTATTATTTAAAAAATCCAAATTTCAATTTTAATAGAAATTAAAACTTAATTTGGACCACACTAATTTTATTTTGAGAATTTAAAATAAATTTTAATTTTGATTTAAAAGAATTAGAATTTGGATTTGAAAATTTTGTTAAGAATTTTAAAATAATCAGCTTACTACCTTATAACCAAAAGTGTATTAAAAAAAACTTTAAAATGACAATCTTGAATCAAGAATTTTGAAAAATACTCCACCCTTGAATAAAAAAAGACTTTTTAGTATTATTACAAATTTTAGAACAGGTTAAATTGTGAATTTTAAAATTACTAATTTATGTAATTAAATATATTTTTAACTCATAAATCAAATTTGTCTTTCAAAAACTACTATTCCATGCAATTTCTAAAATTTAAAATTACTTTTTTTTATTTCATTAACAATGAAATTTTAAATTCTTAGAATGTCTATGATTTTGTATACAATTTTAATTCAATTTAAAAAAAAACTTGACAATTATTATTTTAAATTTTAAAATTAAAATCTATATTTTCTAAAAACCTAAAAATTAAATTTATTTATTATTTATTCATTATGCGAATTTATTTTCTAATTATCATGGCTATGTTGGTATTGTAGGTTAAGGACATCGAGGCTGAAGTGCTATTAAAAGAAGAGAGAAAGTATGTATATGTAAAACAAACTTTTTTAGTTTAGGATATAAATGACAAAGTGGTGAAAGTTAAAGATTTGAATTGTTGTTTTCCCTAAATAAATTGATATTAAAATGCGTTTCAACAGGCTTTAATAAAGAAAAACAGATAAAATGAATTTGAATAAAATCTTGTATCTCATATCATCAATTGAGGAAATCTAAGTCGTTATTTACTTCATGTTTTTCGTTCTATAAGCCGGAATTATGGAGCACCCAACCCGGGACCACTCAAGAAATAGAGAATTGGATAGATAGTATGTCCTTTAAGTGAAGAAGGAAAGTAAGATATTCAAGATAATACGAGGATTTTGATGTACGATTAATCTTGATCGGACCGAATTATCATGTGGGTCCCAGCACGAAAGAATCCACGCTAACTATGTAGTTAGTACCCTAAAAACAAAACAATAGAGCTAAAGAATATACGAGGCATTGAAACTCAAGATGTAATTAAATAATCAAAGGCTAATTTTTTTTAAATATATGGACTTTACTCAACCAATAGTGTGAAATGTATTGTCTATATCAAATTATTGATAGCATGCACTTTCCCCCTATTAAGATGAAATTATCTTTGATGAGTTGACCAATGAGACCCATTTAAAATTTCATTCTTAATAGTATAACACAGTATTACACCTTATTGTAAATAATCATCCTGAACAGGCTGATAGCTTATTATACTAATGTAAACAAATATATTTTCTATTTATCAGGTTATTAAGCACTAATGTAAATTATCGGCGATGATTGTGTTGGCATTAATGAAATAACTTTATGTTATTTTAAAGATGATCAGGTTACATTAAGGATAAAATATCTTCCAATGTGTCAAATAAATGGGGCCCATTAATCAATTCATTATGGTCAATTTCTTCTTATTAAAAAGAAAATGCATACTTTTTATTAATTTAGTGTAGAAAATACATTTCACATTAATATGGGTGAATTGACTTCTATTTTCATTATATTTGATGTAAAACCCGAGAAAAATTCAATTTTCTGAGAAAGAGTAAAACGGTAATTTCCGGAGAAAATCTGAAATTTTTTTAGATGTCAAATGATGAAACGGACTTCACCGTTGAACTGTCTCATGAATCGCAATTGGCCACTGACCCTGCCGACTCCGAGATAGTCTAATTTCATGTTTTTCGGGCACCGAGAGTAGTTCGCCACACATCTGGCACGTGATGAGGTTCACAGAGTGCCCATGTGAATAAAATTCCTAAATTTCTGAAAAGGGTAAATAGTAATTTCGATCAAAACCAAAATTTTTCGAGATCCTAACGACTAAACGACTCGACACCATTGAATCACCTCTCGTGGAAATCTAGCTACCACGCCGACCCCGAGATAGTCGACTTTAATGCCGAGGCACCGTGCCCAAGCCAGATGCCCCAAATCCCGTGCCTCTGACCACCACAACCCGCTGGAACATCGCGAACGCCGTGTGACTCGACATATTACCACGTAAAACGCAGAAGCCCTTGTACTGAGCTCTACCCGCAACACATCACTCCGTATAACTCCTGTCCCAATCAACATCAATGACCAGATAGGATCTCATATATACAACTATACGTAGTAAAACGACTCGGGCCCCCGTAGATTTATACTCACAACATATATTCCATCTATCCAATATAATCCGTAACATGAGTAAACGGCTACTTGGGCCCATAAACCATACTCATAAACATATCAACTATGTATCATAGTTACAAGAGTTAATTATATGATTTACACAGAGAGTATTAAAAATTCTAGAATCTCTAATACATGTATTAAAACTATGCCAAAGCCACACCCCGATTCTCTTCTAAGCGGTCTCTACGACGTAGTCGCTCCTCACGCCTCCCCGTACCCGCCAAAATATGTTCCTCGATACAGTAGGAGCTAATGCTCGCAGGAATCACCCTATGGGCTACTCTCCACCTAAGTGCATATGCAATGCTCCAAAATAAACACACATTCAAGAAAATTGATCCCATTTGAATGTCTAACCCGATCATCTCATATCCCGAGTCCACTGACTCTCCCTCACACTCGCCTGCTTCTCTATGAGAATTTATTATGTTTATTTGTGGACAACCCTCCGATGTATATATATATATATATCAATCGGGTCGTCTCCGACGATTGATATTTATGGACTACCCTCCGATGTAATAACTGGGTCGTCCCATTGATATTTTTAGTGCGCGGATCATTCCTCTGCACACTATCATTTTTTTAGACAACCCTCCGAAACCTTTTCTTTAGACTCACCCTTAATCACTCCTATCGCCCTGTGGTGCCCAAGACATATGGAATGCATGATGTCAATTCCATAACTCTATAACACATGCAAAACAATATATATACATGCATATATTCACATAAAATTTAATCACACAATCATGATATAAAATTCTCACATCCCATCTGTTATTATCAAAATTAGCTCATGGGCTAATGATCAAACACGAGCAATTTACTTGAATTTACTTCAATTAAACACATTAATTCACAAAAATTATTTTTGTGAACACTATTCCTGGGAATAGAAACCTTTGCTACTATTCCCAAGAAATCAATAACTGGTTCACTAGAACTCGACTCACCGCCATTCCTACTTTATACATAGAAGCATCATTTAATGCACAATTTAAGCATAATAACTAGAAACATGACAATACCTGTCAACCAGCCTCTGAACTAAATTACTAATAATTCACCTGCCTGGGATCAATCAACCGCCTCTCACTAGCTTAATCAACTCATAAACATTAACAAAGCATTAAACAAAGAATAAACCCAAGTATGGAGAAACTCCTCTCACCTCCTGAGTTTGTCGAACTTTCACATGGTGCCCAATGTGGTGTGCCTCTGATAGAAAGAAATATTTATCCCGAATCTTCTATGCATTTGATTTGTTTAAATTTCATAGTTGTTTCCTCTAAAAGAAGACAAAAAAAATGTCACGATCAATTTGTTCTCCACCCAGCACGTTAGTTGTCTCACTAAGGGTGGAGACTTATCAGATTTATCTTAGTTACACATACAACATTTCTAATAATGGACCATTATGTCCCTTCTCCGCTGACATTTGGCAATCATCTCAAACATCCATTTTCATTTTCTACTCATGACACTTATGGAAACATGAGCATGTTGTTATATGTGACTTTAACATCGAAAATTGTTTTACCAAGACCTGTAAACAATGCTCAAACAAATTCTCACTGCCTCTTAATTAGACGAAATTGGACATGTTAGCTAGATTTGTGAGATAATTCCAACAGTGAACTGCTTTCATCATCCTCCCATATCTAGAGAATTGATTTTTAACCACAACACCAATCACAATGGGGTAAATAACAAATCCAACGCCTGTTTTCCCGCAAGAAAGACAAACACAACAGAAGATCAAAACAGAATAATGATTTCCCGTTTGAAACCGCTTGCAAGGTTTGCTGAGAGCAAGAGAAAGTCGCATCTACGCCGCAAGGTTACGCTGTAGACGGCTTTTGGTGAAGTCTTAAACTCCAAGAGGTAGGGATCTTTTCCTACTGGTTTATTCTTTTGGCCAAGAATCCATTTTAATGACGGGATTTGTCGTAGCCCGAATGCCCGTGGTTGGGTCTCTCAAAATCTTTGGAACCGAGAAAATCCCTATTGTGTGGCCATGAACAAATCCCAACCCTAGGTTTCACTGCTCATGTGACAGGTTAGTGATTTTTGTGTGGTGTTTGGGTGATTCAAAATGAATTGCTTGATTTGTTAATTGCCCATGCAGCTTTAATTTGATAAGTATATAGAATTAGTTAGCTGAATTAAATTTTTTTATTATATACATGTAAAATATATTACATCAATTGTTTGAAATGGCATAATAATGCATTCCATACCGTGGCACCCTAGAACGATAGGGAGTGCATGACAATCTAAAATGAAAGAAATTGAAAATGGTTGTGAAAAGGAATTTCATAAGATTTTCCAAAGAATTGTTCAGAGAGTGATCCAACAAGCCATCTCTTGAGAGGTATCACCTATGACTGCTCGAAAAAAGATCTAGCAATTCACCTGAGGGAAGCAATATATTTACCGAAATCCTACAGAGGTGTGTTTTCAAGAACAAAAGCTTTTGTTTGAAAACTGTAATTTTAAGTTTCGCATTTGGCTTGGGGATGTGTGCGGAGCTCTGGGTGAGGACTGAGACATAAAAATTGGCATATAGACATTCAAGTAGGATCATGTATTCGCTGAGTGTGTGTTTGGTCACATAACATGTGCACTTAGGGTGGGGAGTAAATTATATGTAGGAAATTATCACTACCGGGCATTGCTCACCCTTTCGAGGATCATTATTTTAGGTATGGAGTGTACAGAGGACGACGCCACTAGAGGTCATATAGAATGTTTTTTCTGATTGTGGCTTTGGTATTCATTTTGTATAACATGTATTGTGCAATTTTTAAATTTTAATATGTTTGAACAAGAGTGATTTATTAAATTCCTTGAACTAGTGTTATATAGCTGATGTATTTTGGTGAGTATCGATGTATGGGCCCAAGTGGCTATTTTTATCATATGTGAAGGTCTCTGGTAACATGAGACATGTTATTCCATGTTGAAGGGTTGTCAACTGACCCCATGGAATCTACACACAAATTTGGTATTAGAGCTAGGCATACGAATACCTGTACTGAGGACTTGGGCTTAGGTCATGGTCATTTAGGTGTGAGTACACCACAACTCGTGTGGCTCAATGTTGTGGCTTTCTAGTATGTGCTTACCCAGTCATAGACAAGATTAGAACATTGCATCCATTGTGCATTTTGATGAATGGTGTGTATAACGTGAATTGTTGTGTATGTTGTGTGAAATTGTGACTAGCACATAGGAAAAATATATATATTGTTGAGAAATTTCATAAATTGTCCGTAATTAAATAAAAAATGAGGAATTTTTTTTCCTGAGGTTTTACAAAGGTAAAAACAAGAAAAAAATAAGTAAAAAATAAATTATGATCGACTTATTTGGTTCTACTGAAGACATGACAAAAATTTATAATTTTTGTGTTCTGGCAAAGAAATGGAACAAAGGAAAAAATGAGTGAAAAAAAAAAAAGTCAAGTAGGAGCAGAATGCTAACATATTTCCAGGTGTCGTCACGATACACCGTGATCGTGATCGACATAGCAAAGATACAGCGTGCAGGGGTGCCGCATGGCGCTAGCCAGAACACCGCCACGACACTACCGAGCACGCCGCGACACATCCGCAGAGGCCACGACACGCCAGCCACCGCGACGACACGGCGCTTTGGCGCCGAAGAGCGAAGCGCCGCAAGGCGCGCAGCGCCGCCGCTGAAAGGGTCAAGCGAGATACAAAAAATATCGTATCAGGGGGTGACTAGTCGGCATACAACGCCAGCCAAAAGCCGCAACACTGGGCGCAGAGCAGCGGCGCCTTGGCACGTCACACGGATCAGAGGCGAGCCGGTATTACAAATACGCAGCAGCGCCTTCCCGCCACGACGCCACGCCATCGACACTCCACACGCACGACGGTGGGCTTCGCGAGTGTGCGCGTAGCCCCGGGCCATAGGTGCAATAATCGTGCACCGACCCAGCTTTGACTCGTGCATTGTTTTGAGTCACCGTTTTGATCATCACCATGAACACCGCTCATGAGCACTGCTCACTAAGTTTTCAAAAAATAAAAATAAAAATAATAAATTTTTTTTTGTCAATATGATTTAATTTATAGTTATTGGCTGTGTGATTACCATGAATGCATCGATGCTGTGTATAAAATATTCTTTCTGTATGTGAATAGTGTCTCGAGGTTGTGTTTCACACCTCGAGATGCTAGATTAAAACTTAATCCCGCCATTCGACATGTGTAGATGTTTATTCAGGATGCAGGACGTAGGTCGTCCACGAGGTGCGCCAAGCAATCACTAGCATTTGACCACAGCTCTACTTAAGGCCGTAGGATATGATCGCGCCGCCATTGCACAAAGTAGTGCAAAGAAAACTGTGTGGAGGTCTAAGTAACCTTCAGAGGTTCAGGGCACATCATCCTCCTAGTCTATGTTGATGAGGAGATCCGACGCGGTGTAATCATCTGCTCACGCAGAAGCCGAGAAGGTATCGAGACTATGGAGATTGCCTCGATATCACTACAGATCGCATTTCATTTATTCAAATGTAGGGTGAGGCCCAAGTGCTGTGGAACTGGTAAAGACTTCTGCAGATCTAGAGGCAATGATTCTCGGCAGTTCCATGATCTTTTCATGGGCAATATTTTCTGACATCAAGCCACGCTAAGGTCAGAGTTCCAGAGCCGGCAGGGGACCAGGACCGTATCGAGTATGTGGCTAGATTAATGGAGTGAGTCTGCTGGTCGAGACTACGTACACACGCGACCCAGCCAAGCAACGTGAGATTTGAGAATGGGCTAAAGTTGTCCATTCGGTGGATCAGACTTCGCCTACAAGAGACATGAACTCTATGGTCGACCGCCATGACTATAGAGAGAGAGAGAGGATGCAATAGGCTAACTCTAGATGCCAGGTGTTAGTGGCAAGAGGGAAGGAGAGTCGCCTTCTTCTAGTTTCGAAAGAGGCGTAAGGCTTCCTAGCTTCTCAGATTTCAGGAATGTACGAGGTTATCAAGGCCAAGGCCAAGATAGCACTGGGTCAGCAGGATATATGATATGTTATTTCTCTGACATATTAGGCGGGATTGTCTAGAGCGTGATCCCGTGATTTTCGGGATAGCACACCCAAATATAGTCAGGAGAGAGAGGATACGGCTCTCATTCCTCCACACCCTAGTATTGGTCATAGACGGCCCACGCAGGTGCTATACAAGCACCTAAGAAGACGATGGGCCAGATGGGCCAAAGTGTGGGTCGAGGTCAGGCACAGAGCTCATAGGACAGGACTTCAGGGACCCAGGGGCGTGTTTATGATGTTATGCCAGAGGCTGAGGATGCAGATCAGCCGGACATGCAGGGTATGTTTTATATCTGCATTTGTTTTCTGATGCATCATGTTCATTAATGAATCTTGTGTGATAGATTCGGGGCCTCGTAGGTTTCATGGTGGTCTTTAGAGAAGCCATGTGATGTTCTTCCCAGATGCAGTGGAATGGTAAGATGTGCTCTAGACTGAGTCGTGGATCTTAGTGATTCTACTCATGGTGACCCCAAGGGGGACGATTCGTTTTGATGTCATCTCGACTTGACGAGTCAATAACCACCCGTCATAGTATTCTGTTAGTATCGTTTGATGGGTTGGACGTGGATCATTAAGGCCTGAATGGCGTTGCTTTCTGGCCTCAAAATCTTGAATCGGAGTGGCTGCAAATCCCTATTTGTAGGGCCGTGGAACAGCGGTCGGTCCGTATCACCGTCACGGATATGTTATGATCTCGTGGCCTGGGTGATCCGTCCAAAATGAATCGTTGACGGTTAATTAGCCCACTGGAGCTAATTTTGTGTTATTAATGTGAATTGAATAATGAATTATTTGAATTAAATTGTTAATATATACATGTAAAATATACAAGATCAATTGCTGAAATGACATAATGCATTCCATATGCACCTGCAACTGTAACGATAGTAGGAGTGCATGACAAAATGTGAAAGAAATTGAAATGGTCGTGGAAAGGAATTCATGAAGATTTTTCTCCGAAGAATTGCTCTCGAGAGTATCCACTGGGCCATCTCGAAGGTCGACCCACAGATTGTTCGAAAAATGATCCAAAGAATTCACCCTGAGGTAGTCCAATATATTTACCGAAACTTGGTAGTGTGTTTTCAATAACAAAAAGCTTTTGTTTGAAAACTATAATTTTGCTCGCATTTGGCTTAAAGATGCGAGGAGCTCGTGGAGGGACCTAGACATAAAAATCGGGCATGGGGTAGAAGCCCGCAAAGGATCATGTATTCGCTGAGTGTGTTTTATTGCCATGACATGCACTTAGCGGGAGAAATCAAGTGAGAAATTATCGCCTGACTGGCATTGCTCACCCTTCCCGTTAGGATCATTATTTTCGTGCACAGAGTGTACATGAGGACGACGCCACCAGAGGCCGCGCTTTGTTTCGATTGCGGCTTTGGTATTCATTTTGTATAACATGTATTAAAATTTTAAATTTTAATTTATGTCGGTTAAGAGTGATTTATTAACTCTCGAACTATTGTTATATAAATTTGGATACATATTTTTGTGAGTATTGATGACCGGGCCCATGGCCGCCATTTTACCCGCATGTGGACCCAGCGTGGGCGGTTGTAAATGTCAGGGACAGGCTCAGATTTCGGGCAGAGCCCCGCACAAAGGAGAGACTCGCCCGTTTTCGCGGAGTGGTGCTCAAGCTACCCGACATCCACTGGCAGATTCCGCTGGACGGGACGTGGCTGTCAACCCGACCATCGAAACGGGGCGCTACATGCCACGTGTCAAGTCCAGGGTAAGTCAAACAAAGATCTCAAGTGGGACCTATAAGATACATGTGGAAACACATGATTGGAGAGAAATCCAAGGTAGATGGATAAGGTGATAAGGGTAATCCAAGGATACAATGGGTAATCTACATGGCAAAAAAAGAACCTCCAAACTTGACTTTAGACCAAACACCCGGGAGGGTAGAGAGAGAGAGAGAAATAGGAAAGGAAAAGGGAGAATAGCTAGTGAGAGAAGCACCACCTTCCTCTCTAGTTTTCACCAACTGACCCACTGGTCCCTACAGATCAAGAAGAAAAGTGCTCCTCATGTTAGGAAGGGTTTCAAAAAGAGAGACTGTAGTGTTGTTTTCACAAACGGCTCATACGTCAGTCCACCGTGAATATGTTTGGTTGAATTTTGAACCATGGAAATATTTTACATATTATTGGACTTTAGGACTGGTTTCTTAGGTGGGAAAAAGGAATCATGAGTCCTTCAAGTAAGTGTGTAGCCACACTGTGCTGAACTTGATGTTAGGCTTTTGAATCTCCCAAATTGAACCTCTCTGTAGCCTGCTATGGTCTGCTTACTTTGGAACAGTCTAAATGGCTGGCCGCCGCCGAACTACTAGCCGCCTAGGTCCCGGGCCTGGGCTAATCCAGAGTTGCCTGGGAAGCAATTAAGGCTGCCTGCTAGCTAGTGGCTGCCTAGCCTGGGCCAGTATTAATCGACCACCCAGTTAGGTCAACTAGGCTAGCCAGCCCGGCAATGTTAGGCTGCGCTTAATGTGGTTAGGGTCGCCGACTAGCACACAGGGCCGCTTCGGGCCAGCTGCCAGTATCGCCATTAGCTGCTAGTGGTCACCGGTCAGTCAAGTATTCATGTGTATTCTAACTTCTGACGATTATAACTTCTCGTCCGAATCTGTTTAAAAGCCTCGACTTATGAAAACCTATTGAGTCAAGATTCTAGTTTGCCATGCCCCGGTGGAGGATGCGGGTGAGTATAACCTACTAAAATCTATGTTTTTTTCCAAGGTCGGGTTGATCATTAGGTTATTATCGCGGTGGCCTCCAACTTCGACGACCATAACTTCTTCGGGCCCAAAATTGCCGTGTTCTGGACTATATGCAAATCCCATCGAGTCTAGATTCCATCCAGGTGACCATGGAGGACACGTTGGGCACAACCTTGCTGAAATTCTATGTTTTGCACCAAGTGTGCAGGCCGTTCTTGCTGTGGTCGTATGAAATAGTTTCCGTTTTAACATGACCATCGTATGTCGTGGTCAGAGGTCACAGAATGGGGTAGTGGAACTACCATGAGTTAAATTTCTAAGGAAGGTCAGATGGCATTATTGTTTAGTCATGAATCATGAATGCTACTATGTTTGATATGATGTATATATATATTGGCATGAAGTATATGAATTCTTATATGCTTGTGATATATGTTCGTACGGTTATCGTGCCGATAATCGGCAGTGGGCATAATTGCATTGCATGACTAGAACATCGCATGACAATGAGTAAAGGAGTGCATGGTAGACTGTGTTAACCGTGTTTGGTGTTCGATGGTGTGTCGTGGGTACATCTATTAATCAACACCCAAGCCAGTGTTAGATTAGCGGCTTCGTTACACGGGACAACGTCCAAAATGGAGCTAAAAATTTTAATATGAAAATAGTAAAAGACACATGCTACCGGTAGCAAGAAGCGGATATATTCCTCCAGGTGGAAAGCACCAAATTTATCGAAAGCTAGATGATCACCACTGAAAGTCTTATTGGTAAAGGTCTATTTAGAAGGTCTGGTGCTACAATTAAGAATCCACTACCCACCAATGTTTAATTGTAAATTAAAAATATGGAAATATAAAATGTAAAGAGTCAAAGAAATGATCATCGATGTCATGGAAAGGTGGCTGTTCACACAGCTTAGGTATCAGTGAGTGGAGTTGGTGAGGACTCCTGGGACATGGGATAGGTGAGTCAAGCATTCCTATCCATGGTATGTAGACAGGTATTCGAGTAGAATGTGCATGTTTTTACTTGAATGTGTGTATGTTTGATCACTGCATGATACTTAGGTAGGGAATAACCCCTGTAGGAGACATCACTAACAGTTTTGCTCACCCTGCTAGACCCCTTTAGGTACTGTGTGTCTAGTGCAGGGGCCGTGCACTCCGTATATGGACTCCAGATACGATTTGTTTCTATTGACGACTGCTTTTTGTTTTGTTTTTTGGTCTTGTATTATATCTGAGCAGTAACCAAAATATGTACTACCGTGATTGAGGTTCATCATATATTTTTGTATATTGTGAATTGAATATACAAAAATGGTCCTTAGATAAGGAGAGACGCAGAGTGTGATATCTAGGCATCCCGATATCTATGCTGTGTTTTCCGCTGCTTTACGGGAGTCACAACTTTAGACCCCTGGCTGGGCGTCATATTTGATGATAAGATGCACCTTTACATAATTCCCCACTATTAAATATATAATGCCAAAGTTTAGAAGATATTATATATTTAGAATTAGAAACAAACTGTGTTTCATTCTAAAAAGGATACTTGATAAAAAGTTTACTATTTCCAATGTGATAGCTTAAAGGAAAGAAATGTGGAAATTAGGAAGGTAGAGATGGAGTCATATTGAGCACGGATCAGCCTTATTCACCCAAGGTCGGCTCATGAAAAGCAGGGAAATTTAGGCTTGAAGCTTACCCATCACGGATTTTGAGAGGAGAGCATAAGCATCAAGCTAAGTTCGAACGTGTATGGAAAAGTGCAAAGTAGATAATTACATTGATATATTGCTTCTGCATCGTTAAAAGCCTTTTCACCTCGGTAGGAAAGAGATGATGTTCTTTATTTTCTTCATCTGATCTAGAAGCAAACTGTGGGGTTAAACTAATCGAGCCCAACCCCAACAAGTTTGGGTCAAGGAATTCCTGGGTTCAACTTTGTCAACCTTGATCTAATTTCTAGCCAGTTTGACCAATGGCTTGAATAACCCTTACAACCCAACCTAACTAGATTATAATATATATAGAAAGAGTATATATATATATATATATATATATATATATATATATATATATAGTATATACATATATCTCAGAAACCCAGAAAAATTCAAAATTTCTAAAAATGGTAAAACAAAGATTTCGTTGAAAATCGAAATTTTTGATCTCGATGAGATGAAACGGATTCTCCCGTTGAATCTGCCTCATAAATCTAGTTGTCCCGCCGACTTCACCTGATTCTGAGACAAACAAATTTTTGCCGTTCTTTCGAGACATAGTGGGCCTAAAGTGACACATGGCATGATCCTTATGCCACATGGCACCTTAGGGAGGGACATGGTACATATACGTGGTGCACTTCAGGTGAATGACCCACATTGAGCCAAGTGTCAAGTGGAGGAGTAAAACAAGAAAATAAGGAAAAGAAAAAAAATTAAGAAAATGTTGAAACAAGTGCCAAAATTGGTTCCTACATTTTTGGCACAAACGAGTAAATGAGGAGAGGGAGTGAGCGTGAGGATAAGGGTTATAGAGAGAAAGTGAAAAATGGCTTTTGGGATTTTGGATCAGGAATCGAGAGCTACGGCTACGTTTTAGAAGAAAAAGACCCCATCATCTCAAAGCTACGCTACAGATTCACAAAAATTGAGTTTTATCAACCCACGAGGTATAATTTTTCCTTACTTATTATTTTTGTACTTTTAGTGTCATTTAGAATTAATAGTTCTTTCATACTTAATATAGTGTTTTAGTCCCAAGATTTTGGGACTGAATATTGAAATTGTGGATTAGTTCTAAAATTCCTTAACAGGCTAGATTTGGTTTTGATCCCGGACCGGCTGTCTTGGGCTTTGTTGAGTGTTTGAATCATGATTCGTGATGAATGGAACCAAACTGGTTTGTAAAGTAAAGGATGTATGGGTGCCTTGTTTTTGGTTCAAAGTGGACCATTTTAGTGTTATTGTTGGAAAAAATAATAACATGTCACAGTGGAAAATCATGCATTATATACTGTTTGATGTATTAACATGGAAATTATAGATAAATGGAAATTATATGTAGAAACATAATTATCCGGAATTTATAAATGTTTACATGCAACTCTTATTGTGCATGTAGCATGATATCACATGAAATGACATGATCAGATTTGCATGTTGGTTCGCTGCTATAGCCGAGTTTGGGTGGGTGATGGAAAATGCTATTCCACCATCTCATGAATGTGCGTGAGCACCAAATGGGAGAACTCAAAATCGACTTACGCTTGTATAAAACAATAATAATAATAAATTTCAAATTGGGTGAAGCAAGACGGGAAGATCCCCCTTGTGGTGAAAGACCCACCTTATTCTTTGTCGATATATCTAGCGATGAAAGTTCGCGAGCTCAAGGCTTGCGAACCTACGGTGAGACCCCGAAATTTGAACCCAAAGAACATTACTTTGATTTGATAAATTAAAATTAGAGGGTTGTCCAATGGTTTAGTCATCAAGTAAACACCACAGACTGGTTTTTCACATTCGCGCTGCAGGAGGGGGAGTCTGGGTCGGACTCAGTCAGGGCATGAGGGATCCCATCTCATGCATGACAATGCAACATCAGACTGTACTATTTATACAATACGATCACGTCAGGTATACACATGTGCATTTAGAGTAAATTTCAGAAATTTCTACTGCATCATTCACCTGTCATGGGACCCCCTTTCGTACAGGGTTGTACAGGAGATGACGTCTACGAGGTCAAGATTACAAAGAGTCATGTAAAATCTTGATATTTCATTTGTAAAGTATTTTGTATAAAAGAATTGTAACTAAATTCCTTTTGGGACTATTATCTAAATAGTCGTATAATTATGGTAAGAGGTCGTGGATCGAACTCTTACTAATCGTAATTGCTGCCATTCTTCATATATTTTAGATTTAAAATGGAATGAATGGTCCCGTAGTGGATGTATATTGGGGATATTGACAAATGGACCTTGTGTGGTCGATACTACTTATGTTGAGACCGTGGATGGGTTATGATTATACTGTTATACAGGTTATATGTTGGGTAGAGCTCCCCGAACAAAGGAGACTCTGCCCGATTTTTGTGAAAATATGGATCCCGATAAATTGGACACAATAGTATGATATCGGGTCACCTGAAATCCATCGGAATTTCGTGGGTTGATGGGTTATCAACGGGATATATATATTTAGTTTTTTTTTTTGCAATTTTTTTAACTAACACCTGATTTACTAATGATCCACTGATACTTTTTCTCACAAAAAATATTCATATTTACCTTTTACAAAGTATAAGTTATCATAAAAAAGGTAAATCTGGCAAGTTACCATTCTATCATTCAAACAAAAACCTATATATAAATCAGAATTGACAAAAAACTTTGAATTTATAATCCTTGCCATTTGAATCCACCAATTTTATCATATCTTCTTAAGTATTTGTGAAACATAAGAGAAAGAAAACCAATATGAAAGCTGGGAAGGAACCTAATAAGAAGAAAACCTATTTGCTATTTGAAAGAGATGAAAAAACTATAGAAAGTAAAAGAGGGGAAGAAGAGGAAGAAAAGGAATAAAAGAATTATAAGTTCTTTATTATTTGAGCCTTTAAATTTTATTAAATGTTATATGAATAAATTCTTCCAGATAAATATATATTTTATTCATTTTTTTTTTTAAATTTCTTACTATTGATATTAATAATTCATATTTAAATTTATTCTTATTTAAGAACAAATTTTGTTGCTAAAGCTTCATAATAAACTTATATTCTTTTTTAATACACTTTGACTTCAAGATAGTAAATTGTTCCTACTGACACTTGAACCTAGGACCCCCTCCCTATGCTCTGGTCTGCTTTGTACTGCTGGGAATCGCTTCACCACTCTTGAGCTAGGTATGATGGGCATATTAAACTTATATTGTGACACCCCAAACCCGGGGTCCTGACTGGTCACAATGATGAGGAATTTCTACCCTAGGCCGCTTCTCGCACTCTGTCTTGGTCCTCGGATCTGCATCACCACTCATGGACACCCGAAAGTTACTCAACACCACATCTATATATACTACTCTCTCACCTGTGATCCATTCATCTCATTTAAATTAAAATATGAGAGTAATATACTTAAATACAGTCCGTAAGAGTCTGATTATGACCCTCTTGCCATAATTACATACTTGATTATTGGCAATAGTCCAAAAGAATTTAATTATAATTCTTTTATACAAAACACTTTCTAGAACTAGTCTGTCCTAAGCATTTTTTTACAAAAAGATTTATCAAGGCTACATGTCGCCTCAATCAATTGGCCTGAACGCATCCACCGCAGGTCGCATCTGCACCGGTGCTGGTCAGTTCCATGAAGGGCATTTTCACGCCCGAGAGAATACCTCCTACAAAGGCTACTCCTCACCTAAGTGCACATACAATGCCATGTTCACGCACTCAAACACATTCCAAGTAAAATGTAGTTTCTACCATGGAATTTCTACATACCATGAATGAGATGAGACTCATCATGCCCCATGTCCCAAGTCCTCACTGACTCCCTCACACATGCATATGCTAAGTGTGAAAAACCGTCATTCTAGATGAAATCCATCATTTTCAAAACAAATTATTCTGTTTATAACCAAAGCTTTTGGATGATACATCACAATGATAATTTATATTCAAAATCCACACCTTTTGTGGGTAGTGGATTTTTGTATCTCACTCCTGCCCGCAAACCCAGACACTTTTAATACTTTCACAGTTAGGAACTATGTCCACCATACAATTAGCTGCCAAATCTGATGGGGACCATCCCTTCTTCTTGATGATATCCGGAAAGGAGTTTTCAAGCTTCATGCAACCATACAACTCTGTTGGACGTTATCCCATTTACTTAGCCTACCCAATCAAACACCAAACGCAATGTTGATTTACCAACCACGTGACACCCCAAAACCCAAGGGTCCCATTGACAACCCGTCAACGCACGGAATACCTAGGTATCGCATATCGCTTATCGCTATAGCATATCGCTTCCCATTCGCCAAGATCCATTCTTGCTTATATATTTTAGAAAAATATACAAATTTATCAAAACAATTCATAAGAGTTCGAAAGGCAACTCTTATATTACATGTAAAATCTGGGGCTTGTTTTTACAAAAAGGTTTCTAAAGCCACGCTTGGCTTTCTTGCCAACTTTAATCCTGATGAAAGTCATCTATATACTAACCTCGCACCTCGAAGGGGGTCCCATGACGAGTAAGGATAACTCTTGCAAGGGCTACTCCCCACCTAAGTGCACATGCAATGCCATGTTCACATAATAATACACACATCAACATTCCATTGAAGAATATGCCAATTCTACATGGAATCCTACATGCCATGAAATGAGATGAGACTCATCATGCCCCATGTCCTAAGCCTTCACCGACTCCCTCAGCGGCGTTTATGCTATGAAATCACATTCCGATGACATCCAATGATCATTTTCAAACCAATTTCATTTCGTTTATAAACTAAAATCTTTTTGGATGATACATCACAATGATCATTTTATATTCAAAATCTATGCGTCTTTATGTGGGTAGCGGATTTTTGGTGTCTCGACCGCTGCAATCGCAAAACCCGTATTAATTTCTTTCTACGCGCCTTTCACCGCCGGGGGACTATATATGACTACATCATGTTTTCACCCAGGGGATTCATCCCTTCTTGGCTTTATACTACGCACATATTTTCATTCTCATGTATAAAACCGTACAACTCTGTTGGACGTTGTCCCATTTAACCGAGCCCACCCAACTAAACACCAATACAGTGTCGAATCATTAATCATGCACTCATAGCCATTTAACCCGTGCATATGGAATGCAATATGCCATTGCCTAGTTATACCATGTCCCATTGATGAATGCTATATGGAAAATTTTATCAAACATGCATATCACCAATGCATCTTAGGCAAATCGCATCAAACATGCATATAATTTCTACATTAACCTTGGCCCATCAATTTATCACACAAGCATATAATAATATCAGAAGATACAAATCACATTTAGTCAAGTAATGAAACACTTTATCTTCTAGGCTAAATTATGACATAACATGTCCACAAAATCGCATACAACATGCCATGTAATGACCATGTCTCACATACAATTCATCACATGTCAATATATTATTACACATATCAACATTTAATCAAACAAGCATGTCATGCCATGCAATTAGTACACTTGGTGTTCTGATCAACATTTCGTAAGAATGGCTGTGAACACCAAATGCCAATCACTGGCATATGGCTAGATTCTAGACTCAAAGAGATTTTCATAGAGTCTAAAAATGAGCGAATCAGAGTTTGGATGAGAAACATTTGGTAGTCCGAAGTTAGAGTACACCATGAGACACACTATTGCTCCAATCCATGCAATAGTGTGCCCGAGGGTTGCGTGGAGCATTTCTGCTAACTTCGTGATGCCCCAACCCGGGGTCCGCTGATGTCCCATCAACTCATGGAAGATTCTGTGGATGCTCCAAGAACCCGACACCACTCATGAAAATCCGGGCGCAGCCTCCTTTGTACGGTGGAGCTCTACCCAAGGTACAAAACTTGTCCCACATCAACAATGACCACAAAATCCATGCGAGTAAAATAATGGCCACTGGGCCCCAGATCAATAATCACAAAATATGTCAACTATATACAGTTCAAGAGTTAATAAATTACCTTTCACCAAACATATATCAAAATTCTGTAGTTTTAATACATATTATACAAAACTATCACTCCAAAGCCAAACATCTGCTTTCTTTCTTCTAAATGCGGTCTCTAAAGGAGCGCTTCGCCCTCCCAGACACTCACCGTAATTAAATATCGATCTCAGATAGTATTGGAAGAAAAACTCTGCATTGAGCACTTCCTACGGGTTACTCCCACCTAAGTGCACATTCCATGGCAAACAATCACATCCAAGAAATTACATGAACCTACTCGAATGTCTACATGCCCAATCCCCTGTCCCGAGTCCTCACCGATTCCCTCACATATGCCTAAGCCGAATGCGAGTAAAATATCTAGTTTTCAAAATAAAAGCTTTTTGTTCTCAAAAACTTACTACCAAGATTCTAGAATAGTATCGACTACCCTCCAGCACTGTTGGCTAACGCCTAAACAAGCTCTTCAGCGGTCCTCATCCGAACTGATCTATCGACGTACCTCCAAGATACAATTCTTCGGAAAATCTTCTCGTCAAATTCCCTTCACAAACATTTTTCCTTTTGTTTTCTTTCTTCATGTCATGCACTCACTCCTAATATTCTGGGGAGCTCTAAATGTGATATGGAATGCATTATGCCAATCCCAACAAACTTTGCTAATATATAAAACATGCATATACTAAATATAATCCACATAAATCATGTTATTAAATTCATATTAATAACACAAAAATTAGTCATACTGGCTAATTACTGCTACAAAGCAATCACTTCGACCACCATTCATGCAAAAATTCACCAAAAAATCATTATGGGAATTATCTTCACGGAACAAAGGAAACCCCGGGCTGGCACTGCTCACGCCATAACAATGGGAGGTTCTTTCATTCTGCTAAAATGTTTCGAGATCACCAAAACAATTCCGCTAATCCAAGCCTCAAAACATCCCCAATCCATTTATACTTGCTCTTAGCCAAATACAATACAAGCAGAAAAGATCCCCACCTCTTGAGTTGTCGAAACTCCACCAACCTGGCAGGTCCACGCGTAGCCCTCGCCGCGTAGATCGACTTTGCTTCTTGCTCCGTCGAGAACCAACGGTCCGAACGACCGAAAATCTAGAGAGAAGGCACACTTTCTCTCTCTAGATTTCAAAAACTCAAGCTACTACACTTTTGTTCCTGCCACTACCGTTTTTTGTGTTTTGGAGAAGAAGATCACTATTCTTCTTTTGTCTTTATTCTCATTAACATTTCAATTAATTCCCATTGTGTCCCTTTGTCTTGATTTTTTGACACTTTGCACAATCTAGGTCATTCATCTCATCCTTTCACTAATCATGCAACATGTGTTACATGAGTACATGTAGTACGTGACTTTTGTCACATCACATGTCTCTCAAACCTGTTTTAATGCACCCGACACCCACACCAAGCCGAACGCTGGAATTCACCATCTCGACTAACAAATTGACGTGGAAGTTAGATTATGACGATTCCATCGGTGAAACTGGTTCACTATCCGATCTAGAAAATTTTTATTTTTACCGAAATGAACCATTTTGTCCTTTTCATAAAATTGTAATTTTCCCCAACTACATTCTCCCTCCTTAAAAGGAATTTCTGCCCGAGCTCTGAGACTATAACCATTCACATGCATATGCAACGTGCACTACCCCATGCATGTAAATTAGTCATTTGGCATTAAACGACTAAACCATCGTGCACTTCATCCCCTAAACAGAAGGGATAGGTGGGTCCGCAGCTGTCCCTCTTCGCGCTCCCACGCCGACCCTCCACCCACTCGTCGCCATAGCACCACTAGCCCCTCACCTGGCCTCAGCGTCGCAAAACCTCGATCTCACATCCACAATGCACACCGGGGTCCAACTCAATCTCTCCCCGATCCCACTTCGTAAATTTGGATTTGGGTGTACCTCCGGAGCATGGAGCGTGAAATACCTCATGGACACGACATCTTTGGTAGTAAAAATAAGCTAGGTACACTACAGCGCCTACCCTCTCGAGTATCTCGAAGGGCCCAATAAACCTCGACGATAGCTTCCCTCGCTTGCAGCTGCCAATTGCTCCTCTCTTAGGCATCACCTTCAAGAAGACATGATCTCCAACCTCGAACTCTAAGGGTTGACGTCGTACATCAACATAGCTCTTCTGCTAGCTCTAAGCCGTGAGAAGACGTTGTCATATCAAGCTCACCTTCTTAGAGGTGTCTCTAATCAGATCAGGACCAGTGATGGAGCTTTCTCCCACCTTGGTCCAACATATCGGTGATCTGCATGGCCTCCCATACAATGCCTCATTTGGTGCCATCTGTATACTCGCCTGATAACTGTTGTTGTAGGCGAATTCCACTAAGGGAAAAGGCTCTTTCAGCTACTCTTATGATCCGGGACATGCTGCGGCATGTCTCCTAACACTGTATGGTTCTCTCAACACACGACCATGCGTACGTGGGTGGAAAGATGTACTCATAGTCAGTCGTGTGCCCATAGCCTTTTGGAATCTCTTCCAAAAGTGCGTTGTAAACCTCGGGTCTCTATTTGACACTATGGATACTGGTACTCCATGTAGCCGGACTACCTCTTAGCGTCTGACCAGCGAGAATCTCTCGATGTGAAGGTCATCATGACTAGAAAATGTATTCGACTTAGTGAGCGGGTCCGCATCACCATGCAGCATCATGTCCTTGCGGTGTGTCGGAAAGGTAGCGAAGTGGGTCACAAAATCCATAACGACGTGCTCCACTTCCGGCTCGACCACCTCGATGGCGAAGTAGCCCTGTTGGCTTTTGGTGCTCAGCCTTAACCTGCTGACACTTGAGACATCGTCGAACAAAGTCCCCTACGTGTCTCTTCATCTTGCTCGTGAAATGCGGCAGCGAAGATCTGGTACATCTTCGCATTACACGGATCACATGCGAATCAAGAAGCGATGAAACTCCTTGAGAGTCTCCTCTCTGATGATCAAATGCAGAACCCATGCACGATCTCTACATCGAGACTACCGCATTTGCGTGGGCCCGGTCCGGCCCTCGTCACCCATACACGGCGTACGGGTTCTGATGGACAAATCTCGCGTTACGCCCTTGGGACTCGATCCTTTCTACTCGAAGCGAGCGGTGTAATAGCCATTACCTTTCCCGGCGTACCCGCAAGTGCGCTTTGCGATCTTGTATGCCATCAGTCTGAGCATGCCTCGGAAGCTATACTATCCAATGCTCCTCGTGACTTCCGATTGAGTGCATCAGCCACTACATTTGCCTTACCAGGATGGTAATGCAAAGTGAAGTCATAATCCTCTAGGAACTTCATCCATGCTGCGTGGCTCATGACCCGGTCCCAACTGGCATTGAATATACTTGGACGCATGGTGCAGTACCGCGTCGAACTCCTGCGCCATATAAGTAGTGGCACTAAATCTTCAAAGGCGAGGCTCGACCTGCAACTCCATTATCGGTGTGTGGGGGTAATTACGCTGTAGATTCTTCAAGCGCGGGGGAACCATAGCTTCCCACACCTCCCGGACTCCATCAAAACACATCACAGTCCGGCCCTCGAGGCAGCATCACAATGCGTGTACCCATGTCCTGTCAGGGACTATCAAGATAGGAAGCGGAGTAAGTAAGCCTCCCTCTTCAACTCTGGAAGGCCTCCTCGCATCGGTCATCCCGATGCCGAGCCTCCTTCCATGTCCAATCTCGTCATAGGTGCTGCCTTTAATCGGAGAAATCCTCGATGAGATCTCCTTGTAATACCTAGCCAATCAAGAAACTACGTATACCGAAGACTAACCGGCCTCTCCCAACTCATCACGGCCTCGACCTTCTACGGGTCCGACAAGCGATGCGACACCAAGTGTCCCAAAAAATCTCACCTCAGGTAAGCGAAAACTTCGCGCCTTGCAGCTCAAACTTGGCATACGGTGATGATCTCGGCAGAATTGTAAAACAATCCTCAAATGATACTCATGCTCCCACTCTGAGTGGGAGTAGATCAAAATGTCATCCGCGAAGAGTATGACAAACTGATCCAGATAGGGTTGGAATACCCTAATGCATGAGATCCATGAATCTTCTTTGAGCGCATTCGTCGATCAAAGGGCATCAACGTAAACTTGCGGTGCTTATGCGCTTCTGAATGTTGTCTTGGGGATGTCTGTCTCACAACCCTGGTGATGGTAACTAATGCGAAGGTCTATCTTGGAGTAGACTCACGCTCCTCTCAACTGATCAAACAAATCATCAATCCTCGGTAATGGGTACCGATTGTTGATCATAACCTTGTTCAACTGTCTGTAGTCAATGCATAGTAGAAGGGTCTTGTCCTTCTTCGCCGCCCAAGCGAAGGGCCGGAGGAGCTATGATGAAGTGCTCGATCCTAATGAACGTCAGTAACTCACATGGCGGACTCGAGTTCACACCTTTCAATAGGTGCCATCTTATGCGGAGTCATAGAGATAGAGCGAAGTACCGAGGGGTTCAACTCCAATACCGATCCTGACCTCAGGAAGAAACATCCTCATACTCGTAGACTACTCTAGGTAGATCTAAGTCCGGTCTCACACCCGTACAACTTTAGGCTCACGCCGCGTGTGACGCCCCGACCCGAGGGTCCGTTGACAACCCGTTAACCCGCGGAATACATGTAGACATTGAGTGTCTCGATACCCGCAAAAAATGAGTGTCTCTACGAGACTTCGAACATGAGTAAAAATAGCCCACGTCGAGACGTACATGCATATTCGCCCCAAAATATGGCAACTATATTACAATAGTTTCAAGAGTAATTACACTCTTATACAACATGCATCGATCATAATGTTTCCTTACATGTTTTACAGCCATATAAACAAAGCCACATGTCGGCTTTCTTCTCAAGCGACCTCTAGTGGCTGTCTTCTGAATACTCCAGTATGCACGAAAGGGGGGATCCAGCGGGGTGAAAGATTCCAGTAGTTGAACTCTCCTACGAGGGTTACTCCCCACCTAAAATGCACATGCAATGACAAACACACACATTCAAGTGAATTCATAATTCCTACTCGAATGTCTACATGTTATGGATGAGAATGTGACTCACCTTTTCCCACTTCTCAAGCCCTCACTGACTCCCTCACGCATGCCTGCCCAGTTGTGAGAAAACACTGCCAAAAACAAAAGCGTTTTGTTCCTAAAAAACAGAAAACTAATTTTTTCGATAAAATTATATCGACAACCTCCGAGGAATCGCTTGATAACTTCTCCGAACAGCCATAGTCATCCTCCGAGATGAACTGTTGGACAACTCTCCAAGGCAATTCTTCGGAAAATCTTCCTATGAAATTCATTTGACAACCATGTTTTTCATGTCATGCACTCATACCTACTGTTCTAGGTTTCCCCAGTGCATATGAAATGCAATATGCCATTTTCATACAATACATGTTAATATATCAAGCATGCATATATTAACAAAATTTACACACAACAACATGTTATTCAAACATAGCAATAACATATCAACACACAAGCAACACATATAGTCCACGGTCAGTTTCGGGACTGTCCAAAACCACTCTAGGGATTTTGCCACTCGCCCAAAGTTTTCAGACCGAATGAACGTGGCCACTGGGCCCCGAACATCCTTAACCATTAAAATGGCTCTACCATGGAACAAAAACAAGTAGAGAAAACTTCACCACCTGGAAGCTGTCGAATTCCATAATACCCTGCAGACCACGCGCAGCTTCAGAAGCAGTGATCAACTTCGCTCTCGTCTCGCGACTTAACTGACGATCACCGGAAATCTAGAGAGAAGGTAGAACTTCTCTCTAAAAGCTCTTTCTTTCTTTCTCCCTTTCTCTCTCTTTTTCTCTTTTTCCCTCCCAAACCTGTTGGGAGAAGATAGGGGTCAACTTGGTGTCCTCTCACTTTCCAAGTGTCAAGCTCCCATTGGCTCCTTAGAATAACCTTATCCCCTTATCCATCTACCATGGATTTTCACCCAATCACATGTTGTCACATGTCTCTTATGGATCTCATTTGAGCTCATGTTTGACTCATTCTATTACGACATCGCGTAAGACTGGCACACTCACAATATGTCATGTCCCGCACCACTGACATGTCTCGAAATGTGAAATTTCGACCGTCGAATTTGACGAAATAGACGTGGTATTTGCAAGACAGCTCCAATGGTGAAGTCTCGGCTTTCAAGCACCAGATCTAGAAAATTCCTGGATGGACCGAAATTACCATGTTATCCATTTTCAGAAAATTAGAAATTTCTGGGGTCTTACACTACGGGTCTCTTACACCCACACATTTTCAACTGAGGGGACTAACAGCCCCTTTCTTGCTTCGCCCAATACACATTAATTACTTTTCATTTTATGATTTGAACTATGAGCCTTTATTGGACATAGTCCTAAAGACAAACTCAACCAACATTCACCAAGATTAGTGAACAACCATACCGTGCACTCACACCCGACTTTATGCAATGTCACCGTGCACATGAATGCAATGATGCCAATTCATATATCCAATTCCAATGGCTCATACACAATTATATTTCATATTATTCGAACAATCATGTTAACACATCAATTGCATGCATTAACATATCATTTTCCACACACATTCCAAGCCATTCATTTTAAGCAATATCACACGGATACTGGCCCAACAGCACCGACCGCACGGGGCCCCAAATCAGTCCGTGGTCTGTCCATGGACGGTCCCCTCATCAAGCATCGGTTCCACTTCGTGGAACCAAGAATCCATGGCCCTTTCCGGCCTCACAACACCGAAAACCATTTCATGGATTTTTAAACAAGAAATAACCAAGTAGGAGAAGACCCCTACATCTCGGAGTTTGTCGAAATTGCACAATACCGGTACCCACACGTAGCTCTTGCAGTGGGGATTAACTTTGCCTCTTGTCTCGCCGGGATTCAACGGACCAATCACCGAAAAATCTAGAGAGAAGGTAGACTCTCTCTCTCTAAAACTCTCTCCCTAAAACTCTCTCCTTTGTTCCCTCTCTCTTTTTCCTTCCCCTTCTCCCCAAACCGGTTGGGTCAAGATTGGGTCAAGAGAATTGTCTTCTCTCTCTTGCCACATGTCACCCTCTTAGTGGCTACCTGATTGGCTACACCTATCCCTTATCCATCTACTTATTTCTATCTAATAACATGATGCCACATGTCTCCTATGGCCCACACTTTAGCTCAATGTTTGACTTGCTCTCTACTTGACACGTAAGACACCGCGAGCTACCATCTTAGGCTATGTCTCCGTACCATTCTTCCTCGCGCCTCGAAAAACGCAAATTCGATCGGCTCCTAATTCGACGAATTCAACGCGATAATGGATAAGTAGCACGATTCCAACAAATAAGATGCTTTCATCATCTCGAGATCTAGAAAATTTCTGATTGACGTAAATTACCATTTTACTCTTTTTCAAAAAACTGGATCTTCTGGGGTTTCACACTTATGAGAGAAAAATTCATCCTTAAAGGTATACAATATTTATGTTATTAGCAAAACATCAATTAAAGGTATCCTTGACCAAGAAAAAAGATAAGAACTTTGGATTTCATTAGTTAATCCAACCGTGGATCGTCCTTTTATTCTTCTCATATTTTAGTATGTTATTTGCAATGACTTAAGCTATGGATATGCTAATTTGGATCATTGGTTTTATCTCTATATTACAAATGTTTTGTAAGACCCAAACTTTTCCAATTTTGATGCATTTTGTTGAAAAACACACGACTTTAACTTTGAAGAATGATATAAGTAAAGTTTCAACATAATTCTAATTAAATTAAATAAATTTTGTATATTGCAAATTATCTAATCTACATGGAAAAGGGGAAATTTTTTAAATAATTAAATTTTTTTTAATTTAGAATGTAAATTTAGATTTTATACAATTTTAATTCAATTTAAAAAAAAACTTGATAATTATTATTTTTAATTTTAAAATTAAAATTCATATTTACTAAAACCTAAAACCTAAAAATTCAAATTTATTTTTTTATTCATTATGCAAATTTATTTTTCTCAATTATCACTGTCAGATTACAGTGATATCGTGCCTATAAGTCAGGCTATTAAACAAAGTATGTATATTTAAAAGAAAATTTTTTTAGTTCAGGATATAAATGACAAAGTGGTAAAAGTTCATGATTTAAATTTTTATTTTCCCGAAATAAATTGATATTAAAAATGCTCTAAATAATTGTTAATAGAGAAAAACAGATAAAATGAATTTGAATAAACATGTTTGGTATCTCACACTAGAGAACTAAGGAAATCTAAGCTTGGTTATTTCCTACATTTTTTCTTGGTCGCTATAATGGAATTATGGAGCACCCAATTGGGACCACCACAAGACAAATAGAGAATTGGATAGATATATATCCTTGCGAGGACGTCGCTAATATATTTCCTAAGATCATTAAAATGATTTTGATGTATGTTTAATCTTTTGATTGATCGACTATTTGGTAGGGGTCTTCGCAAAGTAATTGGAAAGAATCGATCACTAACTATAGGAGTCAGTAATATATGATAGCATCGATACTCAGTATATAATCAAATAAATGAAGGCTAATTATTTTTATATATATGAACTTTATTCAAAATGATTATGTGCCTTTTTCATAATAATTATCAAAATGATTACAAGAAGTGAATATGTTTCAAATAAGGTTGGACCTCTTAAAATACTAGCTTGTAGTCTTTGGCGACGAGTCCAAAAGTCTTCGGCAAAAGGAGGACCAAGTAAAGGTTTGGACAACTAGTGCAACTGAAGGGATACAATATTTAATTAGAAAATAATGGGTTATGTGTGCAAGTTGCAATAGAACCCGAATTACACACATGGAATCTGACAAAATTCTCCCCCTTCAATATCTCTTCCTGATTTCCATTTTCTTCTTTCTAGTATTCCCTTCTGCAACTTCATTGTCCTTCAACTTCACCAACTTTGATGTAGGAGGAGAAGGTGCATATTCTCCTGAAGGATGCATCCAACTGACCAGAAACCAGAACAGCAAATATCTAAATGATAGCTAGGGTCTAGCCCTGTATAGCGAGCGGTTGTATATCTCGGATCCGGCCTCCAGAAATTCAAATTTTAAAAAATAAATTTTAATTACATAAATTAGTACTTAAAATTCATAATTTAAACACATTCCAAAAACTTGTAATAGAAAAAACTAAAGATGCAGCTTTTTAAAATATTAAAATTGAAATTCATTTTTTTCTAAAAATTTTTTATTCAAAATTAGGTCATTTTAAAGTTAATAATTATTATTTAAAATCCAAACTTAATTCTTTTTAAAATAGAAATTAAAACTTAATTTTAATCAAATAATTCATTTGATCTTGTGAATTTAAAAATAAATTTTAATTGTGATTTTAAAGAATTGAATTTGGATTTTTAGAAAATTTGATTTATTAACTTTAAAATGAACAGTTTACTACCTTATAACTAAAAGTGTATTAAAAAAACTTTAAAATGACAATCTTAAATCAAGAATTTTGGAAAAAAATAATTTCAAATTTGAATATTAAAAAAAAAGATTCTTTACTTTTTATTACAAATTTTAGAAATGTGTTTAAATTATGAATTTTAATATTACTAATTTATGTAATTAAAATTTATTTTTTAATTCATAAAATCAAATTTGTCTTCCAAAACTAATAATTCCATGCAATTTGCTAAACTTAAAATTTACTTTTTTATTTATTTAATTAAATAATGAATTTTTTAAATTTAGAATGTAAATTCAGAAATTTTCCAATTTTAATTCATTTTAAAATTTCATACTTTATTTTTAATTTTAAAAATTAAAATTCATATTTTCTAAAAATCTAAAATTCAAATTTATTTATTTATTCATTACGCAAATTTATTTTCTCACCATCACGTCAGACATGCTGTGGCATTAACGGCGCCAAGTCGCTATTAAAAACGAGTTACGTGATATTTAAAGAAAACTTCTTTAAGCTTAAAGATATAAACGACAAAGCCAGAAGCTCTCAAAGATTTAAACTGTTATTTTCCCTAAATAAATTGATATTAAAAATGCTTTAAATAATTTTTAATAAAGAAAAACAGATAAAATGAGTTTGAATAAACATCTTTGGTATCTCATACTAGTCAACTGAGGAAATCTAAGCTTGGTTATTTACTACATGTTTTCATGGTCCCCATAATGGAATTATGGAGCACCCAACTAGGACCACCGCAAGACAAATAGAGAATTGGATAGATACATGTCCTTGCAAGGAAGTCGCTCAGATATTTCCTAAGATACTAGGATGACTTTGATGGGCTTAATCTTTGATTGACCAACTATTTGGTAGGGCTCCTCAAAGTAATTGGAAAAGTATCGAATTGCCAACTATAGAGTCACACTAAAAAAAAAAAAACCTATAGGAGCCAGTAATATATGCTAGCATTGATACTCAGTATGTAATTAAAAATCGAAGGCTAATTTGTTTTATATATATGGACTTTACTCAACTAATAGTACTTTTTTTTAATTCACTGTCATAGAACTTAGAATTTCGAATTATCAAAAGGGAATGATGTGAAAGGTGTACCATATCACCAGTTCAAATATACGAAATAAAACTCAACTCGCCCATATTAGTGTGAAATATATTGTCTACGCCACACGAAGACGCACTTTCCCCTATTAAGCATTTGAATGTTCTTACGAGCTGACAGTGGCACCATTTATTTAACACTTACGGTAGGTGGCTCATTTCTAATATAACATTACCATTACACCACGTAACACATAAGCACGATTGTGTTACATTAACGAAATAATCGCTGCTACATTAAAGATGACAAGGTTACATTAAGCGATAAATTTCATTCCTGCAGCCACAAATAAATTCGCCTAATAATCAATTCATTAAAGCGCAATTTCGCCTTAATAAAAATGCATACTTTTTATTAATTTAATAAAATACATTTCATATTAATATGCGCGTACTTTATTTTCATTATTTTTGATGATATGATGCACCTTTACAGCATTCCCCCAATTATTAAATATAAGGGCCTACCAAAGGTTTAGAACATATATTTCAAATTCAAATTTTGGTTTGGAAGTTCTTCTAGCCCAAAAGAAGATGTTATGGTCGTCTAAGTCTTGCTTCATCCCACACATATGACTACTAATTTTTTTCTTCCACAAGCCAAAAAGCATGTGGTGGAAGATTCTCGGTGGATTTAATCAAAGGAAATGATTTTATGTGTTGGGTTTAGAATTGACACAATATATCTTCGTCCACAGTGTTCCATAAGAATATGTCTACTTCGGAGTTCAAGTTTGATAAAGATTTAAAGATTTAAACATGAAGTCCCTAGAGAGAGTCGGGACTATATTCGGAACTGACTTGGGACATCAATAAGTTCTAGACTCTTAAAGCCCAAGGTAACTGGAAGGAAGAAAATAAAAAGGCTAGGTGTATCCTATAAATAATGTTAAAGGTAAAAAAATCCACCTAGGAGATAATCTCTTGAATGAAGTTGGAACACAAAAAGGACTCCACCCAGCAGTTAATTATCATGACGCCCCAAAACTCCGATCCGTTGACCACCACACCATTAGTAAACTCATGGATGCTCTAAGAATCCGACACCACATCGTTGCCAGTCTCCATTTTCTAAAATTTTCACATTTTCTAAAAATCCAAATTTAATTATTTTAAATAGAAATTAAAACTTAATTTTAATCAAATAATTAATTTGATTTTGTGAATTTAAAAATAAATTTTAATTGTGATTTAAAAGAATTGAATTTGGATTTTTAGAACATTTGAGTTATTAACTTTGAAATGAATAGTTTACTACCTTATAACTAAAAGTGTATTAAAACTTTAAATGACAATCTTTGAATCAAGAATTTTGAAAAAAATACTACTGATTTTTTGTGAATTTAAAATAAATTTTAATTGTGATTTAAAAGAATTGAATTTTGATTTAGAAAATTTGGAAGTATTAACTCTAAAATGAACACTACCTTATAACTAAAAAACAGATTAAAAAACTTTAAAATGACAATCTTGAATCAAGAATTTGAAAAATAATTTCACTTTTAATATTAAAAAAAGATTCTTTAGTTTTTTATTACAAATTTTAAACGCTGCTTAAATTACGAATTTTAAAATTACTAATTTATGTAATTGAAATTTATTTTTAACTCATAAAATCAAATTTGTCTTTCAAAAACTAATCATTCGCGTAATTTGCTAAACTTAGTTCATATATTTTTTATTTCATTAAATAATGAAATTTTAAATTTAGAATGTAAATTCTGGATCATACACTCTTAATTCAATTAAAAAAAAACTTGACAATTATTATTTTAATTTTAAAATTAAAATTCATATTTCTAAACCTAAAAATCAATTTTATTTATTTATTCATTATGTGAATTTATTTTTCAATTATCATGGTTCGTATTGTGGTTAAGGATATTAAGGCTAGAAGTTCTATTAAAATGAAAGTATGTATATTTAAAAGAAAACTTTTTTATTTTAGGATATAAATGACAAAGTAGTGAAAGTTCAAGATTTAAATTATTATTTTCCCTAAATAAATTGATATTAAAAATGCTCTAAATAATTTTTAATAAAGAAAAACAAATAAAATGAATTTGAATAAACATCTTTGGTATCTCATACTAGCAACTGAGGAAATCTAAGCTTGGTTATTTACTACATGTTTTCTTGGTCACCATAATGGAATTATGGAGCCCCCATCAGGACCACAAAACAAATAGAGAATTGGATAGATACATCTCCTTGCGAGGAAGTTGCTAAGATATTTCCTAAGATAATTAGGATGATTTTTGATGATGCCTTTTTTCAACCTGACTACTTGAAATAAGGTCAGTATCGTTAAAGTTAGACCTCGACTCAGCCGGGCGGGTCAAGTCTACAGTTCGGGTCGCTTGGCTGAAGTAGATCGCCGGTGAAGGCCGATCTGGTGTGCTCGACGCGCGCATCTCCTCTACAAGTCAGCAGCAGCGGGTCACAGTGGCGCCGCCCGCACGCTCCGATACCTAAGTCGGCTTACGAGAGTAAAAGATGACCGCTAGAGGCGATCGCGTTACAGACCTTTCACCGGATGGGCGGGTCCCAGATGAGTAATTACATGCTTTTCCCACCGGGAGATGTTAGCGATTCTTCCCACCTGGGATGAGATATTTCTTTCCTTACCGTCGTTAGATTATCAGCAGATATCAATGGTAGCTTTATCAGAATTATCCTCCTTCCTTATCGGGTGGGATCCAAACATCCGTAGGATGAGTCGTTATACCTTAATTATCCTGTTTTCTTTGATGAGATTTAATTGGAGATTTAGTCAGATTCATAGGATAAGAAGTTATAAGGGATTATTCTACTTTCCCATCGGCGGTATCTAATCCGGATTACAGGATGTTGAATCTTCCAAATTACCCACGACCCACTTTTGGGGCCGCGCTTAGACCTGCCTTCGTTGGGTTATCGGGGCCGTGGGCCCTGATGTTTCATTAGGCACGCCACTTCTTTGGGTTTGGCGAGTGGGCCTACGAGCCCATTTTTCAAACCTTATCACCCTCCCCCACTCATTCCGTGATGCACAAGTGTGGTTGTATCAAGCTTTCTGCTTCTCGATGCAATTCCACGTGTCTGCTGCATTTAGTTATATGCTTCGTCGCCATATCGCTCAAGGAGCACGATGACTCTTTGGTTTTTGCGCTCATCTCTCCCACTTCTTCAGTTTCTTCGCTTTCCGCTGCACATCCTTTGTCTTCATATGGCCCCCGATCTGAAACTTTTTCTTAGCTTTTAACGAGTTCGGACTTCCCTCTTCCTTAATTTCCATCTAAACCTTTTGTGTCAAGTCCTTTTCTATCATCTTTCCTGAGATAGCTTCTTCCGTGTTATTCTCAGAATCCACTGCTGCCTTTTCTTTCTTTTTTGGTGTCTATTCGAGATACCAGGTTTTGTGGTTAGTCGTACCAAGTTTCGTTCTCATTTTCTGCTATCACCATGGGTTCGGTCGCTCTTCTTCGCATATTGAGGTGAATCTTCTACCGCGCGCTGGGCGACCGGCGGCGCTCCGATCGTTCAACCGGGGTCGATCTTCGAGATGCTCCAAGGGTGCCCCCTTTTCCCTTAGATAAGGGTAAGGGGAGAGTAGACCAGATTAAATATCCCGGGGTCGAATACGTACACCCGCTCAAAGATGTTGGGCCGTGGCCCAGCGTTGTTGGTCCCTCAGATGGGGCCACTCGCTAGGCTAGCACGACCTCCTTTTGGCGTCCGAGCCTGGTCCCCTGATGTTTTGACCTCCTATGTGGTTTCCGCACTCCAAGATGGTATGCGTTCTTTGAAGTAGCTGATAATGGTCTGCTTCCCTCTCGCATCCCTTCATAAAAGCGGGGTTTTCATAAAGATTTTCAATGTCCTGCCCTTCAACTTCGCCCAACGGGCCGGGCAAGTATTTTGGTTGGTCTGCCTTCTTATAATGTGGGGCTCTGTTCCCAAAAGATAGCTTGCTCCTTTATCTTTTTAGTGCGAAGGAAACCACCGAGGGCTTCCTCTATTTTACCAAGCTACTGGCGCTCCTCTTGTGATTTCCGATCTTCCCACTTCTCACAGGCTTTGGAAGGAACACTACTTTTTTGTTAGTGGCCGCAATTGGGAATATAACCCTCTTGACAAGGAAGACACCCTAGGCGTTCCGGTTGCCTGGACCACCCCCGAGAATCTGTGTGAGTGTCGCTTTGTTTTTGGTATAACTTGTATAAGGTCGTTGGATATCTCTAATTCTGCATTGTCTACGTGCCTCTTAAGTGCTCAACCCGACCTCAACCCTGAAGATAACTTCGTACGCCGTGTTGTTCTCCTCGCCCCTACACTCCGAGCTGATTAAGTCGGATATTCCTCTGTACTCTTCAGCTCGAGGTCAACCCCGCTTCGCCGCTTTGAGGCTCGCTCCTTCCACCACGGTCTTCTCCCATCGGGCCCTCCGCTGCCAAACCCACCGCGGGGAGCTTCTCGGGCTCAAGCAGACGCCGGCCTCTGGCCCTGTAGCGTGAAACGAAAAACCCGGACTCGTGAGAAAGACTGCCTCTGCTTTGGTCAAGGTTCCGAATCGGGGGGGCGTCTTCCCTTCTCCGCTATCCATGTCCAAGCCTGAACAGCGCCAGCCGCTCCGGCCGAGGCTTCTAAAGCCCAGCCCGCAGCCCCTGCTTCGGGTCCGCCGCGAAGGCAAAGGTCCCTGCAGCCGCTGGCGCCCACGGCGGTCATGCCCCATCACTGCTGGAATCCGCCTGCAAGAATGTTCCGACCATCTTCTCTCGAGGGCGAAGAATTGAAGAGGCGACCCGAAACTGGGGAGATGGCTGCTCCTGCTTCTCACGCCTAACTTGTGGTCACGTGGTCTTGGCTCCATTCTTAAGCGATTCGACCTCAAGAGGTCGAGCTGCCGCTCGTTGATGAGGCTTTCTTACTCTATCCTCTAAGTGATCACCTTCCGTAGTTCCCATATCTACCGTGGTCTCGATTTCATTCTCGAAGTCGAGTGCTGATCTTGTGTCGATACCGGCTTTTTTACGCTGCGTGGCGTGGCTACTCATTTGAAGAGTCTGGCCACAAAGGCCAAACTAAATGAAGGCCATGCCAAAGCTGCCTGGGTTTACAAGGCGAGGGTGGCTTCCCTTACATCTGAGCGGACTAAGCTGCGGAGTAGGGTGCAAAGTATGTCCGAGGAGGCAGTGAAGCTTAAATTCGATTTGAAGCATACCACCGCTTCAAGACGTGCTCTGCCAAGGATAGAGAAGATGAGGCCCGAAACAACCAGGGTGATCGAAGGCGAGCCGGAGGTTCGAGATGAGCCGCGGCTACACAAAATGACTTAAGCAGGCCGTGGACGGGCTGCGCCGCCCAAAGACAGCTTCGATGGTTAGATGAGTTTTACAACCCAAGGCAAGCTACGGGAGTCTAAGGAAAAGCTACGTGTGGTCAAAGATGAACTGCGCGATAAAACGGAGCTACTGGACGGGGCTCTTCATGAGGTCTCTAAGGCTGCAAACTCGAAGGAACGCCTGACTGAGGAATGTCGTAGGCTGCGTGGGGACATTCATCAACAAATAACTCTGGTTGCTAAACGGGATGAAGTTATAGGAAGATTGAGGGATGAGGCCTGTACTCAATGGGCTTCTAGGTGGCTTACCTTTCAGAGAAAAGCTGCTAATGCCTACCCCGGCCTTGTCTTCAACTTTGACATCCCTAGCGACGAGAAGGCAGAGGAGTCTCTCTCTGCAGACCATTCTGGAGAACCGAATACCCCTGCTGAGGCAAACTCCCCTTTTTCGCCTTCTGCTCCTTCTTCTGATGTATAATCTTCTGCGTATAGACATATGTAGCCTTTCTCTTAATGAATATTCATTTTTTATTTCATTACTTTTGTCTTTACTTGTGCACTCGCTCGGCTCGCATGAACCGAATTAATTTCCCGGATGCACGCCCGAGTCAGCCGAAGTCGTAGAAGATATATGGTCAGAGCTGGCGCGCTTTCAGCGCTTGAGTAGCTTTTGGTCGCATGGTATGAGCAGGCGTACCGAAGCTCTCAAACCGGGCCATCGAGGCTTTGTGGGCAGACCGCCTATCCGAACTATTTCTTGAGCTACACGTGCCTAAGGTGAGCAGTCGAGTTTCAACCGAAGCCACCGGGCTCCTGCATCGCCGACGCTCGAGCCGAATCTCGACTGCCGGGCTACGGGCCTGAAGCCGAAAAGTAATTCACTCTTCAAACTGGGCCGCTGAGGCTTCGTGGGCTAAAAATCCTGAGTTGATCTGACTCTTAGGCTACATGGCCAGTGCAGAGTAATCGAACCCGGTCAGTGAGCTACTAGTTCGAGATGCAAAATAGACATGCAGGCACAGGTAGAACAATGTGACGATCTAATTTTTCTGCAAGCCAATAACACTGCAGGTAAGCACCCGGCAAAAAAGGTGGTCGAACTCAATAAAGTGAGCCACTCGGGTTCGGGTGTCGAGAGGCCTTGTCTACCGAGAAGCCCGAGTCGATTCGGGACTCTTAGGGTCGCATGGTTCCAGGCAGAGTAGTCGAATCCCCAAAGTGGGAAGCTACTTGCCACGACGCCGAGGCCTAGTGGGCCGAGAAGTCTCGAGTCGATCCGACTCTGTGTCGCATGCCTTGTGTAGAGTAGTCGAACCCAAAGTGAGTTATCGGGCCCCGGCGCCGAGGCTCAGGGCCAAGAAGCCCAGCCGACCCGACTCTGAAGCCGCACGGCCCGGTGTGCGCAGTAGTCGAACCCGCCAAAAGTGAGCTAATAGCCCGGCACCGAGGCCCAGGGTCGAGAAGCCCGAAATGATCGTGACTCTTAGGCCGCGATGTGGCTTGTGCGTAATTAGTCGAACTCGCCAAAGTGAGCTACCGGCTCCTGGCTGCCGAGGCCTTGTAGTCAGAAGCCCGAGCCGATCCGACTTAGGGCCGCATTTGCCTCCGCAGAGTAGTCGAACTCGGCCAAAGTGACCGGGCGCGAGGCTCATCGAGAAGCCTGTCGATCCGACTCTTAAGCCGCATGGCATGTGCGTAGTCGAACTCGCCAAAGTGAGCTACCATGCCCGGCGCCGAGGCTCGCGGGTCGAGAAGCCTAAGTCGATCCGACTCTAGCCGCATGTCTGCGGCAGCAGTTCAACTCGCCAAAGTGAGCCACCGGGCTCCCGCTGGAGGCCTCAGTCGGTAGTTCGGTACCGATTCGACTTCTGCGCATAAGACGTTGGGTAGCAGCCGAACCTCCATCAAACAGCCATCGTACTCCCGGGCGCCGAGGCCTCAAGGGTCGAGAAGCCCGAGCCGATCTAACTCTTAGCCAGGATGACCCGTGGCAGAGTAGTCGAACTCACAAAGTGAGCTACCAGTTCGGGTGCCGGGCCTGTGGGCCGAGAAGCCTAAGCCGATCCGACTCCTTAGGCTACATGGCCTCGGTGGCAGAAAGTAGTCGAACTCATCAAAGTGAGCTATCAGCCCGGCGCCGAGGCCTCAGGGCCGAGAAGCCCGAGTCGATCCGACTCTTAGGCCGCATGGCTTAAAGGGTCGAACTCGTCAAAAAGTGAGCCACCGGGCTCCTGGACGCCAGCCTCGTGGGCCGAGAAGCCCGAGCCGACCGACTCTTAAGCCGTACGGTTGCGCAGTAGTCGAACTCGCTGTGCGAGCCACGGCCCGGCGCCGAGGCTCGCGGGCCGAGAAGCCCGAAATGATCCGACTCTTAGGGCTGCATGGCCCGCGGCGCAGTAGTCGAACTCACAAAGTGAGCCACCGTCTCGAGCGCCGAGGCCTCAGGCCGCAGCCTGTCGACTCAATTCCCAGCCGACGACCGTGTAGCAGCGTCGAACTCAAAGTGAGCCACTGGGCTCCTCGGCGCTAAGGCCCAGGGCCGAGAAGCCTGTCGACCGACTCTTAGGCTACATGGCCTGTGCAGAGTAGTCGAACTCGTCAAAGTGAGCTACTAGACTCCGGGCGCTGAGGCCTTATGGGCTGAGAAGCCTGAGCTGATCTTACTCTTAGGCTGCATGGCCTGTGTAGAGTAGTCGAACTCTTCAAAGTGAGCTACTGGGCTCTTGGCGCTGAGGCCTTGTGGGCTGAGAAGCCTGAGCTCATCTGACTCTTAGGCTGCATGGCCTATGCAGAGTAGTCGAACTCGTCAAAGTGAGCTACTGCCCGGCGCCGAGGCTCATGCGTCATAGGCCTGAGCCGATATGACTCTTAGGTCGCACGGGCTTCGCGCAGTAGCCGAACTCGCCAAAGTGAGCTACCGGGTTCGGCACAGGCCTTGTAGCCGAGAAGCCTCGAGCCGATTCCACTCCCAGCCGCACGGTTCCGGTGCAGTAGTCGAACTCGTCAAAGTGAGCTAATGGGCTCCGAGCGCCGAGGCTCGCGCCGAGAGGCCTAAGCCGATTTCCGCCGACTCTTAGGGCCGACGACTGTAGAGTAGTCGAACTCACAAAGTGAGCACCGGGCTCCGGCGCTAAGGCCTTGTGGGCCGAAGCCTAAGCCGATCTCGACCTTAGGCTACACGGCCTCGTGCAGCGGCCGAACTCGTCAAAGCGAGCTATCGACTCCCGAGCCGCCGAGGCCTTATTGGGCCGAGAAGCCCGAGCCGACTGACTCTTAGGTCGACTTGCCCGTGGTAGAGTAGTCGAACTCTTCAAAGTAAGCCACGCTCCCGCGCCCAGGCCTTGTGGGTCGAGAAGCCCGAGAGCTCATCTCGGGACTCCCAGCCGCACGCCTACGCGCAGTAGTCGAACTCGCCAAAGTGAGCACTCGGGCTCCCGGGCGCCGAGGCCTCAGGGCCGAGAAGCCCGAGCCGATCTCGACTCTTAGGTCGCACTTAAGCCAGGCAGAGTAGTCTGAACTCGTCAAAGTGAGCTACTAGCTCCGGGCGAGGCCTCGTTGGCCGAGAAGCCCGAGCCGATCTCGACCAGTCACATCTTCAAGTCAACTCGTCAAAGTGAGCCACGGTCTCGAAAGTGCCGAGGCCTTCTGCGTGGCCGAGCTTCCTGTCAGCTCTTACTCTTAGGCCGCATGACCCGTGGTAGAGTAAAGTCAACTCCCCGCTCAAAAAGTGAGCTACTGGGCCCGGCGCTAAGGCTCACAGAAGCCTGTCGATCTCGACTCTAGTTGGGTACGGCCTAAGGTAGGGCAGTCGAACTCGTTAAAGTGAGCTACTGGACTCCGGGCGCTGAGGCCTTATGGGCTGAGAAGCCTGAGCTGATCTGACTCAGGTCGCACTGCCCGGTGTGTATAGCTCGAACTCTTCAAAGTGAGCCATCGCTCTCGGCGAGGCGGCCTTGTGGGTTGAAAGGCTTGAATCATCGACTCTTAAATTTGCACTGGCCTATGCAGTAGTCGAACTCGTCAAAGTGAGCTCTTTGGGCTCGAGGCCCCGGGCACTTGTGGGATTTGAGAAGCTGGTGATCGACTCTTGGCTGCGTTGCACGGTCTTAGAATCGTCGAACTTCATCATATTACAAAGTGAGCTCACGGGCTCCGGAGTAAGTGAAGACCTTGTGGGTTGAGAAGCTTTGAGCCGATCTTACTCTTAAATTGCATGGCACAGTGCAAAGTAATCGAACTCGTCAAAGTGAAGTCTTTGGGCTCAGCCCCGAGGCCTTGTGATCATAAGGAGCTCTTTCAGCCCAGAGCAGGATTACATATTTGTTGTTTGACCGGGTTCTTGGGGAAAATAAAGTGCCTTTAATGTTGGTTCATGGAGAATCAGAATCGATTTCATAAGATCCCTAGTTCTTTTATCCTTCTTATAAATGGCGGCTCCATTGCTATGTAGCCCATACTTTGGATATTACGCCGCTAATGTGCGTGTAAGATTGTAAATCAGCGTTGAAACGATCGGTTTGTTAGGGATTATGAAGATTACAGTTCGATTTTGAGCCAGACCTCTACTTGTCAGGATTTGTGTTTTCCCAAGTCTCCCTTTATGGGGTGTGTTTATTCTAACTCACGCATGAGAAAGTCGGAGAATGATGCGTTTCTTGTGCGCTTCTCTGCTATTTTCTTTCTCTTCCTGTTCTTTCATTCTCCCTTCCTTCCTTCCTTCTTTTCTTCCACATCTCATTCTTCCTTTCTGCTTTCCTTTCGCACAAACTCCTTCCATCCCTTTTTTCTTCTTCTCCTATTTTCCACCTTTCTGACCTTCTTCCATTTATTTTCATCTCGTTTTCCTTTCCTCCTTCCTTCTTAAAGGCTTTTTTTTTTTTTTTTTTTTTGAGCTGCGTGCTGTGCTTAGAGTATGCTGGATGACACTGCGATTATGTGGTGAGTGTAATTTGATTGGAATCAGAAATTTCTTGACCATGAACTTTCTCATTTTGTTTTGTATGTAATTTTCTGATCCATAATATATACGGCGGGTTTGAGGCGATCTAATAAATAACGTGCGCTCTGTCGTCATCGAAAATTGATAATGCTTCATTAAGATTACAAACCGAGGTCTCTTGATAAAAATGCTTAGGTGTTCCGCATTCAAGCATGATGTAGAATTTTTCCCTCCTATGCGGGCTAAGTAAGTACTAGTACGATGACATGGGATGTGTGTAGAGTGCCCCGATTGGGGCTAGTTTTCCATCTGGCTGGATTCTTCCCTTGTTGGCAAGGCTTCTTTAAGACTAGGTCACACAGCATGTAGCTCTGGTTTATTTTTGGTTGCAATACCTGTGTCTTCCTTTGGTAATCTTCAGTGCGTCTTAGGACCTGCTCACGCTTTTCATCTAAGAGGTCCAAATTTAGGCGGAGAGCCTCATCATTATGTTCTACTGTTGCCAACTTGATTCTTGGGGACTTTAACTCGACCTCGATAGGGGCTACTGCTTCAGTTCCAAAGGCTAGGGCGAATGGGGTTTCACACAGTTGTGAGCTTGCAGCGTAGTCTGTAAGCCCATAACACCTCGGGGAGGTATTCTACCCAGTTGCCTTTAAGATCTTCAATTTGGTCTTCAATGCGGCCTTAAGGGTTTTGATGACTTCTTTGCTGACCATTAGATTGCGGATATCTTTGGGGACGTGTATTCTGTTGAGGCTCGACACGAATTCTACGAACTTGGCGTTGTCGAGTGCTTTCCATTATCTTATCTGGGGGCTCTGGGGTTGTTATATTCCATGAGTACTTTCAGTGTATCATGGAGAAGCGGACAGTGTAAGTTGACCTCATCCCATTTAGTGAAGTAATCCTTCCATGATGATAGTGCAATGGACCCAAGGCGAGATCCCGATATGTCAGGCCAGCTGTTGGAAGCGAGGGCGCGGTGATGTTAAGGGCTCGGATAGGGAGCGAGAGATCTTGGCATATCTTATGAAATCTTGCATCTTTTGATTAATCGCATACAGTGTCATTGTTGTGTATCCCCCTTTATTCCAGACCTTCCACAACGCTAATGCGAGCTCGATGTGATTCTGCATACACCTTAGTGTACCTCATTATACATGTACTAATGTTTTTCATTAATGCACTTAGGATGGGTGGCGGAAAACCCTAAAACATGACTTCCCGCCATGATTAGTGAATACAGCACTACGTCTGATTTTATTAACTTCTTTGGTGTGGTGGCGATCCTTATATATAATCGAATGGGGTCCATCAACTCAGTTTGGACGATTTAGGTAACTTCCACGTCACAAAGATGCATGGAAGGCTGCAAGTATTTGGTGGTGTTGACTGTTTGAGGTCTTCTTATGAAATTTGTCATTAGTTTTACAGGGCATCGGCTCGGGGAGTTCTACTCTGGCATGACTGGACCGGCCACGAACTTTGGAGTAAATCCATTGCCTTTTTTATGTATGGGATCATTCTTAGCTTTTGGCTTGTGAGTGTCTTCATTGTCTTACCCGGTTGGGAGTCGTTGACCTCAATTTGGTCAATTTATAGTGAATGGCGAGTTGAGGCCTCTTTATGGCGGCCTCATATTCGGCCTCGTTGTTGGAGGCTTGGAATCGAATACGGCGCGCGCTAGTGTCTATTCGTGAGAATTAAGGGTTAATCGGGTCCGGCTTCCTTACGGCGTTTGTGGCCGTCTATAAGGGTTTCGAATGTTGGTGGTGAGTGCTTGGCGTTCTCGGTAGGCTGCTAAAGGTGAATTCCATGGCCAATCTGCTTCGAACACGCCTTTTATGATTTGACTTATATCGATGTCAAACTCGCTCGACTCACGACGCTAACGACGCTGCGAGATCTCCCAGTTTACTGTAACGCCTTGCTGTGGATACTCTGGTGGAACTGTGTGGCACGGAGTATTAGGAAGCCCGAAATGGATTACTAATGCCGGTGTTCTGTATCGGCGGTGCACTCTTCTATCAGCTCCTCTGGGCTCGAACATAATATAGTAAGGCGGGTCTTGTACTCAGGTCTTGTCTCTGACGAGGACAACATTTAGTCGAAGTGCGATCTGCGTGAAGTATAGGTGAGGGCTCCTGATGGGGTTTACCATAATGAGGGAGGCTCAGATAATGTTTTCAATCTTGAGAATGCTTCTTCGCGCCGTATCCCATTGAAAGGCCTTCTTCAAAACTTGGAAGAAAAGTGAGGCATTTATCACTGCTGCGAGATACGAACCGGCAGCGTGATCTTCTTTATCGGACGGACTTCCTTTATACGATGAAATGCGCCATTGACCACGACTTTTTATTTTATGCGGATTTGCCTCAATTCTCGGTGGTTGACGAAACCTAGGAATTTTTAGTACGATACTCAGAAAGCTTTTGGATAGATTGGCTTCGTGTTGCCACATACAAGGATCGGAACGCCTCTGGAGCTGGATGGTATGTGGGCTGGCTTGGTGTGGGTTTGCAGGCATATACTATATGTACACCTCCATGGTCGTTCTATACGCTACGGAACATCACGTTCACCGGTCTACAGTAGAGTGGCTCCTGCGTTCTTGAGCCCAAAGGGCACCGCGTCTTGATGGGTTTCCACCCTTTGTGAGCAAACGAGGTCTTTCTTGGTCATGGGTCCATCTGTTTGATCATAGTTGTATGAAGGCATCTCATGAGGACTTCATGGCCCGGAAACGTGGCATGTCTATCCGCGACAAAGGAGCTATGCACTGAAGGGCATGCCGTTGACGTCGATTAAATCGTCTTGAGTCGCCTGCCATTTGCTTTTTGTGAGTACGACGTGTGACCATTCGGGATATTCTACCACTCTAATTGCTCCTTGGAGGAGTTTGCCATTACTCCTCGTTGATCGCTTTTTCCTTTACGGCCTGAAAGCTTCTTGTTTATTTTGGCTTGAAGGGGCGACGTTATTTATGGTGAATCTTGTGGTGCGATCCTCCCCATCTTGCCTGCTTTCGCAGCGAAGACATCTTTGTTCTGTCTCAAAAAATAAGTGAGAAGGCTCTTGAGGTCTTCACTAGCTTGGAAGCGAGATGCAGGCGAAAGGTGTTCAAGGTCGTCATCCAGCGATCACGGAGTTGAGGCTCTTTGGGGCTCGAGGTCGAGATTGAATACCTGCGATCACGTAATCGAGTTCGTCAGAGAATCACGAGTTCATGAAGGCGTTTTCTGCATGTGGATCAGGAGGTAGCATTCCTGGCCACTTTCGTTGGTCTCCTCAGACATTCACCTCCGCTGTGAGAAGCTTGATAAATCATGTGGTAAGTAGAGGGAATGGCTTTTATTGCATTGAGGGAGGATACGCTAACAACATATTATAAGCGGGCGAGTCCACAATGGGGAATCTACATTGTCGTGATTACTGGCAGGATCTCCCAGTGAGGACTAGTTGTATTGAGCCCGGGGTAATACTTTTTCTCGGAAGGGAATCCTCACAAGATGAGTTGTTGACGGGTTCCATTCTCTCATCAGTGCCGTCTTCCATAGAAAGCTAGAGGCGAGAATGATGTCAGCTAAACTTACATTGTCAACTGGACCCGATGGTAGTTTTGTTAGCCTGTTTACTTTCAATTACCAAGGGGTCGTCATGAGGGTGCTGGCATCCCTCAGTCTGATTAAGGAATTTTATGGATGTGTGTTGGCCAGGCGGTTGGTTTTAAACTTGTACTTAGTTATCTTTCTTGTTTGATCACTATGAATGGAAACTTTCTGGCTGGTAGGATTCCCCCTCCCCCTGAATCCTCCGAGGATCACGTGGATTTCCCCAAAAGGATGTTGGTGTTGAGTTGTTGTCTGTCGAGGTGGTAGGTGCGTTAATTTCTTGAGCCAAAGCAGTTCGAACCCCGGTCAGTGATTTACGGGGCTATGAAGCGTCGGAGATACCCACGCCGTATCAGATATTCTATTTCCTTCTTGAGCTGTATGCAATCATCCGTGCGGTGCCCGTAATCCTTGTGGAACTCGTAATATCTGGTGTTGTCTCTTGTGGCGGGGTCTGACTTCATTTGAGTTGGCCACCTCAAGGCTGCAGTTCCCAATGCCAGCGGGACTGCGTCGCGAGGCCGTTAAGGGTGAACCCGCGAGGTGAAAAGCGTTGTCGTGCAGTTGCGGTGGGCCCCCAGCGATCTCTGAGGTTTTATTTGCCCGGGAATCGTTCTCCATCTTTCTTTGGCTTTGTCTTTTGGGGCTCCGTCCTCGTCGCTTATGCAATCCGCTTTTTTTTTCTTTATGGGTGGAGGAGCTCTTTCTTGGATATGAGGGCTTCTTGTAGATCATCTCTTCTACTTTGTGGCTCTCAAAATATCTTGCCAGATTGCAGATGGAAAACATCAAGTCTACGTGCACCCTAATCCGGCAATGAACGTGTTAGCGAACTTTCGTCGGGTATATCTACAGCCCGGAGACTCTGCGTTGGCGGCATTTGAACGCCGGGAATCGGGCTCTCTTGTGAGCTACCTTGATGGTCTGGCGATCGTAACGGCTTTCTATACGTTCTGGCTCCAATGAAGTAGGACAACGCAATAGATAGCTCTCTGAATGAGGAGATCGATGAAGGCGGGAGCCTATTGAACTAGGCTAAGGATGGGCCTTTTAATGTGATAGCCAGCTGCATGCCGCGGGGTCTGATACCCATGCGAAACCAATTAGTTTTGGTAAGTGTGGATGATCGTGGATCTCGACACCATCGAATGGCACCCACTTGTGGCGTGAACTTGGGTGGAAGGGGAAAGTGGAGCACCTCATTTGTGAAGCGGTGAGTTAGTCACATTTGCGCAAGGTGTATAGTGTCGGGAGTGCATCCTCTTACCGCCTCTTCTGCGGTGAGCTCTTGTTGGAGGCTCTTGAACCTCTGCTCCCATGATTACTCTCCCGCTCCCTGCTGAGGGTGGCGTAATTCTTCGTTCTTAGATATGCCCCGGGTCTTTGCTTTGTTGCCCTCCTCTCCGAGGGCTGGGATGTGGTCTGCCCAGGAGCTTGGCTAGACTACGTACGACAACACCTGGGAATGTGAGGTGTGTTGCACTTCTTGTGGAGGAAAATTTACCAGTAGCTACGAGCTTGTCGTGCTTCCGTGGGTGTTGCATCTGCTTGGTGAGTTGCTCTAACTCTCCTATCAGGCGTTGGTTGGTGAGGCGGAGCGCCTCCACCTCGTTCGTGTTGGCTTGCATTGCTTCTAATGCGCCAGGAGGTCTGCTATCTGCATCGCTTAGCGGGTCTTGCATCCTTGGTGGATTGGCGTTGCTCCTGCTTGTGGTTTGGGTTGATACCATCAGTAACTGAGAAATCAGTTATATTTGTAAAGGAATTGTGGTTCCCAGACCGACCTCATGATGATGCCTTTTCAGCAGGATTAGGCTAGGCGTGTCGAGTCGTTGAAGTGGGACTGGGCTAAGCAACACTGATCTCTGTGATCTCTCTTGGGTCGTCGGGGTTGAAGTAAGTTCGCTGCGATCGTCTAGGAGCTCTGGACGTGTTGCTTTCACTCTGTAAAACAAAAATAAGAGGTCGAGGGCCGCCGTGACCGCTCAGGTCTCAGTGGGTTCTTTCGAGAAAGATTGGCGCCAGAGGGAGGCGTGCGTACCTTTCACTTGCAGATGGGGTGTTGCGTGTTATAATATATGTTTGATTATGGAGGATGTTAAGGATTCTTTCCCATTGGATGGGATATTTCTTTCATATCATTGTTGAATTAATAAGAATATTAGAGGAATGAATTTATTGAAATTATCCCTCCTTCCTTATTGGTGGGATCATTGTCCAGCGGGATGAATGATATATCATGAATTATCTTTGCGTTTCTTTTGATGAGATTAAGTGGAGATTTAGTCGATTCATAGGATAAAGTTTATAAGGAGTTATTTCTTTCTTGGCAGGGATCAATTTGATTTGCAGGATGTGGACCTTCCAAATTACCCATGCTCGGCCTTTGGGCCGTCTCTTGTTGGGCCTCGTTTGGGTTTGGGAGTCGGGGGGCTGGATGTTTCATTAAGCGCCCTTTCTTTCAGGTTCTAGCGAGTGAGCTGAGCCCATTTTCGGCTCCCCCTCAATTTGATGTATGCTTAATCTTTTGATTGATCACTCTTTGGTAGGGATTATAGCCACTTTAATTGGAAAGAATGGATCGCTAACTATAGAATTAAGTACCCTCAAAACAAATAATAAATAATAAAATATATAGGAGCCGAGTAATATGTATTAGCATTGATGCCAGTAAATCAAATGTCGGGGGGGGGAGGCTATTGTTTTTTATATATATGGACTTTACTCAACCAATGAGTTGACCAATGAGACCCATTAAGATGAAATTGTTCTTAATGAGTTGACCCGATAGGGCCATTTATTTGTACTTATAAGAAAAAAATCATTAGCAATATATTAACACGGTTATTACACTAATTTAACACAATCATCATAATGTATTATAGTTATTATACTAATGTACTAATTATATGTAATGTAGCATAGTTATTACACTAATGTAACACGTAAGAGATAAATTTGTGTTACATTAATAAATAAACATGTTACGATAAAAGAATAACATATTCCGTAAGCCATAACTACTTATGTATTTTCAATAACTGCAATGTACTATAATAACTATCAAAATGTCTTTTCAGAGCAAAAAAAAGTGTCGAATGTATTATCACCAACTATTTTTATACCCAAACCAACATTATTTTCTTTTTATAACCTAAAAATGTAATACAATTGTTGTTTTCTTTCATAATAATTATCAAAATGATTACCTAAAACAAGAAGTGAACGTGTTTCAAATAAGGTTGGACCTCTTCAAATACTAGCTTGTAGTCTTTGATGACAACTCCAAAAGTCTTCGGCAAAAGGAGGACCAAGTAAAGGTTTGGACAACTAGTGCAACTGGAGGAATACCATATTTAATTCAGAAAGATGGTCATGTGTGTGCAGGGTTGCAATAGAACCCGAACTACACACATGGAATCTGACAAATTCTCTCCTTCAATATCTCTTCCTGATTTCCATTTTCTTCTTTCTAGTATTCCTTCTTTAAACTTCATTGTTCTTCGCTTCACCACCTTTGATCAAATAGCGATCGCATATACTTTGTGGAGGGAGATGCTGCTATTCATGAGGATGCACTCCAACTGACAGAAACCAAAAGGACAAAAATCTAAATGATAGCTGAAGTTCAGGCCCTGCAGCGAGCGGTTGTATCTCTACGGGATCAGCGCTCAATCTAACTGATTTCACAACCATTTCTCCTTTGTCATCGATTCACGGAATGAGACTTCCATGGTGATGGAGTAACGTTCTTCACTCAATGGCACGCAATTGACTCCTGACGCAAAAGGGGAGAAGGCGCTTGGTCTTACAGACGATACCTCTGGTAAACTTAACTGGCATTAGTTTTCCTTTGATGGAGTTGTTATATCAAACTTAAACTTAGGGGATCCACTGGGTACTCATGTTGAGTATCAAATATTAACTCTCACCAATCCATTCAAACACACCAGCTGGTTCAATGTCTATCGAGAAAAGCTAAACAATATACATCAGATTTATGCTGCTAGTTCACATAATCTGAGTCTTTATTCCTCTGATTTCTGAGGTCAGCATTGATAATACTAGTTTTCAGGCCTCTCTCTACCAGAGTTGATCTTAGATACTTTGTGGATTTTTGTTACTATTGGCTTCTCCAGGCACCGCAGGATCTTCATTCGAGATAAACAGAATTTGTTCGTGGAGTTTTAGTTCAACTCTGGAATTTCCCTGTTCTGTAGAACCAACCCAGAGGCACCAACTATCAGTCCTGTAAAACCAAGAAGAAAAGGCAGCATATGGTGGGATTAGAAGTAAGTATTTTTATTTGCTGTGGTGAGGTAGGTTCAGGATTTGTTTGGTTTTACTTGTGGAAGAAGAAATAGGGGAGATGGTCAAGATCAAAGAAGACGGTGGTGACAGTATGGACGAATTTTGAAAGGGTACTGGACCAAGGAAGTTTCCTTCAGTAGACACCGTTCTTGCAGAAGCCAGTAATTTTGCAGAGGGAGAAAAGCACTTGGAGAGGAGGACCAGCAGTTTATAGAGGTTTCGTAGGAGACTGAGACTCTTATGTTGCAGTTAAGAAGATTATAAGAACTCCAAACTAGGGAATGAAGGAGTATGCATCTGAAGTGAGATCTTCTCCCTTCAATTAAGGCACCGGAGACTTGTGGTAGCTCTTGGGCTCAGTGCCATAAAAAGGAGAGCTTCTCTTGGTTTTACAGTTCTTGCCAATAGTGCTTGTTTTATCTTTTGGAGAAAATACGTTTTTAACATGGGCTGCCAGGTATAAGATTGCTCTAGGCTTGGCCTCGTCGTTGCTGTACCTGCATGAAGAAATGGGAGCAGTGCGTTGCTACATAGGGACATCGGTCAGTAATGTGATGTAATCTCAGCGGACTTCAATCGCTGCTTTGGGACTTTGGGTTATAACAGAAGCGATGGTTAACATGGGAAGGTCGCAGAACCACTGCGGCGGGATATGTTGTGATCTTTGAATAACGGCGACAAACGGCGCAAAGATCGATATCTGGTTTCGGGATATAGTATTGGAATGCATGAAAACGGTTTGGATAGGCGAATCTGAGATCAGGGCGAGACATGATTGACTTTATGTTGGAAGCTATAGACCATACAGTTCCAGTTTTGTATGACGGTTTATACAATCAAACAACGTTATTTAATAATCATTGATCATTATTAACTCTTGAATATGTCATCAATATCAGATGACAACAAATTGCTTTAATCTATCAGTTCTCAAACTTTGTTATATCTCTTGAGGTTTGAACGGCATCAGTGTATAATGTCTCTTGGACATCTTCACAACGAAAGACTTTAAACTTTAGGAGAAATCTTTATGTTTTTTAACCTGTCTCGTAACTTTCGAATATCAGAGTCAAACCTTTGTATAGTTAGTGTATTTTTACTCTTGGATAACAAACTTGACAGAAACTAACGAAGAGTATATATTGGGTTTTCTGAGTTGTGGAGATGTTGCAGTGTATATTGAGTTATCTATTTTGAATATTTGAAAGCATTAATTCATGTTTTGAAAAGTTTATTTTGGTAGACGATTTAATTTGAGTTTAAGTTTAGTTGTTATAAATAGGAGATTATGTAATATTTAAAATAATAAGTGTATATAATAAAATTCCTTTTTTCTCCCCAATATATTTTTTTTAAGGATAATATAATTTCTTTCTATTATTATCACTTTAACAACTAAGATTTTATTTATTTTGAATATCTTTTAAGCATAATCATAAGAATACAGTTTTGATTACTACATTTGATCATCTCTTGTTTTTGTTCTCATTTTTGGAAGCTTGGCATTGGGTGCGTATTCTCTTCCTTCTTAATTGATTAAACTTAAGTGGATGAACTTGAATTTGCAGTGCGAGAATGTGTATTGCTCTTTTGCCCTTCCTCTTTCACTTAGTTCTCAATCTTGATAGCCATATGCACCATATCTTCGACTCCACATATTGCAATTCACCATTTTCAGTCTCCCGGGTTTAAACTACTTGAGGAAACCTCCACCATTATATAGCCTCTCGATCTTCTTGAAATATTTCTCTAGCCACTGCAACCTCCATATCCTTATAATACTTCTCACGCTCGGTTTGCCTTACTGGGGTTTGCAACTTATTATATAACTTGGTGTGCGTAGTTGACACAAATATCTCTCGCATCACCCTTTTCATCTCTTCCCATATTTCCACCGTTGGCTCCCTATCCCTTCTCTTATTCAACATTAGGCCCGGTCCACCACACTGTATAATCTGAAACTCTCATGATACTTGAAGCCACCTTCTTATTTTCTTATCAGGTAGACAATCAAAGCCATCTCCACCTTTCTCTCCTACTCAAGATGTACCTCAAGGCCATTTTTTCCTTGGAATGATGGAATCTTCATCTTAATACTACCCAAATTATTATATTCTTGGTTCCTAGCTTCTCTAAGTCTCCCCCCATACCTCCTATCACTAACAACCGAATCATGATCAATCTCATCCTCAAAACCATCCCCTACGCCTGCCTTCTTCCTACGCACCCCTCTTCTTGGTAGCCTCTCACTTCTCACTTTGAGGTTGGAGGAGTTTGTGGATAACTCGAGAAGCTTTGCTCTACCCTCTCATGGAATTGTTCCAATTCAACCTAAACATCTCTTTACTTGACTAGTTAAAACCTCCATGCCAACTGTGTCATTCCTCCGTCACACCTTCGGTTGTTTGACATATTCTTTGCAAAAAAAGGTTAGAAAAAAAAAGAGTAGGACCTCACAATGCTCCCTCACGTGTTTTCACTCAAGAATGATTACCTAGTTCCTCGTGTTTCACACAGTATTCGGCTTTTCTTCATTTCTAATATTCTTACCACTCTTCATTTCCTCACTTAATCTCTCTTTCATTTCTTTTGGGTGATCAAACAAATCCATATTTTTTTCTAAACAGAATTCAAGTCAAAACCTCCAATCAAAGACGGGTTGGTATTTGTTAGTGAGTTAAGTCTTACTTAAAGCAACAAAGAGTTAGGGTGCTAAAGGACATGAAATTTTCAGTTTTGTTATCGATTTTTTTAATACTATAATTAAGGGACTTGATTTCTAACAGTAGAATGATGATAAGCATTATAGGAAAAAAATTTCTTAGCTTCAGGACTCTCTTTTTTTTTCCAATCAGATCCTTTTCCTTTCCTTTTGTTTGTTTTGTTTTTTTGTTTTTTTTTTTTTTTTTTTTTTGTAACTTGTGATGGAAGGTTCAATAAAAAGGAAGACAAACAAAAATTATATCCGTTCAAGAATGAAGAAAATCGGACTTGGGATGGAGTAGAGAATAGGTTGTGAATGAAATTGAGGATTGAATGGAATTTAGAAGGAACAGATGAAAGTGGTGACTAAGTTGGGTTTAGACAAAGGAAAAAAGTAAAAGATAGGCAAACCAAAAAATAGAACCTGTTGCTCTAATACCAAATGATACGAACCCCACCAACTTGTGAGGAGACCCGTGATCGAATTAGCTCTAGTATTTGGCTTGGGTGGATGACCAACCAAGTGGTCTTATAGAAGCAAGAACCTTAGGCATGGGGAGGCAGCTGATCGATGATGGAAGTCCCGATTAATAAGTCTTGATGAACGCCACGAAATAACTGATAAGTTCAAGAGTTCTTGAAGAACCAAAGATAAATTTAAACTCTCAATTTTATTAATTATTAGAATTAAAAAGTAGGGGACCTTGCTATAAATAGGCCCCAAAAAACACTAAGAAAAGAAAAAAACAAAGGTCGGCCACAAGGAAACTAAATGTTGATTGAAACCTTGAAGAAAACTAACTACCTTTTCCTAAACTACACACCCAAAAACGTCTACAAAGGAAAAGGAAGAAGTAGATAATTTTAAGACAAGACTTGTGATAAATCAACACACAAATACGGGACAAATCAACAACAAATGGGAGTTTCAATTTAGCAGCAAATCAGACAATCAATAGCAAGTAGAGCAATCATCACCAAATCAGCAACAAATCAAGACCAAATCTACAGCAAATCAACTCCAAAAAATAGTAAGCCAAACGCCTTGGGTCCAAGGACATCTTCACTTTTCCAAGAGGTAGATTCTTTTCCTCAAGAGAGAAAATTGCAAACAACTTCACTTCTCTAAGGAAAAAGGCAAGGGAAAGACATGTTTCTCCAATCAACTGTTTTCGGGAGTGGACCCTAGTTTCCAAAGTGCAGTGATGTCTCCGGTACAAATTCACTTCTCCCAAAGACTATAGTGGAAGTAAACTTGTTTTTGAGAGGGAGGATGTTGCGGAGAAAGGGAAAAACCTATGAGGTATGTCATTCTCTGTGGTTTCATCTGAGTGAAGAATGGCATGTGGTGACTAAAATTCCCCAAAGGTTGTCGGGACCTAGAAAGGGAGGATAGAGGCAAAGGAACAAATGATAAAGCTGACTCATGCAAATCCAAATAGAATGGAGGTAGAAAGTGAAGGAAAGGAATGGTTCTAGCTTGGAAAAACAAAGTTTGGGAGCTACTAAGGATATGGAGTCAATGAGCGGTGTTGATGATGATGGTCTCGGGCGCTTATTAATGGGAGATCCTATTCGTTAAATTGTTCCATTTAACTAACATTGCCAACTATTTTCAAGTCAAAAAAGGAAGAGAGGAGGAATTCTATTGGAGTGAAGGCTTTCTATGACAAAGGAAGATGAGGCCATGGTGGGGTCACCATAGAATCCTCGAAGAATGCAAGCTCAGGAAGGTGATGCCCAGAAACGCATGGAATGACAAGGCCTTCAAAAGCTTTTTGTATGTAAGTGCCCATCTAATGGTAGATCGGTATCAAGGTTTGATGAATAATGGATCATTGGTAAATGTAATCTGGATTGAGAATGTTGAGAGACTCACGGAAGAGCATTAATGATCGTGCGAAAAAAAAGGTGGCTATGTTTACCTTTATTGAAGTATCAGAATCCTAGGGATACTACCTGAATTATCACCATTGATAGCTTGCACTATATACCTTTTTGTGATAGACTCTCACTGTGAGATCTGCTTGTTTTGTTAAGGAGGAGACTGATTCATACTTAATCAGTGTGTGTTGTGTTCTCTTGTGAGTTCCTTATTGTTTTTTTGGAAGGTAATGAAGTGGAAGTGGTGCCGGGTAGATATGCCTTCATAGTATTGTGAAGCTCTGTGGAAACCAAATAATTGCAGTCAAAGAATTACGTCCCAATCAAGTTCACTAACAGAAGGAAAGATGGGGTCCTAAGGAAAGCATACATGAACTCAAAGTACTCTGTCGAAATCTAAAAGGAAGCTACCAAACTCCTAAATGTGACTACAATGGTATGGTAGATGGGTGCCCAATCATCAGGGGTCGGTGATGATGTTATTCTCCAGAAGAAAGGTAGTAGTTGGCACCAAGTGACTTCAAATGAAAGTCACGTGATTGTGGAAACGATTGAAGAAGAGAACCTCCAGGATACTTGTGGGGTTGAGATGATTTTCGAAGAGGACGCATATGAAGAAGATGAAGAAATACAGATGGAGGATTTGGAGCAACCGCCTCCTAAGTTAGAAGACATGCAACCTCAAGTACACAATCCCATGGAGGAAATGAACCTGACATTTGTGGAAGCGGGATTACTTATATTTAGTCCTTGCTTCTTTTGACTATAAAGAAGGGATTATTGCAACACTGCAGGAATTCAAGACTTATTTTCTTGAATTAGGGATGAAATGCTAGGATTGACCATAAGCTTTAGTGGAACGCCGCTTACTTAATCATTTGGAATTTACTTACTTTAACTTATTCTTGATAATGCTAAGGAGGGTAGAAGCTGGAAGTGAAGAGATTAGGAAGCTTTTCGACTAATTTAATCGGACCACCACAAGGGTATGTGTAAATAGTTGTGAAATATTATCTAGTGACGAAAGATTGAAACTTAAGTTTTATTGAACTTTGGGTTCAAGATTACATCTATCTAGACATGTAATGTAAATGCCTAATTACCTGGTATCATTAGTTGGATTCCAGTGTAGAATAATGGATTGTTGATATCCATGGACGGTTTCTATAAGGTATCTTCAATCTAATAAAACAATTGATATGTCTAAGGATACACCAGTCATCTTGGATCATTAGGTCATTCGAGATAATTTGGTCATGCCTTTTGGGTTTTAAAATTATTTGAAATGACTTACCAAGTAATGTAGATATCATCTTTTCTGTGATGTGGAGGCCACCTCATGGAGATTATATCGATGATATTGGGTTCAATCTATGAAGTGCTGCTGTATGAATAGGAAAATTTTGAAAGGATAAAGACCGTCAGGGGCGTTGCAAATAAATCACCAAAATCTGTTTTGAAGTTCAATTGGAAGTACCTAAGGTTTTGGTTTACCAAAGAGGGTGAAGTTGATTAAAGCAAGCCGAGTATCATTTTTATTGAGAAAACCATAAGCCAAAGAAGGCTTTGCCAGTTCTTGGTCGATGAACTATTTGGAGGTTCACATTTCTAATATGTGAGGAAGGCTAAGGTATTGTTGACGATTAAATTGAAAAAAGTAGGAAGGGTTTAAATCTGGGAAAATTAATATGAATAAACACTGATGGAATCAGTTTACCTTTCTAATTTTGTTTTATGCCGCTGTAAAGTTGGCCACTCAAATATATATTGGTTTTGCAAAAGAGTCTATGGATGCATGACTCAAATATCTGAAGAGACCATGAGCGAGATTGTTTTATTAGTAGGTTCTGAGTTGGTGGAGACAAGATGTCTTATACACCCATTGAGAAATTGTGTTTGGCCTTATACTTTGCATGTCACGAAATTGAGACATTACTTGACCAAGTCTAGTGTATGATCTCTCAAGAAATTTGAATTTATGAAATACACTTCTATTGACCATAATCATTGTTGAGATCAGAAAAATGGTCCATAACTTCGGAAGTTCACGCCAGGTCCTATTTCCACATATTAGTCAAGACAAGCTTTAGCCAACTTGGCTAATCATCCTTCATTAAGTAAGACTGGATGTAGGAATTGAAATATCATGAAGTAAGAAAGGCGGCCCTTGGGTTCCTTGAGGTTTGATGTCTCTGTGGAGAAAGTAGCTCGTGGATAATAATCATGTCTCACAAAAGGGATAAGACTACCATGTCTTTAAACTTGCTAGTACTTTTGATAATCCAGTAATGTGGGGCTTTGGTAGTAAACAGAGATCTTGACAGACGTTGAGGGTGCGTTTTATTAACAAGGACTCTCAAATTCATTGCTTCAGCATTCTTGAGAGAGATATAATCTGACCAACTTATTGTTGCTCCTTATTTATATTGTTTTATCAATTATTAGATCACTTTACAATTATAATAGGTTTTGAATATGTGCCCACCAAGATCTAGTTGGAGGTGATCAGTCGACTAACAGAAAATGGCAGGTGTGAATGAGCAAAATTGACCTATGGCTCAATTGATAAGGAAAGGAAGAATGTCCTGAATTTATAGAAAGCGTGTTGATTAGAGTCATATATCTGGGGATGATGTTGTAGGAAGCCCAGAATTAGATCAAAGAATATTTGAGATCTTATCAGAATGAGTTCCATGAGAGGGTAAAAGCTAAATATTGAACTTTGCCTGTGGAGGAGTGTATAAAGGACTTGTTGATTATGTCTGGATGCCTATCCTTCGATAACATGAAGTAATTAAATAGGGTTCTGAAGAATTACATGGGGCCCATCCGTCAGGATAAAAAATCACGATGGTTAAGTCAGAGATCTTGATTATTTTGGCGATATGAAGTGTAGCATCATTACTCTGAGTTCAATAATGCCGAAATATAAATATGAAGAGATCACATTGTGGAACTTTCCATGTTGGCAATTAATGGCCTTTGAGGAGGATGGAGCCATGGGTATTGAGAAAGATCCTGACTCCATCAAGGGACACAACTTCAATCATGGAGTTCTTTACCATTTATGTCACAAAATGGGTTTAGTGATATACCTTGGAAGAAGGCGAAATCATACGGATGTGATCCAATTCATCAAGGAATAGATCATTCATAGTTGAATTATAAATTACATTATAATCGACCAAGGCACCATGTTCACTGGGGATGAGACATTATTTTACTTAAATACTATGGCATTCGCTCATCAGAATCTTTCATGCAGTAACAGAAAATGTGTGTGAAGCTTCTAATAGATTGATAAATAATCCTGAAGTTTACTAGGACAATCCAAAGATTCCATTTTAAATTTATCAGACCTTATGAACCATCATTCTAAAGAGAGTTTTACAGAGAGTGAGGTCACCCTCTCTTTATATGGATGGGATCTGATTAGCTCTAATGAAGTGAGCAGTTAGTTCTCTAAATATATCAAGCGAACTAGATATTTATCAAATCTTAAGTCTGAATTAATGTGTGGTAATTGAGTTTCAGAGACATTTAGATGGAAAGTTTACAACATGACACATCTGGTCAAGAAAAGAAGTGGATAAAAGGAGAGCTCTGATAAGGGTTGAAGAAAGGGGTTTTTTGAAGAAGGGGATTCATTTAGGAAATTTGGTGCAATTTGTGTTTGCTTCAAAACTGAAGAATTGATGGTCCTCTCATTCAGAAGGACCATTCAAAGGTTTGCAAGTATTTAGCTTCAAAGTATAGCTATCGACTTTAGAAGAGAGCCACACAAAGATTCCATGATGGGACTGTCACACCAGTAGCACCCTGAAATATGGAGAAGCCCTTTGAATACTACAAACTAGATGAAGAATGAAGGAAAAACAAGTAAAAATGGTCATAATTGACTTGTTTTAACTATTCTTAGTATTTAATTTGAGCTATAAAGTAGGTTGTTTTAGCCACTCTTTGCTCGAACCTTTTGTATCCTGATGTCATGCTTGTTATACTACGAATTATTTCATGGATAAAATAAGTGGGTCCATGACGCTAAACACAGGGAAATGATAGTGATCTTTGATTGGAAGGTCAAGGTAGGCCTTACAATCCCTATTGATCTAAATAAAAAGGTTTTCCCTAATAATAAGTTTGTTGTGTTGTCGTTTTCCTGAAAATGGTTCCATGACACTTTGGATTGGAGAAACTCGGAGGACAAGCGATAAATTGGTTTCTTGGCCATTTGTGTGGCACATTAATTTCATAAAAGTGTCTTGTTCATAACCGGTGATCCCGAGTTATTCTGTCATTGGAAATAGGTATGGACCAATTCCCATATAAGGTGAGTAGTAAAGTTGGCCTTTGGCGGCTTACAAAAAAGACGAGCCTCTTAGTTTCTGCGATTCCCCCGAGGAAGACTTCTTGACTATCTCAAGATTGGGGAAATAAGAGTGGAAATATCCGAGGTTAAAGGTGGCCTCTGAGCCACATTTGGATCTACATTTTCCCTAAATAAGGCAAGCATAAAATAACAGTTCAAGAGAAGGTGTCGCAATCTGTCTTGAAAGAATAAACAACATGAATGAATGGATTAGGAAGGTGGGCATTATAGCCACTAAACATTCCAAATGCAAGATTTCTCTAAAAGAATTGAACCTTACATCATTACACAAGTAGCCAGGTTATTCCTACAAGGGTATAAATGGAAAAAAATCATGACCAAGAAGAAGTAAAGTCTACTCTGGATCCATCTGTGAAAAGTTGTTTCTTGCGACTAAAGGAAAGGCGATTGAGGGCTAAGTCTCGGTTTCACTTGACCTAAAAGTTGTTTGCCATAGCGAAGGCTATTGCTCGTCGTGGCGAAGAGGAAGCTAATTGAAACCCAGTCTCGGGTTCGCAACGACAAAGAAGTTGTTCGCCACGGCGAAGAGAAAGTTGATTGAAAGACTAGTCTTGGGTTCACCACGGCGAAGAAGTTGTTAGCTGACAAGGATGTTTGTAGGCAAGAGGCCTGTGCTGGCGAAAGATAGAACACATGTTTCTATATCCTAATGTTTTAGAGTCAAGGTAGGCTTTTAGGCCAGCCTATTATTATTTCAGAAATGTCTGTTTTCTCAACATATACCTTTTATATTCTAGTTTCGAGTCAAAGCATGCTTCTTAGCCGTTGTTCTCAAGCATGTAAGTTTCCCTAACACACAACAGTTTAATGTATATATTCAGAAATAAATAGTAGGCTTTTAGCCACTATTTCATCAATTTCTCTAAAGCAGTACCTGATAGAAATAGTATATCATCATACACACGCACACACACTTCCAAAGTTAGTCTAGTGTCTGTAAGATCCTCTAATCTGCAGTCACTTAGTTTGTAATTGCTCGGTAATGCTGGTGTTCGGAGTGAATCATGGCGTACACACAAGTTTATCACATCCCGAAAGTAGGCTAATGCCCTTGTGATTAACTAAAATGCAATGTTTGTGCTGGTGAGTGTACCCTTGCAATGTCAATGAGTTTCCAACAGTCTAAGCACAAAAAAAATCAAGTATCTCAAGAGCAAGCAATAGATTTGGCTTTGGCCACTTTGAAAAAGATATAAGCTAGCATGATAAGGTAAAGGGTCATGTCAAAATCAGTAACCATGTCTAAAGTAGTGAGAGATTAGATCTCAGAAAAATCAAAAGATCTCATAGAGTCCCAGAACTCCAAGCATTCTTGTAGGACATCAATAAATATGTTATTTAGTATTTGGGAGGTGATCAATAGCACCTCGTAAGGGGATGAAATCACACTTGAAAAATGGTCTTTCTTGGGTGGCACGAGTACTCCAATTGAAAAACTCCACCTTATCGTATCGGAAGACAACTTGGCTTTTTGTTTGCTCAATTTCCTTTTGCCAACGAGTACGATTCGCTCTTCTTGGGCATCGATCTCCTGCTCGGTTTCGTCAGCCCGATCTCTGGATGCTTTGGTCGATAGATAACGGATTTCTCATACCATATTTTTTTCTCCATGTGTTCTCCAACTCATATATCACTTGAGCATTCTCCTTTACTACATGCTCAATGGAAGAAAATATCTCAGGAGCACGGTGTATAACTCCAGAAAGGAAAGTCCAAGCTTCAGGATCAAGAGAAGCGGATTGTAATACTGCCATAGCCACATGAAAAGCATATTTTTGGATAGTGGATAGGGAGAATAGTGCCAAGCTCAATAGATGACTAATAGTGGAGTGAGTAATAACTACATCATGTTCGATAGGAGGTCTAGATGGTGGCTCAACATGAGGAGTGGCTTGGTCCAGAAATGAAAGATCCAAGGAAGGAACAACTCATGTTTAAAGATGCACCAAGGAGAGACATGTTAAAGACAAAGGTAAAGAAAATAAAAATGGACAAATAGAAGGGAAAGGTGAAGTGTTTACTTGAGGAATTGAAAGTAAAAGAGTTGGAGGAGTTTGCCCAATGGAGCCATGACCAGCTAAAAAATGGCCATCTTTTGATTTTGAAAGATCATTGAAGGAATGACCTCCCTCAAAGGTAGTTGAACTACCTTGCTTTTTGGATTCATCGGTGAAGACTATCTCTTCCCTGTGCATTGATACTTCCTCTCCCGGCTTAACGATCTCTATAGGATTGTCTGTATTGTTAGAAAATTCAAGCTTGGAAGCTATCTGTGAGATCTCCATGAGTTGGAAGAGTTATTCTTCAGCACAACGGACCCCAGTAAGCGGAGGCTTAAGATTGCCCAACCCCTTTATTCAATTTTGAAATAGGCTTCAAAGGAGTAAAACTTGTATTACAAGGCAAAGGTGAAATTAAGTGAAATTGAGCAAGCTGATACAGAAACAATGAATAAAATTTCATGTACCTGAGGAAGAAGGGCAAGAGCTAATAAGATCATCAAATCTCACGAACCACTAGGTGGAGAAAGATTCTACATATGATAGCATAATGGTCTTAAGGCCACATGTAGGGTCACAGTAGGATTAGGCGAGTTTAACTCTACTAATCTTTGCAATAAGTCCCCGAGGGTAAAGAGAAGGGAATGAAGGGATAAAGCAGGTAAATTCGAGATTGTGAGCCCATAAGCAAGGTAAGTAGGGTAGAAAAGCTGCGAAGAGGAAAGGCAGGGTGGGGGAAAAAGCATAACAACCCCTAAAGATTAAGACCCTACAAATTGTGTTGGGGAATGTTGATGAATATTTAAAATCCAACAAGTAAGGAGTGGAAGAATTCAAGATTTGCTATCAGGTTGTACTGGAAATAGTGTCAAGCTTTAGGTATAGTTGAGACAAAGAATGGTCTACCAAGCTAAGGAAAAAAGAAGAAAGGGAGTCTGAATATATAGTCCTAATGGATTGAGCCGCACTAAGACCCAAAGATATGGAGGGAAAGAAGTGACCGCCTGATATCTTAGGAAATAGGTAAGCCAAATGCACAGCATGACGAAAGGGCTCCACCCACCTCTAGTAAGATTGCCTCACTCCAAATACTTGCCCATTAGTTAGTGCAGGGAGGCCAGAAAATGGTACCCAAAAGCATGGGGCCGCCCAATGGCAAGGGCCCTAGCTAGAGGAAAATACTCCATGGAAGGCTTACCCAAATGAGGAAAAAAGACAAAATGGCAAAGAAGAACCCACAGGAACTCTATGTGCTCTATGGTAGAAGGTACCTTAGTAGAAGTTCCCCACTTACGTATGGCGAATGAGTAACAAGTCTGAAAAGTGGAAGAAACTTCAAGATGAGAAAGCGATGGGTCATGGACATCTAGGAGATATACGGCCTCTAAACCCTCAACAGGCAACCTAGTAAAGATAGAAATGTCCCTCAAGGTAAAGGATGCAGGGTTGAAAGGGAAGATAAATGAATTCAAATCCTTAGACCAAAACCTTAAGGCATTACTCATCAAATCCAAATCAAGGGTTACGGTCACCTTAGTAAGCTTAATGAATTGAGCAATACCTAAGGATTCTCAGTGTCCCTGGAAATGAGGAGATAGTCTGTCTACCCAGGTTACACAATCCTTAGATTCCCTAGGCCATGACTTGGCTAGTAGAGCCATAGTTCGGAGTTCTTTTCCAAGAAGTATCTCTGATGGAAATGTTAGAGGAAAAGGAAAATTCGGGACAGAAATAGCCACATCTTCAATAGCATAAGTAGTCCCAAATTCAGTGAGGGAGGAAGACATGGCGATGCTTGGAACATAAATAGTATCCCTCGATGAGCCAAAGGGTAAGAGAATAATGAAGATGGTTGGAGAAATGATAAGGAAATGCCTTTACCTTGAGGAAGATTTCGGTAAGTATTAGAAATGAAGTAAAACCTGCACAGGGAAAACCAAGAAGAAAGCAGGGAATGGAATGTTGAAAGAGATTAATAGGATGGACTTTTTTTTATGGGAATTTTCAAAATTTTCGAATGGTAGCCTTTAAGTCTTGAAGTCATATGTTGGGAAGACATATGAGAAAATCTCTTAAAAATACTAGGTATGCATGACCCAACCTATATTCTCCTAGGCAATATCTTCATGTCCATTAAATAAAAGTTTGAGATGTTACCTTTGCGATGCTTCTACTGGTATATGAGGCAAAAAGATCAAGTAGAACGGGAGAGACCAAGATCTACATACAAAGAAGGAAAGCTTCGGTAAAACTTTGGTAAAAACCAAACTCCGTTTTAATTTTTTAAAGACTTTTTTGTTGAAGAACAAAGGATTTTGGAGTTCTAAAAAATGAAAAAGGTCTTTCTTGATTTTGTAAAGACTTTTTCGTTGGAGGTTTTAGAGTTCTAAAAATGAAAAAGGGTTTTTCGTGATTTTTTTAAAGACTTTTTCGTTGAAGAACAAGGGTTTTGGAGTTCTAAAATAAGAAATAGGATAATTCATTTGATTATCGAAGACTTTTTGTTGAAGAACAAAGCATTTGAAGTTCCAAAAAAATCGAAAAAGACTTATTAGTTTTTGAAAATCTAGGAAAACTCTCTTAGATTATGGGATTAGAGATCACATGGAACATTAATTGCAAATCACTTCAACAAAAAGGGACAGATCTACTCACCAGTGCAAGAGGTAAGTTCAAGCTGTGGAAGATGGTTGAAAAAATCATAACTTGCTGTAGAAGAAGGATCGATGGAGGCCACAACGTCATCTGCGACATCGGCCCTAACATCGTCGTCCTCGACGCCGGTTTGAGGAGCTATGATTTCGCTTCGAGATATAGTGGCGGCGTCGATTCGAGTAGCTGCAACGTCTTCACGAACAACTTAGGAATTTTTGGTCAAGAATGGGTTTGAGGAAGAAAGAGAAATGCAAGGGGCGGAGAAGAGAATATGGAGGGTTGTGTACGTAAATAAAAGAGATTTCTTCTTATGAACTTGCCAAATCCTAAAAGATAGTCTTTTGATGCAGAAGGAATCGAAAGAGGAAGATCAAAAGTCGCAGGTTTTAAAGAAAAGTTAGTGGGAAGTTTTTCTCAGAGTATTACTTTGGGCTTTTTCAACTTATCTAACCTAGCTCGGGTTTTGGCTCATTCTTCCCATTGGTAATCCACATCCAAAGGGGTAAGTTACACTTTGGGCCTCATGGTAAAATGATGAGACAAGAGAGAAGAAAACCTTTGACAAATAAAAGTTTTGTCATACAAACATGGCCCATGGGCCATATCAGATGCGGGGCAATCACATCAAAATATTTTTCGGGGTCCAAACCCAGATTTTCAATAATTTCGGCCCAAAAGGTAGCTGGAATGCCGAATCATATATCGCTCTAAACCGAGCTCAACCTAGTTCAAGAAAGCCCAAGTCCATGATAATCAACCCATGAAAGGGACCAAGGACATTTATGGAATTGTTTAATTTATCAAAGTTGTCAATAGATAGTAGTGAGACTTTGTAGAAAAGAAAAAGTGGAGGAGACTTTTTCTCCAACCCAAGTCATGACATGGTAGAACGTGAGGAATTATTGTTAATGGATAAATGACTTGGAGAACAAGATGTTAAGAATAAATGACTGAGAATAAGACTCATGGGAGACGTGAGTCAGCATCGGAGAAGGGGTCAGCAATTATTCAAGAATGCCTATAAAAGGAAGACTCAATCTCAGAGGAAGGAACTGACAAATCAATCATTAACCAACACTCAAAAATGTAGCATTTCGAAGATTAATTCTCTATGTTTCTACTAGTTCATTAGCTGTACTTTCCATATCTCTAGTTTAGTTACATGTTTTTCCTCAAGAATCTGTTACTTCAAGCTTTCATATTTCAATATTTCATTTTCAGTCTATTCTACAATGAAATTTGTTATCTTTCAAGCTAGTCCGTATAGTTTTTCTCCCAGTTTTCAAAATAGTCCAATTTTCAAAGCATTTTCCACTTAGATTCTAGAGAACTATCAAGGAAACTAAGGAATACATTTTTGACTTGAGCAAAAGTTAGATTTTGACACAGTTTCAGTTTGGAAATACTGTAATTTTTTGGAACACCCGCATATTCATCAATTCCCGTGCTTTTATATGTTCTAAAGCAAAATCCAGCAAAAACACAACTCTTCACACTTTCCAATTTCACCCATCATGATATCGAAATTACGAAAATACTTTCCACACATATAATGATTCATACTTTATATTAATAATTATAAACCTTACAACCTTATTTTAATTAGGCTTTACCTTAAAATAAATTTTTATAACATATGTGATTGGTGTTAGAAATTTGAGAACTTTGACATGTAGGTAGATGATGATGCTTTTTTCAACCGAAACTGGGATGGAGCGTGTTGAGATCACCGGGTTTAATCGAATTACCGCCGGGTCGGCCCGTTGCCTCGACGCCGCGCCTCCCTCGCACAACAAGCAACAAAGGATCACGGCCCCCTCGCCGTCACTCCGATGACTAAGCAGTTCTTCCCCGTGAGAGAAAAAGATCAACTCGCTTACGTGGCGACCGTTCGCATACCTTTCACCGCAAGGCTCCAGATTTATACTATATGTTTTCCCAATCGCGATGATAAGGATTTCTCATCGACGGGGATTTTCTGGGCCCTTATCGCCGCTATCGACACGTAGTGATACTCAGGAGCAATTATCGAATTATCTTACTTCCTCATAGTGAGATTTGATTTGGATTTACAAAATACTAGTTTTTTTGCTGTCCGTGTTATCGCCCTGTATAACAAACTGGCTCATTTAGCCTGCCAGAGCCCCGGGCATTTCACTGCTTCGCCTCTACTTCGCTCGTGCGGGCTCATACGCCTACTTTAAACCCACCATTTCCCAACCCTTGCAGCAGCTACGATGAGCGTGGACAAGGGTCAGATCATTTCGAATCAAAAGTGCCTATCGCAATGCTCAAGGCTAGTTTGTTAGGCTTGTCAAACGCCCCGTGATAATGATGACTGACTCAAGGCCATTTCTCTAGTTCCTTCGCTTCTCAGAACATCCTCTAACCTAGCATCAGGCCCCCCTCCCTCCGATATCGCTTTTACTTTTCTGCGAGTTCGGGCTTCATTCGTCTGACCTTCTATTCAGAATCTCTTTTGGCATTTTGTGATACCTTGCTTGGGGTAGCCCTTTTCGTTCTATTCCTAGGACTGGTGCGTCTTTCTTCCTTCTATGTCTCTTCGAGTAATATAGCGAGACGCTAGGGCTAGCTTGGCTAGGTCTTGTTCTTACTATCTTATACTCCCATGGGTTAGAGTTGTTCCTCTTCTTTGCGCATAGGAGGTGATTCCTCTGTTATACCCGATTTAGTATGATGTGTGGTACCTGATCGTCAATGGTCGCTTCTTCGAGACCCCCTGGGGGAACCTCCTCTCCACTCCGGTAAAGGCAAGGGTAGAATTGACAAGATTAAATATCCCGTGGGATCGGAATATCTTAAGTCGGCCTATGCGTAACGTTCGCGTGGGACCTATGCAGTCGAGCCTTTATATTTAGAACCGCGAGGCGCTATAGGCCCCCGTATCCGTGTCTAGTCTCCCAACATTCGACCTCCTACGTGGTCCAAGCGCCGCATGGTGTGCTTCTTCGAGGTGGCCTTCGACAATGGCTCGCTTTCCCCTCTTACACCCCTTTATCAAAAGGGTTCAGAACATTTCAACCTATGCCCCTTCTCAACTATCGCCCAATTTATTGGCATTCCGACAATGTTGGTTTTTTTTATGGATAAGTGGCTTACAGTGTTCCCAAGATACTGGGTTTTCGACATCTTTAGTGTGAAGGAAGCCACCGAGGGCTTTCTTTATCTATCTAAGCGTGCCAGTGCTCCTCTGATCATCTCGGATCTCCCATCTTCCCATAAATTTTAGAAAGAGAGTTACTTTGTTAATACGCACATAAATGGGAGTACGAATTTCGACAAGAAGACACATCATGCTCCGTACTGCCACCACTCGAGAATCTACGTGAGCTTTGCTTGGGGCCTGATCCGGTTTTGTAGGTTATGAGTGTCCCTAATTTTGTAATCGACCGTGTTTTTCTGTGTATTCGCCCGATCTCACTCGAAGATAAGGTCGTAGTTTAAGTTGGCTGTCTTCCGTGATCGCTTACTCTGGGGCCTTATCAGTCGAGGACCCCGAATCTTCAGTTCGAGGTCCTCCCGCCCCGCTACTTTGAGACCCGCTCCCATCCGTTATGAAGTTCGCTCACGATGGGCCTCCGTCGCGCTCCACTCGCGGAGAGCCCTGCTCCTGCAGACGCCGTCCCTGAGGTCCCTGAGCACGGCAGAGGGAAACTTCTGACTCCTCGAGAAGGGTCGCCATGCTTCGTATAGTCCCCGAGGTTGGGGATGTCTTCTTCATCACCTTCCACCCATGTCCGAGCAAAGCAGTGTTGCCGCCCCGCCGAGGTTCCTTTAGAGCTCCCAAGTTCGCAGCCTCCATTCCTGTCGACAGAGTGCCAAAGATTCCTCGAGAGTGCACTGAGCCTCCGCTGGAGGTTATGCCCATAACAGCTCGGGAGTCCCCACATCGAGATCCGGGCCTCTTCCTTCTCGAGCCAAGAGCCGGGAGGCGCCCCGGCCGATGGAGACGGGGATTCCTCGTTTTAACGCCGAAATCATGCCACCGCGGCTCATTCCCGTGTGGACTCGATCTCAAGAGGCTCCGTGCCCGCTCCGTCGAGGAAGCTCGGGCTCTATCCCCTCCAGGCCAAGGCCTCATAAGTCTCCGTGTCTTGTTGTGTCTCGCTTATCTTGGGCTCTCGAGTTAAGGTTCACTTATGTCGGGTACTCCGCAGCGGCTACCTATCCAAGAGCCTGGGCAAAAGCGGCCGACAACGAGGGTCACCGCCAAAGCCGCTTAGAGCTTCCATAAGGCGAGCGGGTCATTTACCTTCCGAAAGCAAGCCGAATCGAGATCTGATGCAAAATATGACGAGAGGTTGTAAAGCTCGATCCGACTGAGGCATACCAATGGCCCGCCGAGCGCAAGGCGCAGGAAGAAAAGCGCGCTCGACGGGGCTTAAGAGCGGCCGGTGGCGCAGCTTCTCGTGGAGGTCGTGTGACAAGCTACGCTGCCCAGATGATCCGCCGCGGCCGTGGATTTGGTCGCAGCCGCCGCATCGAAGCCGTAGTCGTGGATGAGCCGCACCGTCCTGCATTGCCGTGCACTCGAAGAGCCGTGTCGCAGAGACGAGCTTACAATAAAGCAACGTTGCTAGATGGAGCCCTTCGCAAAGCTTCCGAGGTTGTGAGCTCTATTGAACGCCTGACCGAGGAGTACCATGGATTGCGAGGGGACCTTCGAGGCGTGAGAAACTCGTTGTTCAAAGGGACTAGCCATAGCGAAGCCTCGAGGGATGAGGCCTCAGACTCGCGGCTTACTGGACGGCTTCATTTCCGCAGGAAGGTCGCTTAATGCTCAATCTCGCTTCGACCTTAACTTTGATATCCCTAGTGACGAGGAGGCGGAAGAGTCCTTTCGCATCGCCTGAGAGCCAAACACTCCTTACGAGGTCCGTCCCTTCGCCTTCGCTCCCACTGCACCGACGCCCGAACTCTCAGATAATTTTGCTTGCTGCTTTTTTGTTTTTGTTTTTCGGCTGGGCTTCGAACCCCGATATATGTGATGTCAGTTCTCAATGAATACTCTATTTTCTATCTCATCGCCTCTTTTTTTTCTCTTCTTTGTAACCGCTTCCTCGATGCCGCTTTCCTCTCGATAACGCGGATCGCGGGCTATCCGCCTTTGGCTCAGCGGCCAGTTCTCAGAACCAGGTCGAGGCTCCAGCGCTAATCCGCCCGAGGCAACCGCCCAGTTATTTTACTTCCGAAATAATTGCTCCTCGTTATTCTGCTCGTTGTTTATACCGAATCGAAGCTATTCGCTTTCAGTCGTTGCACCTTCTCAATCGAGTTACTGGGCTCTCGGGGCGCCAAGGCCTTCGGTCGTTGCTCAAACCGAGCGGGGCCGCTCGGGATCTTATCTCTCGGAAGCCGTTACGTCATGAATCCGAGCTACTTGGCTCCGCCGCTTGCCACGGCTCGCTTCAATCGAAGCACGCTCCCGAGCTACGTTTTAAGTTACGAACGAAGGAGCAATCGAAAGCCAAAACCGGTCGCCGAGGCTTCGCGGGCTAAATCAGCTGAAATAACTTCGTTCCCTGCCATTAGCCTTAGTTGAGCACCGAAGCTCTTCAAAACTCGGAAATGGGCCGAGGTCTGCGGCTGGAACCGCCCGAGCCGAATCCCGCTTCCCTACACAGTCTTAGTGTCGAGCAAATGGTCTCTTCAAAACTGAGCTTTATGGCTCCGCGGGCTAACCGCCCGAATCGGGAATCCCCGCTCTATGACTATATGGCCTTCCTAAGCAAATAGCCTTCGAAACTGAAATGCTTAAGGCCCGTGGGCTAAATTCAAGTAGAGTCACCATCTCCCGATAATTGTGCCTGCACACAGCTGTTTCAAAACTGAGCCACTGAGGTCTGTGGACGAAATCACTGAGCTGAATCTCGCTTCCCCCGGGCGACCAAGTCTTTACCGGGAAAGCAAATGAGCCTTCAAAAATCGAAATCACCGAGGCTCCGTGGGCTAAATCCACTGAAGCCGAACTTGCTCCTGGCTACCAAAGCCTAGTTGAGTAGTCGAGCTCTTCAGACCGAAACATTATACCCGCAAGCAACCGCATGAGCTAAATTGCTCTCGCTACCAGCCTTGGGCCGAAGTCGAGTTTCAGAACCCAGCCACCGAGGCCCACGGGCTAAACCGCCTGCCAACTTGCCCCGGGCTACCATGCCTTAGCCGGAGCAATGAGCTCTTCAAGAACCGAAATGCTGAGTACGACCGATTCGACTTCCACTCTGTGAAGTTGCGAAAATTTTAATGTCGGGTTTATGAAGAATTAGACTCCGCCTACGGAGAATTTAAACGATGTTAAGGCATTTTTCGAGTGCTCCGCCTCCTTATAAATCAAGGACTCCTCCGCAATGGAGCTCATGTTTCTCGAACCTTCTTCCTTTGGCTAGAACTGAATTCATACGGATGAAGCTGCCAAGGTTTAGCCGCCTTCACAGAGGTCCGCCTAGAGATCTGGGATGGCGTCAAGCAATTTGATGGCCCTCCGTTTGTGAGTTGTGTTTTTCCCTAGTTCCCTTATGAGAGTCTGTTTATTCCCAAATTGGTCCGATGATCTTAATCGTGCTAAGGAATGCATCCGCAGAGGCGATACTCAAAGAAAAACTTTAGTACCGCTTCATTTTCTCCCTCGTCTCTTCTTCTTCTTTTTCTCTTCTTTCTTCTCTTTTCCTTCTCCTTTTCCTTCCCATTCGCTCTCTCTTCCTCTCTTCCTTTCTTCCTTCCTTCTCATTTCCTCTCGTCGCACCTTTTTTTTCTTTCCTTTCCCTTTCTCTTCGAGATATTTTTCGAGGGAACTACTGCACGCTATTTCCTAGATTTAAGGGATGGCACTCGCCATCAGAATCATGCACTTTATCGAATAAAGAACAATATTTTTTTTGAAGCATGAATCTATGTTCTCTGAAGTGTGTAATTTTCTTGGGTATTACTTGGCCGAGTTGTTTGCTTTTCTTTTTTTGATCCATAAGGATATTAAATAAAACAATCAACGAACACACAGACTGTTATCTTAAAGCTGATGATACTTTATTAAAGATTACAATCCGAGGTCTATTGATAAAAACGCTTGAGGTGCTCAGCATTCCAAGAATGAGGTAGAATTTTGCTTCTTCCGTTCGGGAGTTCAGAGCTACTGTGTCTCGACGACACGAGATACGACATAGGGGCTTCCCAAATGGGGCTCCTATTGCGGTGGCGATTTTTCTCGCAGTAAAAGCTTTTTAAGACTGGGGGTCACCAGTTCGTAGCCCCGGGTTCGACCTTACCGTAGCACTCGCCTTCCTTGCAGTGCATTCCTCAGACGCCTCGACCTAATCAATGCCTTTTCATCTAGAGGTCTGGCTTAGGGGCTGAGAGCCTCTTCGTTATGTTCCAAGCTTATTAACTAACTGGGATTTTAACTGACTACAGAGCTACCGCCTAAGCAAAGGCTGTGAGCGAATTTGTGGTTTCCTGAAAGGTTTGACTTCATGCGGTAGTTTGTATTTCCACAACACCCTGGAGTGTACTTACCCATTTGCCTTTAGATCTTCCAATCCTCGTCTTTAGTGCCGCTTTAAGAGTTCTCGATGGTGACTTCGCCATTTCATTGACATGGACGAGCCGGGACGAGCAGGCTCTCGATCCCAGCCCCACGTAAAATCACTTAACTTAGATCGGTTTAATCAGCTTTCCCATTATCGTGACACCGTGGCCCTGATACTAAACCTGCATATTATGGCACGCTAAACGGTTGCATACCTTGCTCCGTGACGGTAGCCAAGGGCCTCGCCTCGCCCATTCGTGAAGTAATCCACCGCTACGACGACGACCTAGACACCCTTTCCACGGGGCAGAGGTCCTAATATGTCTAGGCTCCACTGCGAAAAGGCCAGGCTCAGGACTCAAGTCACGTTCTGATGGGAGGTGAGAGATTTTAGCTGTACTCCCGACAAACTTTGCATTTCGACTAGTTCACAGGTCTCCGAGCCAGGCTGGGGCAGATCCCCGCTTTAAGCTCTTTCCTCCGCCAAAGGCCCGAGCATCGATGTGATTTCCACATACGCCTTCTTCATGTACCTCCTCAAGACGTAGTCAAGTCTCCCGCAATGCACTCGAGGACTCGGTGTGAAAAACTCGCTATAAAGGGCCCCCAATGAATAAGGAACCTACAGACCTCGCCCTAAGCTTTGATGCCTCGTCGCTTCGCGTATCCCTCTACTAGGTAGTCCCAAATGGGTTCCATCCAAATTTCGCCTGACATGACAAGGGAGACCTCGGCTTATCGAGATCCATGGAGGCCTTCCGGAAGCGTGCTCGGCTGTGCCGTCACGAGGTCTTCTCGAGGTCGCCACCGCTATATGCATCCGCCGCGAATCTTCTCGTCTCGATATGTGTCTGAATTGAACTAGTACGAACTTCCCGCAGAATTCCTGCACTTTTTAAGATATACCATTTTTCGTCCCGCCTCGTAGGTCTTCTATTTGCTTTATTACTCAACTGGGAGTCGCACGCCTTGGGCTTGATCGACCGCCATCAATGGCGAGGTTATCCGGGCCTATGACTCGCCCATACTCGCCTCGTTGTTGGAGGCTCTAACCCAAATATGAGCGCATACCGATATCTATTCCTTTCCGAGATGTCGACCACCGACCTCACTCTCGGGAATCGGGTAAATTCGCTCACTAATAGCTTCCAAATTGTGGAGGTCAGCGCCATTCGAGTATCCCCAGAAACTCGCCGAGGTGAATTCCATGACGGTCTCAAGCAAGGATCACCCTTATTGTAGTTTTGGTTTATATCCGATGTCGAACTCGCTTTATCTCTACGCCCACTTCATCAATCTTCCCGAGGTCTCGGTTTGCGTAAAGACTCCGCTTCATCGCACTCGCCGGGATTTACGGTATGTGTCGAAGGCGTAATACGAAAGCCTCGCCAGGGTTACCACGCCGGATTAGTTTCTCCATCCTGATACCTCTCCGCCCTCTCAAGTCTTCGATCGCACACAGATCAGGCCGTGACTTATTTTGTCGATCGACCTACCGGGTCGAAATTCCAAACCCACTGTGCATAGAGTATGAGCTCTCCTCCGAGGGACTTACCGTAACTGGGAAGTGGCTCATTTAAGCTTTGGCCGTGAATGCTTCCTCGCATCGCGCATCCCATCGAAAGCCTTTAGAATCGGGAAGAAGGGTCGGGCACTTATCGGCTCGACACAAACGCTTGGGCCATAGCCTATCCTTCCGCATAAGGCTGACTTTTTATGCTCGATGGTGATGGCATGTCGAGCACCCGCTTTATCTCGCCTGTGTTCGCCTATCCGAATATGACTATAAACCCAGAATTTTCTATTGAGACTCAAAGCGCATTCGCCGATTCAACTTCATGTCAGTACTTTCGTGATCGAATGCTTCTACCATACGAAGCATGGAGCTCGACGTAGTTGATTTTACCTAACATATCATCATCTATATACCTCCATAGATGCCCCTATTTGCTTCCCTGAACATCCCGCTCACCACCTTTGCAGTAGCTCCCGGGCGCTTTTCAAATCAAAGGCATTACACGATAGCAATAGTCCCTTGCTCAGGACGTAACGAGGGTCTTCTCGTCGTCGTTGTCCATGCTGATCTCAAGAACCTGGAGAAAGCATCCATAAAGCTGGTGAGTCTATGGCCAATCGTGGCATCTACTATGGTCGATCCGAGGTAGAGGGAAACTATCTCAGGGCATGCCTCGACGACGTCGCAGAAAGTCGATGCAAAGTAGCCATTTTCCGTCTCGCTGACGAAAGTACGACGTCGTCAACCATTCAAAGGTACTTTACTTCTCCTGACAAGCCTCCCGCCCGGGAGGAGCCACGACCTCCCCATTAATTGCTTACCTTCCGAGCGAAACTCCTTCTGGCTGACCGTTTGAAGGATAGACTAACGCTTAGTCTATGAGTGATTATTGCGGGGTCAATCCCTCCCATGTCCTCCTGCTTCCATGCGAAGACTTCCTTGTTTTGTTTCAAGAAGTGAATAAGGAGGTGTCTGAGGTCTTCCGTTAGCTTGGAGCCGATGTAGGCAAGGTGTTCAGGGTCATAATCCAATCATGACGAAACTCCAAATTTCCTTCCGAGGCCCGTAGGATCTCGTGCTTACCGTTACAAGATGTCGAGCCTGCCTACGATATGTTGTCGACCCTTTGCCTATCATGCCAGTAACACTCCTCGGCCACACGCCGGTCTCTTCAAACCATTCACTCCGCTTTATGGTAGGAAACTTGGATCACCATGTGGTGTTTTTAGGGGATGGCTTTATGTCACTGGAGAGGGTCCGCCTAATAACACGTTATAAGCAAAGGGGGCATCTACTACAAGAACGCATCGCTGTCGCTGCCGCACCTGGGGTCTCCCAGTGAGCATCAGATGTGGACTTCAAAGGCAAGACTTTCCCGATAATCCTCGTAGCGAAAGGCCGGCCGGTTCCACTTTCTCCTTCGACGCCCATCTCGCCAAAAGCCGACTAAAAATGATGTCGCAAAGCCCTGTCGCATAAGGACCTACTGATTGTTTTTAGCTACAAATCGCCTTATCACCAAAGGATCGCCGTGGGGGTATCGGCATCCTTCCGTGTCTCGACCGAGAATGTTGGCGGCGCGTCAAGTCGGCGTAGTTCGACACCGCCGCATCTCTCTATTACCACTCCGCACCGACGCCACGCCAGCAGCCTCTGAAGTGAGCGACCCCCACCTCCCGCAAATCCTCTGAGATCATGATTTTTCCCCAAGGCCACATGCTAAGTGGTCACCGCCGAGGCGTGGTGGCTGCGCTGATCCCGACTCCTCGAGGCTATGCAGAAAGTGAAGAGATATCCCCGTTGAATCAAGTATTCTATTTCCTTCCTAAGCTGTATGCAATCGTCCGTTCAATGCCCGTGGTCCCTATGGAACTCGCCAATACTCGTGTTATTCTTTCGTAGGGTCCGTCCTCATTCGGGATGGCCATTCCAGGAATTTCATGTCAGACGCCGCGCAAGACCGCCATAATCGCGGGTCAGCCGTGGGGTGAATCGCCGAGGTGAATACCGCTGGACATAGCTCGAAATGAGGTGGTCCCAGCCGTTTCGATGCTTCCTGCCTCTTCTGATCGTTGTCCGTCCCTCCTTGAGATCTCTCTGATTTCTATTTTCTAAGGCTTGCCTCGCCGTTGGTCACCGTGGGTTTCTCCTCAGGTTGAAGAGCTTCCTCTCGATGTAAGGGCTTCTTCTGCTAATGTACTCGTAGCGAGCACCTCACCCATGTTTGCCCGATGATTCTTCGAGACAAACATCAAATCTTTCGACCGAACTCCTAGTCTGGGCGATGAATGCTGCGGATAGCGAACTTCGTCCTGACATCTACCTTCAAAGACTCGACACAACCTCTGACATAAGACCTCGTGCTTTCGGCTCAGCTTTATGGTCGCCAGGTGATAACTTGGCTTCTCAGATGTTCCGCCCAATGAAGTGAGACAAATGATGGAGAGCTCTCTAAATGAGGAAATCAAGACCTGGTGGGATTTATTAAACCAAGCCAATACTGCCTTTAGTGATAGGCGAAGGCTCGCGACCATACGCGGGTCTTGATATCCGTGCGCCCATCTGCTCTTATAAAGTTAAGATGGCCTATTGCATCATTCGCTCCATCGACGCCTCTATTTGCAACATCCGAAACTTGGCCGGGTAGGGGAAGTGTAGCAATTTCTACAGAACTATGACTCACTACGCACCGTGGTGTCCATGTAGTCCGGTGCCTCTACTTTACGACTCCTTCATGTGGCCGAGCCCCGTCGGATACCCCCGAACCTCTATTCCATGATCGCCTCCCATTCTTTGCTGAGAAGGGCCGACTCATCGCTTCCGATGTCCTCCCCGAGTATCGTCGCTGCGCGCCCTCTCGGGGGCTAGGTGAGGTCCGTGCCCCGGCTCTACCGATTATGCTTTTACCTCTCGGGAGGGCCGAGGTGGCCGCCTTCCGCCGCGCTTGAATATGCCCTGGGTGAGTTGCCATAATTCCTCCATTAAGCATCGTCAGAGACTCGAAGGTCTCCACTTCGCCCCGCTGTCGCACCGCTCCCAATGAGCCTCCGGAGGTCGCCATCCACCCCACTAAGCCGGGTTCCCGCATCCTAGGAGGATTGGCGTGGCTCTTACTTATATTCCGAGTTTATACCATCAGTTACTAAGAAACCAGCTTTATTTGTAAAGTGGAACTGCCGTTCCTGCAACGGCGCTAACTGATATGCTTTTTGAACCGTCCGCTGGCGTGTTGAGATTGCTGGGCCGAACTCGAACTACCGCGCCGATTCGCTGCTCGATGCCGCTTCCCCTCATTTTCAACAATAAAGGGGGATCGGCGGCTCGTCTGTCAGTTACTCCGACAGCTTAAGTTAGTTCTTTCTCGTGAAAGAGGTGCAAGATCAATCGCTTAGAGGCGAACGCTCGCAGACTTGACCGCCGCGCTGGCATTTAGAGGATGGCGTTTTCCTAATCGGGGTGATGATAAGGATCTTTTTATTAGATGGGATTTTCTCGTTTTTATCGCCGATTAATGGTGATAATTAGTATAAAGGTCGAATTATCTACTTCCTTGTTACAGATTGATTTTGATTTATGCATTATGAGTTTTTTGGTCACCCAGCACGCCCTGGGCACCGAACTGACTCCCCTGCTGGCCAATGCCAGAGCCGTGCATTTCACTTCAAGCCTCGCTACTTTCTCAGGCTTCAGCGTGGCTCAAAGGCCTATTTTTAAACTCCAATCGAGAAATTTTTGTTTTTTCCAAACTGTATGTGTCGTTCGGATAATTGGAGTTACAAATTTGAGAACTTTGACCTTGTAAGTAGAAAATTTTGTTTTTCCACACGAAATTTACGAACACCTATTGGTAGAAAAACTTGTATCTCCAAAAACTAAGATGTGACATTCGGACAATTGGAGTTATAATTTGAAATCCTTTTGATCCTGTAGGTAGAAAATTTTGTTTTCCAAAACTAAGATGACGTAAGCAGAAAATTTATTTTTTCCAAAACTAAGATGATGTTATATTAATACTCATAAGTTTCTACAATCCTATTTTTTAATCAGGCTTGTCTTAAAATAACTTTATATAACACATGTAATCACATATGTATAGCCAAAACGAAAATTAATAACACCTATTAGTGAAAATTTAGCCTCCAAAACTGATAACATCTGACAATTGGAGTTACAAATTTGAGAACTTTGACCTATAGGTAAAAAAAAAAAAAAAAATTTGTTTTTCCAAAATTAAGATGTGACATTCGCAATTGAGCAGATTTGAGAGAACTTTGACCCTATATAGAAAATTTTGTTTTTCCTCATGAAATTACCAACACCTAAGTAGAAAATGTATCCAAAACTAAGATGTACATTTCGGGACAATTGGAGTTATAAATTTGAGAACTTTTACCCTATAGGTAGAAAATTTTGTTTTTCCAAAAACTAAGATAATCCATATGTTATATTAATACGCATAAGTCAGACAATCTTATTTTAGTTAGGCTTTACCTTAAAATAACTTTTTATAACATAGGTAATATATGTAATCATATATAAGGCGGTATATATGTTAAGGCGTTAGGCCCACACGAAAAATTACCTCAACAAATCTATTAGTAGAAAAATTTGCATTCCAAACCAAGATAGCAGATATTCGGACAATTGGAGATACAAATTAGAACTTTGACCAGTAGGTAGAAAATTTTGTTTTTCCAAAAACTAAGATGTGATATTCGGACAATTGGATTTATAAATTTGAGAACTTTGATCAATAGGCAGTAGGTAGAAAAATTTTGTTTTTCCAAAAACTAAGATGTGATATTGGGACAATTGGAGTTACAAATTTGAGAACTTTGACCTTGAATGTAGAAAATTTTGTTTTTCCACACAAAAATTACCAACACCTATTAGTAGAAAAATTTGTATCTCCAAAAACTAAGATGTGACATTCGGACAATTGGATTTATAAATTTGAGAACTTTGACTTAGAGTGCAGAAATTTTGCCAAAAACTAAGATGGACGTGTAAGCAGAAAAAAATTGTTTTTCCAAAAACTAGGATGTGATATTCGGAAAATTAGAGTTACAAATTTGAGAACCTTGACCCTATAGGTAGACAAATGTGTTTTTCCAAAACGTAAGATAACCCTGCAAGTAGAAAAACTTGTTTTTCCAAAAACTGAAATATGTCATTTGGTAAATTGAAGTTGCAAATTTGATAGGCCAAAATAATAAAAGAATAGGTATGCTAATTAGTTTGAAAAAGATAATAATGAATTAAAAAATGCAAGATTAATAAATGGAGTAATGAATTTAAAAATTTTAGATTAGTGAATAACTGGATTTAGAACAATAACAAATAAAAATAAATAATAAAAATGAATAAAAACTCCATAGGAAAGAAAAAATAAATGAAATGGAATAAAGAAAGCTACATAGGAAAGTTGGTGGGGGAAGAAATATGGAGATGGCATAGGATGACAAGCCGACTTGTATGAGTATGCCATGTGGCTTTGGACAACATGTGAGGACGAGCAACAACACCACCACCTTCCTTCACGCCATGGCATATATGAGCACGTGATGTGTGCATGAGCAAGGACAACACCTTCCTTCACAATAACCTGACAGCCTCCAATATGGAAGATTCCTATCTATCACATCCTTCTATTTTTCTCTTTTTCAAGTTTTTATAATTATCTTAGTTTTAAGTGTGGCATTGAACCTTTTTGTTTCAAGTCTGGCATTGAGCCTTATCATTCGGGCATATGATTTTTTGTAAATCCTAAGAACCCCGATTCAATTAAGATCAGTTGTTTTTTCACTTAACGAATATAATTTTAAATTTATCGATCGACAATACTTACTTAAAGATTAAGATGTTTGTTGCTTTTTAACATCGTGGTGAAAATATGATGAAGAACTTGACGATTATTTCCTTGCCCTCGCCGTCCCGCTCTTGTTCCAGAGATAATAAGCCATTTAACTGTGCCTAGCTTTTTAAAGAAGTTTTTGTTTATTTTCTCAAAATCCGGTGACTTTACGACTGTTCAGTATTATTACCCCGCCCCGCCCCGCCCCACCCCACCTCCCACCCCATCCCATCCCATCCCGATTATATTTTAAAAATATTTTTTTTTATTTTATTTTATATTTTAATATAATTAATAATAATAATAATTAGAATGTTTTTAATAAATAATTTATAAAATTGAGTAATATTTTTATTTTTTATGAAATATATTAATTTTAATATAATAAAAATAAAAAAAATAAAAATAAAAATAAAAATAAAAATTAAAACAAAAATCAAATGTAAACGATTTGGTTTAGAAATTTTTCATCCCCGTCCCACCCCCATTTAATTTTAAACGGTATAAGTTTGAATTTAAAATAAACGAATGATCGGTGCATTTCGCCGCCGGTCCCAAACTCTCCCGTCGTCATTCCCAAGAAGGAGCGCACTCTTTTTCTTTTAAGAATTACGTAAGCTTTTCTTATTTTGATTGAACGACTCAATGTAAAAGCTCAAATATTACCTTTTTCTATTCAGAACTTTTTAAAAAATTTCAAAGAATGTTCGCTTAAAATTTTAAAACAATGAGCTTATTAATGAAGTTCTAATACTTCAAAGATGTCAAAAACAAACGCCACCTAAGTCCGATCTTAATCCATTTTCCCTTTTTTTGTTTGCCTGTGGAGGAGGTTCACTTGATTATTAATTGACAGAGGGGATGTTTGGTAAAGATCATTCCTAGTTTGGTCTTCTTGTTTGAAGGTTTAACTCACTAAGTCATGAGCAATATGGTGAACCAGCCATGAGCAATATGGTGAACTAACTCACTAAGTCTGATGCCTTAACTTTTTCCTTTTCCGGGTTCGTGTCGGAAGGAGTTTCACTTGATTAGTGGTTGACACATAGTGTTGTTTGTGACGATCATTTATGGTTCGCTTTTCTTCTTATGGGATTTGGTTTCATTAATTCTTAAACGGCTAATTCTTTTCCGGTCCAAATTGATGACCGACAATTTGTCGATCGGAATTGACGATGAAAGCGCAACAGTAAGGGACATGGCATTGTTCTACCTCAGTTGGATCACAATACTATAAATACTAGAGGCGGACAAAAAAACCTCAGAAGTCAAATCGATGGAAAAACTAAACCGAAAAATAAAGAATCTGATCGAGCTGCTCGGTTGCGCTTTTATACAAATTTCGATTTTCGATGGCAAATACAAAACTGGTTTTGATTAAAGCCAAGAGAAAATAAAATTATACATATAAACAGGTTTCAACTTCTATTAGTTGCACTTCCCACTTAATTCATCACTTTTATTCTTTTTCCTTCAAACCAAGTTTTTACCATTTTCCTCCAAACCAGTTACATGGCGTTATGATTTCTTTTGACTAATTTTTCATGAGCAGCTTTGAAACATGGTTGAATAAAAATTGTGATTAAATTATCTAATCTCATATATTTCATATATTATTTGTGGATGTATTATAAATGCACAAGTATCATGTGATTGTAAATGAATAGATTGTATTCCTTTTTTCCTTTACATTTTTTTATTGTATTTATAATAATTATTATGATTTAAACTTTAATATATGATTATATAATTGCAAATTTATTTTTTAATTATAGTTAATCGAAAAACAATATATGATTAACCGAACTAATGGTTAATCATATTAATGGTTAGATTTTTTGTTTATATAAATAACAAATCAAAAATCGATGATTGGTTTTTATTTTTATTATAATCGTTAATCGACCATGCCTATCCCTTAAATACATAGACAAGCCATGGGTAAAATGGGAAAAAAATGCAAAAAAAAAAATGTCATACACGATTATTCGCTCTTTTATATATAGAATATAAGATCAAAGTAGAGAATTAAAAAAAAAAAAAAAAGTCAATTATGTGTAAACCTTAATACGGAAATTAACACACAATATTTTCGCATCATCTAATTCAAACTCACTTCGATAATACAATAAAAATAAAACATATATGTGACAGATACCGCTTCTCGTTAACACGCTGAAACCATGAGAGATTTCCTTCATTTTTATAGATCTTAAATCCTTTGATCTCTTCTTCCTTATCAAACTTTCGATATACGTAATCGTTTCAGGATTGATGGAAGAGTGCTCTAATCGCATATGGTGGTTTCTCATATGTAACTTATTGATAGGAGAAGAGGCCAAGAATACACGCTCAAAAAACCGTTATCAACGTGTAATTCGAATAACTGCTCTCATATAATAAATTATATTTATTATAAGAACGCTCTTATAATAAAATTATATTTATTATAATAACGTTTCATAATAAATTAGGTTTATTATGGCCAACTGTCATATAATAAATTATATTTATTATAAATAACCGCTCTTATAATAAATTCTATTTATTATAATTTACCCACTCCATCAAGGGTAAATTTCATCTTATAATGTTTTTAAAGATATCGAAGATTCTTTAATCGCAACATTTTGAAGTTAGTGGGTCACCCACTTAATTTCCTTAATGTGGAAAACAACATTCTCCCACTTGGCCCACTAAACCGATTATGAAAAAACTATACGTGATCACGATTTCAATAAACTCACTCAATACGTCCAAAATCATATACCATAATATCAATCGCTTAGATCATAATGCGAATACGGCGGTCACATGACCATACTGTCATGTTTCCTTCCATGCACCACATCATCAACCCTTACTAACCTACCCATAATGCCAACAATGAATTGTCTCGCTGTGACACCTCATATCAAACAAGAAACGGCACTCATAATTGAAAACAAGAATAAACGTAAACAATTTTAATGCGCAAATTGTCAATTTGGAAGATAACCACCATTTACAACCACCATTCATTATGGATTACCTGAAAGGCTCATCCTCATAAATATGTTCTAAATATGCCTTGAGGTAATCCTTTAGTTAATGGATCAATGAACCATAGTGTGGTCCTAATATTTTCACTGACACTGTTGTTTCGACTCTTCTTTAACAATCCAATACTTTAACCATGTGTTTCGATCCACTAGAAAATTTGCCATTCTTAGAGAGTTGAAAACAAATAAGGTTATCACAATATATTCCTCAAGGGTTTAGCAATGTGAGTCGACAACACCAAGCCTCCGAGACAAATTCGCAACCATAAAGCATGACTAAGCTTCACCAAGCAACAAACTCTGGCTTCCATCGATGAAGCAAGAATTGATCGCTTCACTCTTCCACGAGATTGCTCTATTTGCTATATAAAGACAAATCCCGGTTGACTTTAAGCCATCGAGACAAAATCCACCATAATCAACTGAGTAACCAACAACTTCTAATTGTTCGCATCTTTATATGTGAGCATATAACTTTGTCCCTCAGAAGTACCTCATCACTTTCTTTTCGCAGCCTGTTCAATCTCGATCACTTCGCATCTTCCTTAACATACCACAAAGCAGCCGAGCATCCGGGGTCTTCAGCATGCTCGAGCGCACATCAAACTCCCTACTCGCTGATGCATAAGGAATTTTCTTCATTTCGCTTCCCTTTCATGTTATTCCTCGGCACCGCATTTTACTTAATTTCCACTACCTTTCAATATGTGCAATACCCGATGAACATGACTGCATATTAAATCTCTCTAAAACCCGATCAATATATCCTTTCGAGATAAACCCAAAGACTCGAGATCGATCCCAGCATCTCGGCGCCAACAACATAGTTCGTTTCACCCATATCAACCATATGAAATTTTAGAAAGATATTCATCGTTTCAATTTGTCGTCCAAGACCACGCCAAAGCAAAATATCATCCATTTATGATTTAAAGACAAACCATCCTCGTCAACCTTCTATAGGTGACCATCACAATACTTTAACCAAAGATGTAATGGTATTATTAAACTTACAAATACCGTTCTGAAGCTCGTTTTAAGACCGTAAATGGATTTAATTTGCAACCAGTGTTCATTTCCTTTCTTTGTGAACTCCTTCGGTTGTTCCATGTAGATATCTTCATCCAAATTCATTTAAGAATGCGCTTTTCACATCCATTTGATGTAACTTAAATCAAAATGAGCTACAGTGCCATGATGATTCTGCTTAATCCCTTGAAACTGGGAGAATGTATATTTGTAATCAATACTTCTCAGTGAAACTCTTGGCCATTAAAAGTCCGCTTCAATCGCTCGAAAGGTTGCCTTTAAAGGCCGCGCTGTTTTAAAGACCCATTTACAACCGACTAAGTTTACAAATTATTAGTACCTGATGAGATCCGACACCGCATGGGCCCATAGATTTCAACTCTTCATTCATACCTTCCATCCATTTACCAGAATCATCACTTTCCATGGCTTTGTGAAAACGAAACCGGATCCTTCCTTATCCCGCAATATTAAAATCAGATTCTCCCCGTAATACACCATAATCATCTCCGTAATGGCAGGGTCTCCTTTCTTTGAGATCTCCTAAAGGTGCCGCCAGAGGGCTCTACAAAGATTTTCAATGGCAATATTTTTCTCGTGGTAATGAACCAACTCTATTATGTCGCTATTTCCTCAACTTGTTGAACAAAGCCGAGGACAATAATTTCCTCGAGGTAAAAAGCGGTGGGATATCCACTCTTATTTCTTCAACATCTACCTTTCTTGGTTCATTACTCCCACTAATTTCACCATTCTCTAAGAATCTGGCATTACCGGTTTCAACTATTCTCACACCGTGGTTAGGACAATAAAATCTATACCCTTTCGATTTATCCGGATAGCCAATGAAATATCCGATATCGCTTCTGAATCAAGTTTCATGTGGAAGTTATAGATTCTGCCTCCGATTGGACAACCCCATATATGTATATGTCTCAAGTTAGGTTTCCTACTACCCATAACTCAAAGGAGTTTTTGGAACTCGCTTACTAGGAACTCTCAGAATATCCCAACATACTCCTAGCTTAATGTTTAGGGCGTATATTGGTGCCAATGGAAATTTTCTAAATAAAATTGGGAGACCCGAATTAATAATAAAACCTTAAAGAGTACATAAAGTATAGAATCTCTCCCTTTAAGGATGAATTCATGGTTAATAGTAAATGAGTTAGGCTTAGAACAAACTCAACTAATCATCATAAGAAGTCAGGTATACTATAACTCCATATTAGAGTTAGTTGGGAAATTCATGGAAGATTTTTGAAGAAATATATGTAATTGAAAGAGGATTTGAGAAAAGGATCATAAGATGAATTCCATGGGGTCTTGAAGTGTTTATGAGGTATAGAGTTGATTTGTGGTTGAAACATATGGAAAAAATGGGAGAAAACACACATTTTGGGCATTAAGTAAACATGTACCGGTACAACTTGAACATATACCGTACATATTGTGTTCTTGGTCGTTTTTACAACATGTACCGTGTACATAAAAGACATAAAATCGTACAACCTCGTTTGTATTTTCCGCTTTGACTAGTTTTATTTTGTCCATAACTTGCTCATTTCTTATCCGATTTGAGTGATTCAAGTGGCCAATTAAAATAGACTTCAAGGTAAACCATCCATATAGAAATAGACATCGTCAAATTATGAATCTAAGTGGCCCAAAAATCCACTCTAAGTGGGGATCATAAAAATCCAAATCAAAGCCAGTGTTGAACATAGAAAAGTCCTAAGTTTTTTCTCGACGTAACTTGAGTTCCGGTGTCTCGAATTGGGTGATTCCAGTTGAATACTGAACCCTTATCACCTTAGATTTAAATGATTATAAGGAAATAGTGTCAAAATATAAAGTTAAGACCCTGAAAATGAGTAATACAAACTGTCACTAGAAAATTGCAATGACTAGTTGGCATGAAAAATGCCATAACTTTAGTTTGGATGACTGATTGGATTGATTCCACTCCTAAGTAAAATAGACTACAGAGGAATAAGAAAATATGAATGAGGTGTAACCATAGACATCATACTTCATAAGTATATGAAGTGCTATATGTAATAGCCATGAAACAAGAAAAAATATAGAAAATGCATATGTATAGATATGTTCATAAACATGAATATGATATTAATATAGGATATGTCATAAGATATGATAGGTATGTCATAAGATATGATAAGATATGATAGATATGACATAAGATACGATAGTTCAAAAGTACAATTGATAGGCACACATATGAATATAAGATTATATGTTGTGAACATATGATTCATACATAAAACGACATCGAACACGATGTAAAGCAGTAGTGAGTAGATAAAGACATGACAGAATATGTAAATGATAGAATATATGATAGACATACCGAAAGGAACAAGATGGAACATGCTAGGAACACATGGTAAAAAGGCATAAATGATAAGAACAATGGAGATAAGTAAAAGATGACAAAGTATAGAATGAGAACAATTTAATAAATGATAAAATATTATATGAAAATGTGAATGAGTGAAAGCCTACATGATAGGAATATAGAAAGTACGAGGATAGCTAAATCATGATAGAAATGTATTAATGATATAAAGAGATATGAATATAGAAAGCTATATATGAATATATGATTACAAGAGTGTATAGATAGCCCATGAAATATGATAGACAAAAACTAAATGATGTAAAAAAGATATGAATATATGTATTATATATATATATGAGAACCGAAATGTGAAACTGCGCTATGAGAACTAATACGAGTAGTAACGAGCAGATATATGCATAAGCAAATATGATAACAATAGTTATTCATGCTTATGAGATATGTACGTAAATGTAATAAAGCCGATTGTCCGTCAGGACCCGGGGTGTAGGGATACAGATAGGCATGCCTATGTGGAAGATACAATACGGGCAAAGATATTCATAGACGATATCGAGGTCTTCGCTTGTCATCGATGACATAGATCCCGCTTAACGTGGCCCGGCAAGGGTCACCACACAGACAGATCACTACCTCGCATGCTGATAGTACCTTCGGTACCGGATAGCATATGACATAGGTCACCGCCTCGTGACAAAGGATGATACCTTCTTCTCGTATTAATGCACATCGCACCGTCGTTACGCTGATATACCTTCTGCACACATAGTTTTCCGTGATCCGCTTAAGGTATTTGTAGACATGAAACCAAAAGGAAATGATATATGTATAGAAGATATGACTGATATGAGAAGCATAGCAATCGCTTATGCGATGAAAGTACGCACAATTACAAGAACAAGTAGTACAGAAGATAAATTGATAAGGAAAATAAGTATATGAACACAAGAAAAGTGTACAAAAAGTATACAAAAGCACAAAGTATAGGATAGATAGAATAAGAACGCATACAAATATATGAAGTATAGAATAGCACAGATAACAGATATGAAAAGTACAAGATGAACGCCACACCCGGTAATAGAAAGTATACAATAAGCATAAGTATGAAAGTGAAAAATGCAATAAATCATAGAACCGGGAAGATGAAAAAGACATAGACTAGAGACATGCTATGTAACTTGACAAAGAATAGGAACATTGAAAAGACATATCAAGTGGAAAGATGAATACAGGATAAGTATAGGAATATGTAAAGTACTCAAATAGGAATATAGAAAAAGTATAAATAAAGGAGATGCTAAAGACATAGAACATGTAATAGAAAAAGATTGACATGCAATAGAAATATCAGATGATAAGGAATTACGTTATAGAAATATGTTTAGATATATATAATGCATATGTATAAGCTTGTAGATACGCTATTGGTGGTTGTCCATGTTATGTTCCCACTCAAGCTGCAGAAAGCTGAAGACGGGTGTTCAACTGTGTAGGTACAAAAGCGCGTATGACAAGGATAGAGGAAAGGACATTCCACATCACAAGAAAGAATGCCGACCGTAGATATTAGGCAGGCTCACCCAGCCGCTAAGCCTCCAATCTCTCGATGTTTTGTCATAGAAATTGTAACATGTATAAGTAGACGGGACTCAGAGCATGTGTATAGATTGTGACGGACACCACCCGCCTAAGGGTAGTTCTTTGTATATGTACAAATGATTTTTGTTATTACTGAAATTGTGTGTGCACCAATAGGTACAGTACAAACCCGAGAAAGAACAAAGCTCAATGAGAGTCCCAAAGACAAGAGAGTATATAATATATAGTATATAGATAGTACCGCGCCTCGAATCTCTCGGTTCCGCATCCGCCAATCGGCTCGGGCCGTGATCTGGGCGTGACAAACTCGCTCAAGATATACATTGCGGTTTTTAAGGCTTCACCTCGGCAATGAAATAATAGGTACGTAAGCAGTAACCTCATCATGCCCTAACCATTTCCATTAATGTGCGACACGCCCCTTCGCCAGACCATTGCGTCGTGTATGCCTACATTGTAACGAGCACCCAATGCCATGCTTTTCAAGGAATTCGCAAAAAGGACCAGGATTTTGTCCTGATTCATCATATCTGCCATAATATTCACCGCCTCGATCTGATCTCACAATTTTAATCTTTTTATTTAATTGTCTCTCGACCTCTGTTATGAACATCTCGAAGATGTCAATGGCCTGAGACTTTTCATGCATTAGATAAACATAACCATAACGAGATATATCATCTATAAAGGTGATAAAATATTTCTCTCCTGTAAAATATGGAACATAGAGTGGTCCACAAATATCTGTATGAATTATCTAAAGGAGCTCATTACTTCTTGTGGCACCTTTCTTTGTATGTTTAGTTTGCTTTCCTTTATGCAATCTAAGATAAGAGGAAAACTGCTGAAGTCAAGATTTTGTAAAAATTCCTTCCTTCACTAACTCTTCTTTATTCTTTTCCCTGTAGATGCCCTAGTCTTCAGGCTACAAGATTGAAGAATTTTCATTAATTAAGCCAATGCTTTGAACCAACATTTGAATGTGGTTATTAAAGTTTATACCCATAGATTCAAGGAAATTTTTATATAAACTATCACATAAAAATACAGAATCCAACCTGTAATAGAATTTAACATCAAACTTAATTGTCTTAACTCGAATAAAACGTATCATCCAAGAGTATCTAATTTGACAAGGAAACTAAATTCCTAGAAATAGCATATAAAAAGTTACAAAAGTGATCCATCCGATGACCCGTCTCTAATAGTAAGCGATAGGTACCAACAACTACCACTCCAACCTTGAGACGGTTTCCCATATAGAGGAACTTTTCACTTTCCTTTGGTTTCCTGGTTGTAAGGAATCCCTGCATTAAATTAGTCACATGAGTTGTGGCTCGTAATCAATCTCACCAAGATTTGAATAACCAGCAAGATTAACCATAACATACAAAAGAAAGATTTATACCCTCTTTTCGAACCAAGCCTCGAGACTTGATACGCATTCCTTCACATGCCCTTTCTCGCCACAAAAAGTAGCAACTTACCGTGAATTTTCCATCATGACTCGCTACCTTCCCCAGTCCACTTTTCTGTGGTTCTTCCTTTTGAATTTCCTTTCTTCTTTCATGACTCCATGAGTTACACAGCGAGCAAGATTATGTCCCTTCTTGTCTTAATCACTTCCTTCAGATACTTTGTCGGTGAGCTCATTCAAGTTCCATCATCCCTCGTTAGTATTATAGTGGATTTTGAGCAACCGTGATGGAAGTGAGTTAAGGATAAATCGCATCAAGAAGGACTCATCCATACTCCATGCTCAGTGCCTTAAGCTTTCATAAATTCTTCCTTTCGGCCATGTTTAAAATATGTTGTCAATACCTTCTCGACCATCATATTTCACAGGTCAATTCAGCCATCAATGTGCCCGTATGGGACTTATCAGCGTCATTGAAGCGCCCCGGGCGATTTCTGTAAATTCGAGGCAAACTCCTGCCAGGGAGAGAAGTCTTCTGATATTATCGGGCAATAGTCATTCTCATAAACATTAGATCGAGTCCGTTGATCTTGCCCGTGCTTTTGATTGTTCCACTTGCTCCCGAGTACTCATCCGTAGCTTCTCGTGAGGTTTATCCGCGGCCAAAAGCCGTGTCAAGATCCACCACGCCCAAAGGAGGGTGCTCCTGAACCCTTTCATGCTACGCTCATTCGTAAAAGTTCGACCCATCCAAAACAAGCCATTCCGCCATGCAAGAGAGTGTAATGAAGTGGGAACTGTACAAAATAGAACAATGCTCACAATAAGGCCTCAAGTATAAAACAAATAGCAATGAACTATTGATATCATTAAGATTCTCCTTTGGGTGAATTTTAACATATCCAGTGTTCACTTGGAGGGAGCTTAAAACACCTTACTATTTTCGTCATTTTATATGTTACCTGGGTATCCATTTTACATTTCCTAAGCAACACAAAAATAAATCCATTAATTAATACCAGCGTAAATTGACTCTTCTTCGTTGGGTCTCATTCTCCTAATTATAAAGAGAATTATTAAGAATTCTTATAAGTCTCCCTTTATTCCTTTATAATTTATAATACAGGCTCACTAATTTAAGCTTACTTCTTGGCAACTATCTAAATTAGTTCAACCTTACATTTATAAATTGTTATTTGAATAAAATTTCATTAAGATGAAATTAATTCTTTTATTTGAGTTAAAAAATCAAGGAAATAATATCTTGATAATCATCTGATTCAATAATCAATCATAATAAAATCAAAGAAATCGACATTCATCGCAGTAATTTCATAAAGCTTCAAATCACGATATATGGACATCTTAAAAAGAGAATTTCGCTTCATATTCAAATAAGTGATAATGACAATCGGCTAACCAAGGTCGTGGATTCTATATTTCTCCTTATCGCTTCTAATCTGGTGTATGAAGCTAACAAACGGCCGCACGGCGCCCAACAACGGCGCCCACCGACATCGATCCGGTACCGCTGTAAAGGAAAAATAAAAATCTTCCTTCCACGCGTTGAGGCGTTTCTTTATTTATTTTTATTTATTTTTATTCATTTTAGTGAGACAAATTAATCGAAGATAAATCTCAAAATTTAATCTTTATTAAACAATGATTCTGAATATTTAAATTCAATCTAGCTCATACTCAATTGTAAACCTTAATAATGAAATTAACACACAATACTTCAGAGATCACCTAATTCAAACTCATTCCTGATAATAATAATAAAAATAAACATGGTATAGATTGCATACCGTTTGAAGAACACGCTGTACCATGAGAGATTTCCTTCCGCTATAGGATCTTAAATCCTGATCTCTTCTTCTCCTTATCAAACTTTGATATACTGCACTGTTTTCTCATATTATATGGAAGAGTGCTCTAAATCGCGATATGAAGGGTTTATATAAATTTATTGATAGGAGAAGAGGGGCCAAGAATACACGTTCAAAAAACCGTTATCAACGTGTAATTGAATAACTGCTCATATAATAAATTATATTTATTATAATAACCGTTTTATAATAAATTATATTTATTATAAATAACCGCTCATATAATAAATTATATTTATTGTAAATAACCGTTCTTATAATAAATTATATTTATTATAAATAATCGTTTTATAATAAATTTATTTATTATAATTTACCCACTCCATCAAGGGTAAACATCTTTATAACAGTTTAAAGATATTGAGTATTCTTTTAATTGGCTAAATACTAGGTTAGTGGGCCACCCACTTAATTTTAATGTGGAAATAACATTATGAGCATGCATTGGTCACTTCCTAGGTGCTCAAGGGTTTTCTCATATGTTTGAAGAGAAGTATAGGTTCATCTATCCTTTATTTTTTGGGCTCTTCAATGACGGTCACTTCTGATCTAAATCCCTTTAGGGAAATCTCAAATTTTTTATTACCACCATAGAGTTAGGAATAGATTCACAAAGATAAAATCTAGAATGCAATGTCCAATTTAGTATGAAGCTCTCTAGGAGTTTCATATTCTTTCATCCTATGGATCTTAGACCTAGAGATCATCACTTCAAGTTTAGCACCCTTAAAAAACATTAGTTTCTCATGGGTAATTTAGAGTATGCCCTCAGACTTCCTAAGTCGCATCTCAAGTAGCAATCCTTAGAATTCGCTTGTGATAATGCCATTAAAATTAATACATGTGGCCTTAACCTTATTCTCACTAGCTTCATCTTCATGTCTATCCCATTCCAATTGAGGTTTGAGAATATTTCTTGGTCTACCTTCTCTCTAATACCTTAGGAAGAGACTAACCAAATTTAATTGTGTTCCACATTTTTTTCACATTGCATTACAAGAAATATTTCATATTCACCTTCTAATGAGAAAAAGTGCTAATTAAAAATGGAGGTATCCTAATCGAATCACCCTTTGATGAGATTTCATGTTTGAGACTTGATGGGGTTTGAAAAAAAGGCGCGTAGGCCCACTCTCCAGGCCCAAAGAAGAAGTAAGCCCAATGAAACACCCAAGCCCTTGGCACCAGCCCAAAACGAGCCTGCTCGCCCCAAAGGTCGATAACATGGGTAATTGGGAAGCTCTCATTCAAGCAAATCGACCAATTCCACCAAGGGAAGTGATACTCTCAATAATCGCTTATCCTCAGGAATCAAACTAAATTCAATAAGGAAAGTAGGATATTTCCCAATAACCGCTTTATCCTCAGGAATCAAACCAAATCTCACCAATAAGGGAAGTAAGATAATCCTCATCAACTCCGTTTCCTTATTATCCATTTTAATCGACAACGATATGAAAGAAAATCCTCTATCCAATAAGAGAGAATCCTTATCACCATCCAATTGGGAAAAATATATACTATAAATACCAGGCCACCCCATCAATGAAAGGTACGCAGTGCACCCGCCTCTGCGCCCATCTTTTCTCTCAACGAGGAACCGACGGCATCTGGAGCGCCACGCGAAGACCCAAATTCGACCCACCTCTTCTTGCTACAGAGGAGCGCGTTACATCTAGAGCCCGCACACCAGCCCATCACAGCCCCATCTCCGGGTCCGACGATCCGTAGCCTTCGCACTGTACCCACGCAGCCCCGTTCTCGCCCAACAACCCCAACACGCCCACCGGGCCCGGCTGGAAAGCATCATCAACAGCGCCGTCTGTGGGAACGATGCAGCCTTTACAAATAAAGACTCCATCTCTCGCCATCGATGGTATCAACTCTAACACAAACAGAGCAACGCCAATCCTCCAAGGATGCAGACCAAATCCAAACAGAATGAGACAAATGACCCCAAGACGTTAGAAGTGACGCAAGCCAACACAGACGAGGTGGAGGCGCTCCGCCTCACCAACCAACGCTTGATAGGAGAGTTAGAGCAACTCACCAGGCAGATGCAACGCCCGCGGGAGGCGCGACAAACTCAGGAAGGTCATAACCTCACCCCTCATGAAGGGCAACACATTCTCGGCACTCCCCAGAGCCGAAATGTATGTAGAGTCCGCCAACCAGCCAAGGGGCATGACCACACTTAGCCCCCTCGAGAAGCAGGGCAATGAAGCAACACTGGGGGCATGCTGTCGGAACGAGAACTACGCCAGGTCCCAACAAGGGACTCCGAGAGCGATCATGGGGAGCGTAGGTTTAAGAGCCTCCAAATAAACTCAACCGCTGTAAAGGAAGTGGCAGGACGAGCTCCTGATACTCATAATACCTTAGCACAACGTGACCGAAGTCACCATTCACGACCGAGGTGCTCTACTTCCCCTTCCGCCTGGGTTCAATGCCAAGTGCTGCTCGATGTGGTGCTAGAGATCCCGTCAGATCATCTCAACACTTACAAGAATCAAATGGAGCTACATGGGTATCGTGACCTCGTGAGATGCCGAAGCCATATCACACTAAAAGGCTCACCGTTCGTCTGCAACAAGCTCCCGCCCTCATCAATTTCCTCATTCGTGAGTTATCCATCGCGGTTCGCCTCCCACTTCATTGGAGCCGTAACACGCGTAGTGCCGGGCTATCATTCACGACCATCAAGCGTAGCTCGCAAGAAAGCCTCGAGGTCTTATGTCCAAAGATTCAATGCCGAAGTCTCTCGGCGTATAAGCACCTATCGTAGTGAGCTTTCCATCGTGAGATTCATCGCCGGGCTAGGAGTGGCCAAAGGATTGATGTTCTCCATCTCAAAACCCTCAGCGAGCATGGCTTCAGGTGTCGCTTAAGGGCCGAGACGCTACGGCTTGGGCTGCTAAGAAGCCCTCATATCCAAGAAAGGAAGTTCTTCAACCCATGAAGAGAAAAGCGGGACTGACAAGCGATAAGGACGGAGCCTAAAGAGACAAAAAGACAAAGAACGGTTCCCGAAAAGGCGTGGAAGCCTCAGAGATCACCCGGTCCACCTCGCACCGAAGGCGACGACAAGATTTGCCTCAATCCGCCGCTTGACGAGCTCGACTACTCTATTCAGGCCATGCAACCTAAGAGTCCATCAACTCAAAGCATTCCACTTATAAGGCCACAAAGGTTCGGAGCCCAAGAAATTTCGCTTGACGAGTTTCGACGATCGCCAGCCATGCAGCCTAAGAGAGTCGACGCCTCGCTTGACGAGCTCACTACTCGGGTGATATGGTCATGCAACCCAAGAGTCAACCGCCGACTATATCGCCCACAAGGCCACGCTGCACTGAGCCTGGGCACCACTTTCGACGAGTTCGACCACTCTACTCAGTCACGCAGCCTCTTAAGAGTCGTATCAGCTCAGCTATATCGCCTTACAAGGCCTCGCCGCCGGAGCCCAACAGCCAATTTGATAGCTCGACCACTCGCCAGCCACAGAACCTAAGAGTCACCAAAGCTATATCACCACAAGGCCACGTCTCGAGCCCGCGAGGCTCACTTAACGAAGTTCGACTACCGCACGTGCCATGCGCCTCAAGAGTCGATTAGCTCGGGACTATTCACCACAAGGCCTCACCGAGCCCTCGTAGCCCGCCGACGAGCTCGACTACCGCCAGCCACATAGCGCCTAAGAGTCGATCAATCCCCAAAGTTATTCAGCCCATAAGGTCTTCGCCGCCGTAGCCCGCCAGCCAATTTGACGAAGCCGACTCACTCGCCAGCCACGCAACACCAAGAGTCGACGTACCAAAGAGCCCACCATAAGGTCTTCGGCCAGAGCCTACGCTTGACAACACCACGTCAAAGCATGCAAAATTTAAAAAGTCGATCAGCTTCCTAAGACCACCGTGAAGGACTCAAACACAAAGCCTCGCAGCTCAGCCCGCAGTTCACAAATTTGCAACAAAGACGCAAATTAATGAGCCATAAATGAGCCCAAGAACTTAGTCCAAATGTGCCATGTACTTAAAAGTTAGATCGCCTTGGCTATTCAACCAGGAAGGCCCTCGCCCACGAAGCCTTAGTAGCTTAGGAAGGAGCTCTAGCAATAAATTTCAACAAATAAGGTACTACGAGCCAAGTAGCTCGGGAGCTCAATGGGGCCACCCAAACAACAAAGCCATGTAGCCACGATTCAAGTAGTCAGAGCCTAGGAGCGCATCCAAACAGCCATGTAGCCTGAGCCAAGTAGCTCGGGAGCCCAATAGCTTCATCCATCCAAACAAAGCATTTAGCCACGGAGCTAAGTAGCTCTCGGGAGCCCAAGGAATACCCAAATAAAGCCATGCAACCACTGGCAGTAGTCGAGCCCGCAGCTCGGGCCCAACAAATACAAGCCCACGGAGCTGCAGAGGCTCGTGAGCCCAATGAACTCGGGGCCCAATAGGCCATGTGCCCACGGAGCTAAATAGCGTTCAGCAGAGCCTAGCGCCTCATTCCTAACAGCCATGTGTGTACGCCTCAAGAGCCGGGTCACTTAGCATTCGCCACGGAACCTCGCAAAGACGCTTTTGAAGAGTTCAACTACTCAACTCGACGTCACCGCCATTGTTCATGCGCGTATCAACGTGAAGAGTACAAGTAGAGGCGAAAGTGAAAATGAATATCATTCATTAAGAAAAAGGCTACATATGTCCTGGGTCCCAAGCCAAAAAAAAAAAAGGAAAAAAAAGAGCTATCTCAAGCAAAACCCCAAAAAAGGACTCTTCATAGAAGGTTCAGACGAAATACTAAGGGAAAGGGAAGTCCGAACTCACTAAAAAGCAAAGAAAAAGCTTCCGGACCAAGGGAACACAAGACGAATCCGCCGAGGCATTGTGGTACTGAAGAAATGTAAAGAATTTGAAAGAATTGGAAGAAATGAGCGCAAGAACCGAAAAGTCATCATTATCACAAGACATATGACTGCGACAAAGCCCTAACTGATCAAGCCCCGAGCTGACACATGGAAATCACACCGGATATCATATAGCTCCTTGCCCACGCAGACCGTGCACAATGGGGCAACTTACGGGGTTTGAAAGGCGCCAGCCCACTTCACCCAAAGAAGAAGTAAGCCCAATGAAACACCCAAGCCCCTGGCACCAGCCTCAAAACGAAAGCTCAATTCGCTCGTCCCAAAGGCCGACAACATGGGTAATTAGGAAAGCCCACATTCCACAATCGCATCTTCAAATCTCACCAATAAGGGAAGAGATAATTTCAATAATTGCTTATCCTATAAATCAAACCAAATCTCGTCAATAAGGAAAGTAGGATATTTCCCAATAACTGCTTATCCTGTAAATCAAACCAAATCTCGCCAATAAGGAAAGTAGGATATTTCTCAATAATTGCTTATCCTGTAAATCAAACCAAATCTCACCAATAAGGGAAGTAAGATAATTCTCAATAACTGCTTTCCTATTATCCCTTATTAATCTGATAGTGATAAGGAAAGAAAATCCTCTATCCAATAAGAGAGAATCCTTATCACCATCCAATTGGGAAAAATATATACTATAAATACCAGGCCACCCTATCAGTGAAAGGTACGCAAAAACATTCTCCCTCTAAGCAGTCTATCTTTTCTCTCAGCGAGGAACTGACTTAGGCATCGGAGTGGTCACTAAGCCCCACCGACCCAGCACCTTCTTTTCTTGCTTTGCAGAGTGCATCCAAAGCCCGCACACCAGCCCAAATAGCTAGCTCCCATTCCGTCCGACGATCCAGAGCCTTCGTGACCAAATTACGCAGCCTCGGTTCCGCCTTCAACGACCCCCAACACGTCCAAATTTAGCCCCGGCTGAAAAACATCATCAATCGCACACACCGTGTGGGAACTGATTCTCACACATAAGGCATCACATCGGGTTGAAAAAATGGTCTTTTGCTTCAAAAACCCACTTCGAGACCATTGAAAACTGATTCTCACTCATGGATAACAATTAAGCTTCTTCAAGATGTTTACGAACCCCTTGTTTTCTTCCAATCCTATAAGAAAATATGCAAATCACAAGCAATGATAAAGCAGCACTCTCCCAACATGATATATTAGACATGCAACATGCAAATACTTATTTTTCTCATGTCATTCGACATCAATTAATAAAAACTAAAGTATATAGTAATCTTCTAAAGCTTCAATAGTCAAATATCAATACTATCAATATAACATAATAAAAACTCCCAAAGGCTTATGAAAAATTAACCAGAAGATAAGAAGAGACAGTGACACCAAATTTTTTAATGTAAAAGATGTGAAAAAACATAGACCTCAAGCAATCAAAATATACTATGAAGAAAACTAGCTAAGTGCAAGATTTTAATTATCTAACCCAAACCTCTTATCCTCTCCCAAACCACTTTCCTAGGACCTTCAACCTTATTCATAAGAAAACATTTGGAATGCATTTCAAGTTTTGATTCTAAATTTCATTATATAGCCCAATGGTTTTTCTCTCTTCCACCATAGCATGGCGTGATTCTTCTTACCTAATCGGGTGATTGGCATGTTCGATCACAAAAAATTATATTCCTATAATGACCTAACTAGTGGTAACCTAAACTACATAGTTATATTGGCTCTAAGGTCATCCATGAGATGGATTTTTTACTCTCTATGCCTAAAAGAAATCAAAACGAAAGCCAAATGTGATTTTTAAGATTTTTGGATTTATGAATTGAATGAAATAATTAAATTCATCAATAGCGAAAGTCTTGGGGATATTGTTTCACTAATATGGAGAACAAATCTTTCTAAAATAAAACAACTCCAAATCAAAATAGTAATAAGACTCAAAATACTTAGATTTAGAAACATATTTGATGTTTTCAAGGTTTCACAAACTCGACCCATTTTCAAAAATTAAGATATTTGAATTCTTCAAAGTTGTTAAAGCTTCATGCATCAACTTTTGAACTTCCTTGTTAGCTCTAATTCCTTCACATACAAGCCCCATTGGAAAGCCTTTGAAGCTTTTCATCCTTGCTTCAGTGATTTGGCCACCTGATGGAATGATCATTTGTGTTTTGATTCTCATTACCTGAGGTGACTTGTTGGGTAAACCCAAGGTCATTAAGGTAAGATTAGATATCGACCAACTAGGAGAACTTCAATTTAGGTTCTCTCAGGTTCATAGTGATGGCTATGAGTCTGCAATAAAATAGTAGGAGCCATAATACGTTTATTAAACTTGTAATAATCTGTATTTTAAGTACAATCTAATAATATCTCTTATTGCATATATGTTACTAGAATCAACATCATGTCTTTAAAAGTGAACCTACTATCCATTCTTGATAACAAAAAATTGATCGATCCTAACTGGATCGGTTAAGAATTTTAGAATAGTGCTCAAAGTGCAGAGGTTATAAGCTCGTAAGTCCATGATGTGCCACTCCCGCATTCTCGATTGTCGATGACCGCAGAGGGCGTGATTGGGTTACATAGATGACAAAGAAATTGTAGGTACATCATTTCCGCATCCATGTCACCATAGCTTTTCGTGGCGTATGAGGGATATGGATCTCTATACCATAGTATGTTATCTAAGAGAACTGTTTTATAAGCTTCTTTTTTAAGGGAAGGCACAACTATGGATCCTTCTAGTTCTAAGAAAGACTCTAAGAAAAAAAGGAAAGGGATATCCACTAAAGCTAAGGAAGGTGTGGCTAAGAAGTAAAAGTCAAAGGAGACAACACCAAAAGGAACTTGCTTCCATTATGGCCAAAATGGTCACAAAAGGAGAAATTTCAAAGCTTATTTGGGGTCCTTAAAGAAGAAGGCATTGGATGCCCTCTCTACTTCAGGTATATTTGTCATTGAGGTTAATAATGTTTCCAAAAATAATCAATGGGTATTGGATACCGGTTGTGGTTCTCACATTTGCACTAATGTGCTGGGACTAAGGAACAATAGGCAGCTTAACAAGGGAGAGTCAGATTTGTGAGTGGAAATGGGGCAAGAGTTGTTGCTTTAGTGAGACTTATATTCTGACACTTCCTAGTGGACTTATTTTATCTTTGGAGGATTGCTATTATGTACTAGATTTAACAAAGAACATTGTTTCTATTTCTAGTTTGAATTAACATTCAACAACAATAGTTGTTCTATTATGTTAAATGATGTGTTCTATGCTTTTGGTACACTATGAAATGGTATATACATACTAGATATGTCTAATCCAATATTAATTGTCCATGACAACAAACGATTAAAACAAAATAATGTGAAACCTCAAATTTATGGCATTGTCACCTTGGCCATATAAATGAGAGACACATGACTAAGCTACACAAGAGTGGAAACTTAGGGTCATTTGATTATGAATCATATGACACATGCGAATCTTGTTTATTAGGCAAGATGACTAAGTTATCTTTGAGGGAAAGGGTAAACGTGCAAGTGGGCCTTTAGACCTAATACATACAGATGTATGCGGTCCAATGTCCATGCATGCGAGAGGTGGTTTTATCCACTTCATTGCCTTTACTGATAACTTTTCACGGTATGGGTACTTGTATCTTATGAAGTACAAATCGGAAGCCTTTGAAAAGTTCAAAGAATTCAAAATTGAAGTGGAGAAACAACTTGGGAGGAGTATTAAAACACTTAGATTCGATCGAGGTGGTGAGTACTTAAGCCAAAGTTTCTAGATTTTCTTGTAGATCGTGGGATACAATCCCAATGGAGTCCACCTTATATGCCACAACACAATGGTTTGGCCGAAAGAAGAAACCAAACCTTATTAGACATGGTGAGGTTAATGATGAGCAATACAGACCTTCCCAAGTCCTTTTAGGGTTATCTACTCGAGACTACTATTTATATCCTAAATAGAGTCCCATCAAAGTTAGTTGATGTTACTCTAAATGAGATATGGACTAACAAAAAAAACCTTATCTTTCTCATATGAAAGTATGGGGTCAGTTCAAATTATGAAGCTTCTTGATATTGTCGAAAACTAGAAGCTACTACATTGGACAAAGAATCATGAAACTGATATCCTAAAGAAACAATGGGATATCAATTTACAACTCTTTGGAGCAGTAAAGCCAGAGCGTCGGCAAGCGTATAAGATAAGCTTAGAAAAGAAATTTCTTTTGAGAGACAATGGGAGCCAAGTTGAGCTTGAAGAAGTTTAAGATGCTTAAGCAGACGCAAATTAATTGCCCGAACCTGAGGTTGACATTCATAGAGATGAAAATAGCAATTGATCCTTCTAAAGCATGAGCGCTTCGTAGGACTAGTAGGATATGTACTATTCCAAAGAGATATGGATTTTTCATCAGTGAACAGAATGACGTTTTTGCTCATAGAGAATGATGAGCCTACTACCTATGAAGAATATCTGATAGTTCAGAATCTGACAAGTGGCTTATAGCCATGAAGTAAGAAATGGATTCCATAAATGAAAACCAAGTATGGACATTGTTTGACCCACCTGAAGGAATAAAACCTATAGAGTGTAAGTGGTTCTTCAAGAAGAAGATAGATGGAAGGTGTGGGTTGTTACCTGCACAAAATCTAGGGCTTCAGGCTAAAGGCTATCATCAAAGACAAGGAGTTGACTACGACGGTGACTTTTAGTCTTAGGCTATGCTTAAATCCATAAGGATACTCCTAGCCATTGCTGCTCATTATGATTATGAGATATGGAAAATGGATGTGAAGATGACTTTCCTTAATGGAAACCTCTTTGAGAATGTGTATATGGCACAACCGAAAGGCTTTACATCTATAGATGGTAGTAAAGTATGCAAGCTTCAAAAATCCATTTATGTATTGAAGCAAGCATCTAGGAGTTGGAACATTTGACTTGATGAGATAATCAAAGAGTTTGGTTTCTCACAAAATCAGGATGAGGCTTGTGTGTATAAGAAGGTTAGTGGGAGTGTTGTCATGTTCCTTGTTGTATGTAGATGACATAATACTTATAGGAAATGACATCTCGGTTTTACAATTTTTCAAAATTTGATTATCTAAGAATTTCTCCATGAAAGACCTTGGAGAAGCAACCTACATCTCGAGGATTAAGATTTATAGAGATAGATCTAAAAGGTTGCTTCAAGCCCTTCTGCGCCACATACATAGAAAAGAGATGCAGTGAGGTTTAGCATGGATCAAACAAAGAGAGAATTCGTTCCCATGAGACATGGGATTACACTCTCGAAGTCCTTATGTCCCCGAGCACAAGATGAGAGGACACACTTGAGTTTGATCCTTTATGCTTTGGCTATCGGATCAATCATGTATTTTATCATATGTACTAGACCCGATGTATCATATGCTTTAAGTGTCACAAGCAAATACCATTCGAACCCTGATAAGGGTCATTGGGTGAATGTAAAGAATATTCTGAAGTATCTGAGAAGGACTATATTCTTGATATATGGAGATGGAAATAGTGATTTTCGAGGGGTATACGGATGCCAGCTTTCAATTTTATAAAGATGACTCCAAATCTCAATAAGGGTATGTGTTCGCATTGAATAGTAGAGCAGTCAATTGGAAAGTTCTAAACAGGAAGCAACTGCGAATTCTACAACCAAAGCAAAGTACATTGTGACTTCCGAGGCTACTAAGGAAGTGTTTTGGATAAGGAAGTTAATCTCAGAACTTGAAGTGGTTCCTAGCATTGTTTATCAAGTACCTCTGTATTGTGATAACAATCAGCTCTTATATCAGCAAAGCGAACCAATCGCCTCATCAAAGATCCAAACACGCATTCGTTGCCACTTCACCGATTTGCAGGAAACTTCATTGCCGTGGCGTGATTTTAATCATAGAAAAAGTGCCCACTGATAAGAACATTGCTGGTCCTTTGACTAAGCCCCTTCCCCAAAAGAAGTTTGAACATACTCGCCTATGGTATTAGATCAAGTGGGAGATTGTTAGAGAAATGATCTAAAGGCCAATATCTTTAGCACTTATTGTATGTCTTATATTCATTTATAATAAATGCATCTTCATTTATTTGATGTTTATTTAATATATGAATTGATACATTTGCATCTTTTAAATCAAATTAATGAAGTCCTTGATATATTGGCATAGTATAAAGGAACTCATGATTGTGATCATGATGATAATGAGATTCCTATTATGTAGCTATATAGTATCTAAACTATCCCTAGTCATAGGTCAACAAGAATGGACATTGTTGATTTAGACGACTAAAGTAATATGCGTTGTACTCCTCGATTCATCGCTGCATGATCCTTCATAAACCGCGTGACCATCGTGATGATTAGAGTAGACATGTGGATGCTTGCTAAGAGTAGCCTAGTTCATCGAAGACCCGCTATGAGACAATCATATGGATTATCTAGTCAAACATCAATGACAGTCTCATCATAGCAATGGTGCAAGTATCCTTAGACTTGAGGTGCTCAATGGTATCTTAGATATTGATTCTATGCTTTGACTTCTATCCTTGTTGCCTCAAGAGAGGTAGCTAGTAGGGTGATGATTGGGTATAGCTTGAGGTATTCGAAGGTAATTGAGTAGCCAATAAAGGATTCACTACTCCTGATACAAGAAGGGTATACCCTAGGCCATCTTGTAGAGATCATTACTCGGAATCTCTGGCCAAAGTAAACATGTCTTGAAGAAGAGTCTTCAGTGGCATGCTTTGTGAGTAATGGATCTCGGAGAAAAGATAAATACACTTAGGCTAGTTCATTTAGTGGGAGTATATGCATAGTCCATGCTCTGAACCAAGCCGGGTATAGTATGGAGTGAAAGGATAGCATTGCACAATATATTGCATATGGAAATGTTCACAATCAAACCCTTGACTCTTTTTGTCAATTGAGGGTCATGATGTGTTGCTGGATACCTCTCTTGACTTGCTTAAATCAAAGGGTTGATTCAAGTGGCCAACATAACCGGAAACCTAATGGGTCACACACTTAGAAAGTTTGAAGAAGGAACAAAATGGTCTTGGATGAGATCCAAGCTGAGAAATAGTAATTTGGATGAGATCCAAATCGAACAAGAATGCTTAAGGATTGGACCATATAGGGATTAGGAGAATCTCGGGGTTATTTGGATGACCATATGGGTTATTGGGCTCATTCTTGGGCCTAAAGCCCATGAGGAAGCACACTATATGCATAGGGATGCATGTATGCAACCCCCTAACCTTAACGAGGCACTACGGTTCTTCTCCATGTGTTCGCTGAGGCTTAAGCCATCATCTGACCCCAATGCAAAAAGGAAGTACCACACTATGAAGAAGAGAGAAAACATTTGCTCTCTTCTCCTATGGCCTTTTCTTAAAAGGTTTGATCTTGGCTAGTAATGTAGATAAAAGCCTTAGCAATCTCCTTTAAGGTTTTCTTCTCCAACCTTCATGTGGATCATCATTAGAGGTGTTCCTATCCTTGGAACACTTGGTGTCCTGCAAATCTACACTCCGAGATGTTGCCCTTATCGGATCTTCTTCAAGAAGGAAGCACGGACTAAAAGGTATGATCTTCTAAATACCCTATGGCATGGTTTGTTTGGATTTGATGATCAAAGAGGATCATTGGGTTGGGGTTTAAATTTTTTTTTTTTTTTCGTCGCTCTATTTGGCTCATGAAGCTAGCTTTTTAGGGCAAAACATTGTATATTTCATGATTTTGATGCTAACCTAGCACCCTTTCTATTCATTTTCATGTCTAACCTCCTAAATGTGTTTATTTTCTAGAAACGAAGAAAATGAGACTATTCAATGTGGTCGTGACCATATAATTCTATGATCACGACCATAGGTCAATGCAAGTTGGAAACTGCGCATCAACTATTCAATGTGGTCGTGACCACATAATACTTTCTTTCAGCAAACCTCGGTGTGGTCACGACCATAAAGAAATCCTGTAGGAACCGTTTCTTCATACATTCGGTGTGGTTATGCACTTTTACGCCACTTTTGTTACACATTGTAGTGGTCGTGACCATAGTGCACCAGGTAGCGATCATGCAACGATTTAAATTTCAGTTCATTTCTATTGGGTCTGTGGTTATCTAGTTTTTGATGTGTATTTAAAGGGAACTTTCACACATGATTAGGGTTTGAACTTTTAGGTAGGGAGGCTCTCATTTCTAGGGTTTCTCTCTCTCTTTTAATTTTTTTTCCATTTTAGGTTTAGATTCTAGACCTTCTTAGATTAAGTTCTGTTTGGTGAAAATTTGATTTGTAATTGAAGATTGCTAAGAAATACAACCTTATAGAGTGGAAATTTTAGTCTGATCCCAGATTGCGCTATCTATAGTTTAAAACTCGCTTGTATTTCTTTCTATTCTCCATCTTCTAATTTCTCGCAATTTTATGTTTGTAATCAACATGAATGTGTGGGTTTTGATGGTCGAAAAGTTAGGCTAAGCACTTTATAGGTCATATCAGATTTGATATTGATCGGTTTAATCTTTAGTTGGTTGGTTAATTTACACTTGATTTGTTTTGCTTGGTGTTAGATCTTTGGATTATTAAGATATTGGTTGATTAATTTGTGCCGAGAATCGGGTTTTCTATCTTTTTACTACGGTATCCTTGGTGACGCTTGGATTAAGCCCTAAAATCTAAACTCGAGTTTCTTAAGGTCTGAATTAATTAATCGGGGTGCTAATTAACCTAGTAAAAGAGGCTTGGAAATTAGTAAGGCCTAGTACTAAGTGGATTTCACTAGGAGAAGAATCCGAACACATTAAGTGAGGATTGCATGTACGCAATCGACCAATCAACTTATCCCGTAGCTCTAATAAAGAACGTAACTGGCGACCAATGTAGCTCCCGAGAAAAATCGCCTTTGAAAAGTATCGCATTATCAATCGACCCCGTAATCATGGAAGGGGGGCAGATGGCAATGCCGCAAAGTAGGAAAAGGACTGTCCACAAAATGACACACTCATACACACGCTCAACTTTTTTTTTTTTTTCACAGGTACAGAAGTAAGCACCGTACAGGGCTTCAATACCAAACATAATATATTATAAATAATAAAAACAGGAATAATTACCGATATGAATTAAGCTAGTAAGTACTAATCCCCTTGAAAACCTAAAGTCCTCGTGGGAACGATCTTGGTTCATAATTGAAAACCATTTTATTACTTTAGATCCATGCATTGGTTTAGGTTGTTTCATTTTTATAAATACACATTTTAGACCTAATGCATTTTTGGCGTAAGCCGCCAACCTAACAAGTTTTTGGTGCCGTTGTTGGGGAATTTACGATTTTTGATGTTGGATTGATATTCTAGCAAAAGTGAAATTTTCTAGTTTGAGTAGGTGAATAGTATATATATATATATATATATATATATATATATATATATATATATATATATATATATATATTTTTTTTTTTTTTTTTTTTTTTTTTTTTGTGTTTTTGAACATTGCTTTAGTTGTTTTATTCTCTTTTATTTTGATTAGTTGTTTTTATCTTTGTTTTCTAGTCATGTTTGGTGATTTTAGGAACACATTTTTATGCACTGAAGGTGTACTTCTGAGTTATTGCCGTTTGATCCAGAAATTGAAAGAACTTTGTTCAAGTTAAGACATGTCAAGGCCAATAATACTTAAGCCAAAGAGCGTAATGATAGATACGCGAGGCCATTCAAATCGAATGAAGTACCGGAATGTGAGAACCGCCATCGGGAGATTGTTGAGACCACATTAAGAATTATTCAGGGATTCGATACCAATCCATTGATGCGAACAATTTTGAGATGAAACTTGCTTTAATTTCAATCAACAGCAGTTTGAGGGAAATCCTTTAGAGGATCCCAATGGGCACCTTACAAATTTTCAGGAGTTGTGTAGGACAATTAAGATGAATAGGGTTGACCACGATGTGATTAAGTTGAAGCCTTTTCCATTCTCTCTACGGACAAGTGGGGTGAGTCGGTTTCAATTTGATGCCAGGGTCTATAAATAGATGGAGAGAATTGGTTGAAGTCTTCTTGACGAAATTCTTTCCACCTTAACTCACGTCACAACTTAGGGTGGAAATTACACATTTTCGGCAAGGCGGCCAAGAGACATTATATGACGCGTGGGATAGATTTAGAGAATTATTGAGAAAATGCCCACAACATGGTTATGAGCTAAGTGCTCAGGTGTAGAACTTCTACAATGGTCTTAATTATTCGACAAGAGCATTGGTAGATAAGACTTGTGAGTGAATTATTGCAATCGGAAGGAAGCTAATAAGTTGTTTGGAGGAATTACAGTATTAATGTCAGAGTCGCAAAGCACCTTCATAGAGAAATGTTGGAAGAAGACAAGGAGGTACTTTGGAGATGGATAGAGTGTCTTCATTAGAAGCCAAGTTCAAGGCTCTAGAGACAAAGCTGAATCAACAAACTCCAAGGGAGCCGACAATTGGTGAAATAGCATATATGTAAGCACAAGGTACGATGGCTAAATCCTCCATCTATGGAAGAAGCGAACTATGTGAAAAAACCGAGGATACTTTTCACAAACAACAATTTTTTACCTTAGCACTTTCTACCACCACCCAGGATTGAGGAAACATGAGAACCGTATGCAGGAACAAGTTGCAGAATTCCTCATGAGCCCCACCAATTGAGCACCACTATGGCACCTCCCGGTTTTATAAATCAAAGAGCTTCGAGCTCTAATTATCAAGGGAACACAAGACAACTTGGTTTTAATGAGCTCTTACTCGTGATTAATGATATGAAGAAGACTAATGACACTAGAATCACTCAGCTGGAAAATGGTCAAGTTGCTATGGACACTTTAATGAAGAATATGGAAAATATCCAATCAACTATGGGAGCTTGCATGAGGAATATGGAGACGAATCAATCAAGTTCCAAACAAATACCTGTGGAAGAATCTGTGGAACTCAATTCATTAAAGTAAATAGCCTATAATCCCTAAAAACAAAGCTCAAAGTCCTTCCCAAGTGACATTGAGAAAAATCCTAAGGAGTGTATGGCTATCATTCTTAGGAGAGGAAAAGATCTTGATGATTCTATGGCTATGGAGAAACAAATCGAGGCTGAGAAGAATGAAAAGGGAAAGACCAATGCTAAAAATAATCAAGAGGAGATAAAAGTGGATGATAGAGGAACTCTCCTAACAATCCTCCCATTTATACCCTACCACTACATTTCCCGCAAAGGTTTCAAAAAGAGAAGATGGATGAGCAATTCACTAAATTTCTTAATGTATTTAAGAAGCTAGAAATTAATATACCATTTGCTGATTCCTTGGCTCAAATGCCAAATTACGCAAAATTTATGAAAGAGATCATGAGCAACAAGAAGAAGTTAGACTCAGTAGGGACAATTAGTTTATCTAAAAACTGTAGTGCCATCATTAAGAGAAAACTTCTGGAGAAGCTCAGAGATCTTGGTAGCTTTACCATTCCTTGCGTAATTGGTGAGCATGCCTTCAAGAAAGTTCTATGTGACTTAGGGGATGCCTTTGTCTATGGCTAGGAAACTGAATTTAGAAGAACCTACTTCTACTGCATTATCACTCCTAATGGTTGATTGTTCTCTGACCTACCCACAAGGAATTATTGAGGATGTGCTAGTTAAAGTGGATAAATTTATATTCCCATTTGATTTTGTCGTACTTGACATGGAGGAGGACAAGGAAGAACCCTTAATTTTGGGTAGGCCATTTTTAGCCATCGGGCAAGCATTAATAGATGTGAAAGATGGAGAACTAACTCTAAGAGTGGGTGATGATCATGTAAAATTCAATTTGTATCAAAATTTGAAATTTTCTGGTGATGATAGAGCTACCTGTATGCGAATTGACTCATTGATACCTTCAAGGGACAAGTTGATGCATGAGTTCATGGATAGAGATTCGCTTGAAAAGTGTCTTGTTCGCTCACTCTTAGTTGAAGAATGGGAAGATGAACAAGCAGCTTAAATCCAACATTAGCTTAAACTAATTTGAATATAGAAGAAAGTGAAGAAGGTATGGCTGTAGAGGAAGAACCTCAAACTCCGGATGGGCTAGTATTGAAAGAACTTTCTCCACACCTTCACTATGCATTCTTAAGCGAAAACAACACTTATTATTTAAGCTGAATTGGATGATGAAATGGAGAGAGAGTTACTACTTGTGTTGCAAAGAAATATGGGAGCACTTGCATGGTGTATAGATGATATAAAGGGAATCCGTCCTTTGATTTTCATGCACAAGATTCTTATGGAAGATGAGGAAAAACCTACAGTTGAGCATCAACTGATACTTAAAACTCGTTTCCAAAGATGCCAGAAGCGAGGCTCCTCAGCAAGCTTAGAATGCTAGCTCATTCTTACGCAATTTAGACAGACTATGTTGAGCCCGATTCAAGTAGTTCCAAAGAAGGGAGGTATGATAGTTGTGAAGAATCAAAAGGGAGAACTTATTTCGACTCGAACTATCATAGGATGGAGAGTATGTATCGACTACCGTAATCTAAATAAAGCTACGAGGAAATACCATTTCCCATTACACGTAATTGATCAAATGCTTGATCAATTAGCGAGACATTTCCATTATTTTTTTTGTAATGCTATACTAAGGCATAAATCAAACTTAACTGTCCTCGAAGATTAAGAGAAGACAACTCCTTACATGTCCTTATGGGAACATAAGCCGTGGGAATAATGTCGCTCGGTCTTTGTAATGCACACCTTCAAAAAAAAGATGTAAAGGTAGTTTGTCGATCTTGGCGGTAACATTATCGTAAAGTTTCTTGCGAAGATTTCTTAGTATCTCGACATCATTTGTTTAACCGCCTCCTCATGTGTGCACTACAATGACAGTTAGAAAGATGTCAAGATAAAAATCTAGTTTTGAATTGGGAGAAGTGTCATTTTATGATGCGCGAGTAAATTGTATTAGGTCATCGGGCATTGAATGAAGGCTTAGAGGTGGATAAAGCAAAAAAAATTTCTATTGAAAATCTTGTGCCACCTGTAAATGTGAAAGGAGTGAGAAGTTTTCTTGGTCATGCGGGTTTCTATAGGCACTTTATCAGAGACTTTTCAAAAATTGCAAGACCCTTGTGTCGACTTCTTGAGAAGGATGCGTCGTTTTTTTATGAAGCTTGTCTTGAAGCTTTTGTTAATATCAAGAAGAGGCTTATCTCAGCAGAGATCATGTGTGCACAAGACTGGAGCCTCCCATTTGAAACAGCCCTCAGGTGCTCTGCACAACACTTTGCTGCAAAGATGCAGTGCTTTGGGACGCTGTCATGAAAAGACATTTAGGGCCATTTATTATGCGAGCTGTACTTTAAATGAGGCCCAAGAGAACTACACAAACCATATAAAAAGAAATGCTGCCACCTGCGGTCTCCTCGTGGCGCACCCGTGCCTTACATTATGGGCCTCAGCAATCATTCACACTGATCATGCAGCTTTGCGGAAAATAAGGATGTTAAACCTTGACTCATTCGTTGGGTATTGTTGATTCAAGTCTTTGATTTTGAAATACAAGACAAATGGGGAGTAGAAAATGTAGTAGTTGATCACCTATCCCATTTGGAAATGACACCGAATAATCCATTGAGATTGGTGAATATTTTCCTGATGAGCAAATGACGACGATGGAAACCTCTTTTCCATGGTATGCTGATATCATTAATTTCCTAGCTTGCAATGTTCTACCACTAGAGTTCAACTCAAGGCAAAGGAAAAAATTTCTCCACGATGTGCAATGCTATCAATGGGACGATCCTCTACTGTTTCAAAGATGTGTGGATCTGGTTATACGAGATGCTTTCCAGATATTGAGTACGCATGCATATTAGCACATTGTCACTTTTCACCATATGGAGGTCACATGGGACCTTTGAGAACCTCTCAGAAGATACTAGATTATGGATTTTATTGGCAACACTTTTCCAAGACTGTTTTGAATATGTGAAGAAGTGTGATCATTGCCAACGAGTGGGAAATATATTGAAAAGAGATGAAATGCCACTACACAGCATGCTGGAAGTTAAGATATTCGACGTCTAGGGGATAGATTTCATAGGGCCATTTCCACCTTAGAAGAGCAATTTATATATTTTTTGGTGGACTATGTATCTAAGTGGGTTGAAGCTATAACAGCGCCAAAAAATGATGCGAAGACGGTGGTTAAGTTTTTGCAAAAGAATATTTTGACCTGTTTCAGAGCACCAAGAGCGATTGTGAGCGATGAGGGCACCCATTTTTGCAACAAGTTGTTTCTACGCTTATGGCTAAGTATGGGGTCCATCATAAAAAGGCTTTGGCATACCACCCCCAGTCAAATGGGCAAGCTAAGATTACTAACCGAGAAATAAAGAAAATTCTAGAGAAAACGGTTAATACCAATAGAAAAGATTGGGGCAATGAGGTTAGATGATGCAATTTGGGCATATAGGACGACGTATAAGGCACCAATTGGAATGTCACCTTATTGGCTTGTGTTCGAAAAAGCTTGTCATTTACCCGTTGAGTTAGAACATTGAGCATTTTGGGCGATTAAGAAGTTGAATTTCGACTTCCAATCCGTGGGAGAAAGGAGGCTCCTTCAACTCAATGAGTTGGAAGCAATCAGAAATGAATCTTATGACAATGCAAAGATATACAAGGATAAGATGAAGAAGTGGTATGACCGGTGTATTACACAGAGAACATTCAAGGAAGGTGATAGATTCCTATTGTTTAACTCTAGACTCAAATTATTTTCAGGAAAACTGAAATCCTTATGGACGAGATTGTATATTGTCATCTCCATTTCTCCATTCAGTGAGATTGGTTTGAATTAGACAGTGGAGTAGAATTCAAGGTGAACAGTCAAAGAGTGAAGCATTACCTCTGAGAAGGAATTCGTAAAGCTGATAAAATGTAGTTGAGTGAATAAGAGCATGGATTTATGAATCATCATCACTGTGAGCAATTGCACCATCGAGATGCAGCTTGGTCAAGCTAGCGACATTAAACTTAGCGCTTCTTAGGAGTAAACCCAAGCCTTGTGAGGATCCCTTCTTTCCTTTCACTTTATTTTACCCTTTTTTTTATTTTTTTTATTTATTTTTTATTTTTTGTTTTTGTTTTGGGATCCTCTTGATTCATGTGTTTGTTTGTTTAGTGTGTTGTATTTTAGGTCCATAAGTCAACCAAGAGGTGAGTGGAGCACAGAATAGAGTAAAGTGGAGAAAATATCAGTAGCTTCAAGTCAAAGAGTTGAAACAAAAAGAAGAATCCTAGACCAAGAGAGTGATTCAATAGGAATTAGTAATTTTGAGGGAAAGAAATAGATTAGGACACATACGAGGACAATTAAAAGACGCTTTGATATTAAATTTTTCCAAATTTAGGAAAAAAAATGCACGTAATAAAAAATTTTCATCCATGGTTGCGACCACATAACTCTATGGTCGCGACCTTAAGTGCTTTTGAAAGCCTTGTTTTGTGAATGTTCTTAGTGTCGTCGCAACCACGATCGCGACCACAGAGACCTTGTGAAAACATGTCCTCGGTGTGGTCACAACTACAAGACTTATGGTTGCAACCACAAGTATTTTTGAGACCTTATGAAAAATTGTTCTTAGTGTGGTCGCAATAACCATTCTTTGACTACCCTATCATTTCAAGTCTCGGTATGGTCGCGACCATGAACAAAAGTGTCATTCCCTATGTTTTATATTTCTCAGTGTGGTTGCGACCACGGTCATGACCATGAAGAAAAATTTAAAGCCACAGTGTTCTTACTTCTCTATGTGGTCATGACCACGGATGTCTATGACTAAAAATTTTAAAACAGACTGTTTCCTGATTGCGGTGTGGTCGTGACCATAAGTACCTTATGGTCGCGACCACGCGGCGACTTCAAGTGTAAAACCCCTAACATCATTTTTTTTTTAGACATTTCTTTAACTCTCTCTCACACGATTTGCATTCTACTCTCTCCCAAGCCCTAGTTCATACATCCATCCACAAAAAACCAAACTTCCTCATCGAATCCACTAAGGCTCACCATCCATTGTCGCAGGGGAGCATTCACCACCAGCTGAAGAATAATTGAAGGCTAAGGCAAGGTAAACCCTAACCTAAACGTTATCTTGGGTTGGGATTAGGTGTTTGGTTTGGGTTGAATCTGCAAATTTGGTTGTTTGAATATAGTGGAGTATTTTTTGTTGAGACCTACCCTGTTTTAGGCTTGGAAGAGTAAAGTTGTGAAGTATAGGTCATCAAGTTAATTTTGAGAAAAATCATGTCCTCAAAGAAGAGGAAAACTACCTCTGAACCGACTAGGATTCCTCCTCTACCACAAAACCCAAATAAGTTCATAATGAGTAAGGCAGAAGAACTATTCCATTCCCTTATGGTTTGGTCTATTGTGCCTGAAAGGGGTTTTCAAGAGCGTAGTCATAACTATCTCTTGTTAATGTATTCAAGGCAACATTGGACCAAATTTTGTGCATACCCACCACTCAGGATTGCCTTGATAGACAGGGAATTTCATGCAAATCTCCAAGACCAAGCTAGATTCACAGTTTTTATGAGGGGGATTTAGGTATATAGGGAATTATTCCACAGCCTTAACTATTTCAAGATTCTAGAACGGGTAGCAATTATCAATACTAGTTAGAAAACAAAGAAAGATGGAGAACTCCCTAGATATTCTGAGGGGCAGCCTTATTGAAGAGGCTAAAGCTTCATGAACTCAAGGCTTATCCCCTCCAACCATGTCTTGAATCTGTACAAGGACAGAGCGATTTTAGTTAGTATGCTATATTGGAGAATTACAAGTTCAATGTGGGAAACATACACATATCAAATTCAGTTTGAGGAAGATGGGAGATCACTCACTGGGTTGCACTAATCGGGCCAATTATGTAGAGAAGTAGGAGTTGTAATTGCGGAGGATGAGGAGATGTGTCCATCTATGGTCCCTCTCTCCTTCCTTATAGAAAGAAGACCAAAAGCTCCTGCTTCTACCCATAGGACTTCAATGGAACCTTTAAGAGACACCGAGCCATTAGGGCTAACTGAACGGGTTGAAAAGGACCAAGCGAATGAAGATGACCAAGCTAATGAAAAGAACTAAAGAGAAGATGAGAAAAGGGAGGAAGAGGATAGTGATACCATACCACCAGCCATCTAGAGAGAGTTTGACACCATCTCATAGAGGATGGTAGTTATGGGGGAGCAATGGATAGAAGAGTTTAATGACTATAGCGGGAGCATCTTAAACATACTACATGATGAAAACAGAAAAATTATGGCTCAGCTAGCTGCTATAGTGGAAAGACAAGAAATGCAGATGAGGCACGTGGAACTCCATGGCTATTATCACAGCCAGCTAAGGAAATACAGATCTAGCTCCTTACAATTAGGCTCACCACCACCTCCACCTCCACCATTCCAATTTCCTATATGGCCTATAGCTACACCACCACATGAGACATGTTCATGCTCGGAGTCGGAGTTAGAGTTAGAGAGGTTTTGAGACAACTTCTATACTATTGATGAGAGGGGAGTTTTGCATTCACTTGTTTTATTTGTTTAGCATTTGAGGACACTGCTCATTTTGAGTTTGGGGGCATGTTTGACCCTACTTTTCATTTACTTCTCCTTTATCCTTGTTTCTTACAATACTTATGAGACTTATGCTTTAGTTTGTTGTTAGTTTGATTTGCTTTTAGTTTGTTTAGTGTGTTTGTTTGTTTTAATGAGATAATTGTAGTTTGTGTTTTTGTCTTAGTTTTTGCTTCAGAACAAAATGTCTTACATGCATGCTTATATGTTGATTATGTGAATGGATACTGGTTTATGAGCGTTATTGAACTTCCATATAGTATGTTTTGGAACATAATTCTTGAAGAAATTTCAAAAATCCCTAAAAATTTGAAAAAGTTTGAAAAATCCAAAAATATTTCAAAGTTTTTGTGTTTTAGTTTTGTTGGGTTGTGTTGAGAAGAAGTGTTGTCTATGATGGAAAATGATTGAACTTTCTTTTACATGAAGAAAATGAGAGATAGCTGGTAGTATAATGTTTCGACCATGCGAAGTTGTTACCGAACTACATGTTCGTACTATCCTGAGCACAAGTCATGTATCCTTTGGTCATTACTGCTAGGTTTAGAGAAGAATTAGGTGAATCTCATTCTAATTGATCTCTTAAGACTCTAGAACTTGTTCGAATATCGTCGAGGCAAAATCCTAGGCAACACAACAATTAGGAAATGATATAGGCCATCCTTGGATCAGTTGAGCCTTTCTAGCTAACCCGCATATGCATTGATTCATAGTCACACAATTTGAGCCTTATTAGCCACTTTATGTCTTGAAAGCCAAGAATGAGTCCCCTTGAACCTTTTTGTTGAATGCCCTTCAATAAAAAATCCATGTTTACCCTAACATGTAGTTGTCAAAGTTATATCCTGTGAAGACATGTAATTTGAGTCGAGTTCGTTAGGAGTGAGGAAGCAAAGAACAGTAAACCAAGAGCTTAGTGGCAGAAAAAGAAAAAAAAAATTAGAAAAATGAAGAAAAATATAGAAAAGAAAGAATAAAACAAGGTGGAGTTGTTTGACCTTGCGGCCTTCCTACCTTGAGCAAGTAAGTTTTTAGGGGTATTCAACACCTAGTACCCTAAGGCCAACTAGTCTGGGAGCTACTAGCTTAAAGCTTGATAAGGGTAGGTAGAAAGCTTAAGGAGGTCAAGCATTGCACTACTCCGTACCTTGAAGGCTATGAGAAAAAGAAATAAAGACTTGGTTTTATTACAAAAATGGTGAAAATAGTAAGAATCATGCAAGTTTGGGGGAGACTCTATGAGATTAAAAGATGCAAAAAGCTAAGTTAGGGGGGAAAGCTTAGGAAGTCAACTACAAAGAATGTGATATGCTAAAGGATGGATAAATGAGTGAAGAAAAAGGAAAATATGTATGTTTTGGGTAAATTGAAGCCTAAATGACCTATTTAACTACCCTTACCTAGGCCATACATTACAAGATGATGAAGACCTAGTTGATCCTAAGTGTTGTGTATTGCCTACATTAGTGAAGAGTTATATGCCTAACAAGCCAATGGAGTCTTAAACACTCACCATATGACTGAGAGATCCCATTCCACTCGTACTCATCTAATTCTATCAAAACCGCAATTGACCAGAGAGGGGAGACTACACACACACACACACTTGAGAATTGTGGTGTAGGTAGGTTCAACTTCTGGTCATTCTATTATTTTTGAAAAAGCTATCTTGAAGTTTCTTCTTGTAGGTGATTTGAAGGTAAAATACCGAGGTGGATTATCACTTAGTATCTGCAATACATGCTTAACATCTCAATCATTTATTAGAAAGATCGTTATCAGATACAATACTATAACAGGAATTTAAGAATAGTTTATTAGAATCACTATATTCTGTTGATTGATACCTGATACCCCATTCTTATTTCTATATTCAACTAAATATATTCAACGAGAAAACGAGATGAAAAGCAAGCAATTTGGATGAGATTTGAAGGACTTATGCAAGGATGAAGTTGTGGTGGCGACCATAAGATTCTATTGTCGCAACCATAGGTCGATGCAAGCTGGAAATTGCGTAACAACTATTTGGTGTGGTCGCGACCACAAAAGACTTTCTTTTAGCAAACCTTGGTGTGGTTGTGACCATAGAGACATCCTATAGGAATTGTTTCTTCATACATTCGGTGTGGTTAAGACCACAACTTGTTTTAATGACCACTGTTTGTTACACATTGCAGTGTGGTCACAACCACAGTGCACTTGTGGTCGCGACCACGTGACAATTTAGCCCAGTTCATTTCTATTTTTGGGCATGTTTGGCCTAGTTTTTTAGGTGTATTTAAAGGGAATTTTCACACATGATTAGGGTTCGAACTTTTAGGTAGGGAGGCTCTCATTTCTAGGGTTTCTCTCTCTCTCTTTGAGTTTTGTTCCATTTTAGGTTTAGATTCCAATTTTTCTTAGATTAAGTTCTGTTTGGTGAAGATTTTGGTTTTTAATTGACAATTGCTAAGAAATACAACCTTATAGAGTGGAAATTTCAGCTTGGATCCGGAAATTGAAGTTATCTACAGTTTAAACTCTGTTTTGTATTTCTTTCTCTTCTCATTCTTCAATTTCTACAGTTTTATGTTTGTAATTAACATGAATGTGGTTTTGATGGTCGAAAGGCAGCTGTAAGTAAAATTATAGGGTTAGTTATCAGATTTGATGTTGGATTTGTCTAATCTTTAGTTGGTTGGTTGATTTACACTTGATTTGTTTTGCTTGGTGTTAGATATTTAGATTATTAAGATCTTGGTCCATCAATTTGTGCTAAGAATCGGGGTTTTCAATCTTTTTACTAGGGTATCCTTGGTGACGCTTGGATTAAGCCTTAAAATCTAAACCCGTGTCTCTTAAGGTATGAATTAATTAATCAGGATTCTAATTAACCTAGTTAAAGAGGCTTAGGGAATTAGGAAGGCCTAGTACTAAGTGGATTTCACTAGAATAGGACACCAAACACATTAAGTGAGGATTGCATGTACATAATTATCACTAATTTGAACTTAGTCCAGGTAGCTCTATTTCAAGAACGTAATTGTGACTAATTGAGCTCCCAAGGAAAAATTGCCTTTGAAAATACAAGGGGGAACACGAAAGTGGGATCCTTATATCTAGTCCTTAGATCAATTCAATTTATAATTAATTCAACTTGGGTCTTATTTGGATGAATCGCTAAACATCATTGAAGATAATTAACCTTAATTCCTCATTAAGTAGTTTTTCTCCGGTTTTTAGTCAATTGCTCCAGTTTCATAAACATTCTTTGTTTTTGTTCAGTTTTACTTCTATTAGTTTGATAATTTCACATCAATTCATTTAGACACTCATAATGTGAATTAAGCAAGTAGTCAGGGTACTCAATCCCCTTGAAAACATAAAGTCCTCGTGGGAACGATCATGGCTAATAATTGAAACCATTTTATTACTTTAGACTCATGCACTTGCAGGTTTAGGTTGTTTCATTTTCATAAATACACATTTTAGACCTAACGCATTTTTGGCGTAAGCCAGCAACCTGACACTCTCCGACTATGATTCAGACTAAGAAAACCCTACACAAGTATCGATTTGATAGGTCATTGACTAAAATCATGTCTTCTAAGAGGCCAAGAATGAAAACAACTTCCAATACACCTCCGGAGGAGTTTGATCGCACGGAATTCATCACCCGTCAAGCTTTAAGGAGAAACACATCCTTAGCAAAGAATAAAGACTTCATGACGGTAAGGATTTAAGAAGCTGATAACTTTTTCCTCGGATCGCCATGTCAACAAAGGGTGGCAAGACCTTGCAAGCCTCCCAAAGCCATATGAAAAAGCTGTGGTGAGAATTCTACACCAATCTAAGTGAGCAAGAAGAAATGAAAGTTTGGGTTCGAGGAAAATAGGTGCCCTTCGATAGTGAAACCATCAATAGGTTCTATAACCTACCCAACGTGAATGACGAGGACTATCAAAGGCTATTAGAGAAACCCAATTATGCTGAAATTATCACATGTCTAACTGATGGCCTAGCTCAATGGAAGACAAACTTAGAGGGCCATACAGTGAAATTAAAGGCAAAGAATCTTCTCTATGTGCCTAGGGTGTGGCAGTACCATTTTATCACATCCTGGATTCTCCCAAGCACAAATGTATTCGAGGTCATCAAGGAGAGAGCCACATTAAATTTTACCATCCTTAAGGACATTGAGTTCAATGTGGAAAAAATCATAGAAAAGGCCATTTGGTACAACAAAGATGGGAAGATGAATTTGGGACATCCCTTCCTCATCTTCCAACTATGCAAGCAAGCCAGGGTTCAATCTTCAAATCAAGAAAACTTGCTTCATCCAATCAAAGCCATACAAGTGAGGAAAAGGAAAGGAGTTCCAGAACCTCAAGGCATAGTGGACTCCGATCATGAAGGCATAAGTGAGGGGGAAAAGGAAGATAAAGAGAAGGCTCAAGTGCCTATGCCCCAGTTTTGGGGAGAATCATCTACCTTCCATGATGCTTTAGAAGAGCTCGCCACAAGAGTGGATGCATTTTGGGATGAGCACCGGGAGTTCCAAGTCAGTGTGAATCATTAGCTAGAGGAGATCCGAGGCCAAAATGTTGCTATATTGAGGAATCAAAACACGATCTCCTAGCGCTAGCTCAACTCTTGTCCCTCTATGCACCACCACCACCACCTCATAGTGATCACTGAGATCTTTAGGGGAGTCTTCTTATGCTCTTTACTTTTCTATTACATTGAGGATAATGAAAGTTCTAAGTTTGTGGGTAGGATTAGGTTGCGGTTTGGTTTTAAAGTATGCATGACATGATAACCATTGAACCCTTGAGCCTTATTTATTTATTTATTTATTTTGTGTGTTTAGTTTAGATGCATGTTTGTTTTGTGTTTGTGCTAGTTTTAGTTTAGTTTGTTGATTGTTAGTGTCCCTGCATGATTGTTTGTTTTTTGTTCATGCTCTTGTTTATTCTTATTGTTTTTTCTTGGTTAGTTTATATGCATGCTTATGTGTTTGCGTATCCTTGCATGTGCTTTTGTCGTTTTGTTTTTATGTATTTTCGTGTCTTACTTGAGTTGAACTTGGTGCCATGCTCACTAATTGGAGCACACTTGAATGTTGTTGAACCTCAATTGTGTGAACCATCATGTGGAATACTTTGGCATTGCCGGGCCAAAGCTTTCTGAGAGTATTATTGTGGATGGCTTAGTTTGGCCACCCCCATATATTTCAAGAAGATGTTTCTTTTGGGAACTTGCACACACACACACACACACACACACACACACACTAGATCTTGTTTGTATACCTTTTTTTCGACCCCCTTTGTTGAAATTGAGTTTACCTTGAGAGTTGTTAACTCTTTAAGTGGTAGGACACCTTCAATTTGAACGATCCCACCTCTCAAATTCCTTTTTAGCTTGAGTAGAGCTATCCATAGTGAGAGGTGGAGGTTGATCAATCCTTAAAGAAAGGTCCAGATCCATGCAGCCAAGGACGATTAATACGTTCTCTTTTCAATCCTTAAAGTTGGTCCCATTAAGAATGTGAATGGAATTTATATTAGCAGATACTATAGCGGCAGAAGCATTAGCTGAACAAAATAAGCAAAGCTCACATAAGAGTCTATATAAAAATAAATAAATAAATAAATTCAAATATTTGGTGAGTCCCGTCATAAGATACCAAGCACAACATCAATATTTAGTTTTTGACCGCAATAATCAAACATTCACACAACCTATCAAACAATAAGTCTATCTTTGGATGGACATAAATAAACTTATTGAAACAACATGTCATCAAAGTGACCTCTCTTGTGTAGATGGTTTATGAGAAATGTTTTGCATGTTTGTGTATATGTATATTCATGCGGGTATTAATCGGCCCAAAGGAAGGTTAGTACTTGGCCGAATTGCATACATACTTACGATAGTAAATGTGTCACAATTTTAAGGTTTTCCATGTGAACAAATGTTACAACCAAAAATTAAATTAAATTATTCATTAATTTTAGGCTTTTATCAATCAATAATAACAAAAATAACAATTATAAATTGATTGAAAGAAAGTTACTTGAAAATTCCATATATATATTCGTACTGCATATTAATTAACTGGGAACCAGAAACATGAAACATAATATTAAATGTTTCCTGAAATTATTCATTAAAGAATAAATTAATATTACCCTCAAAAGATACTTTCCTTTAAAAAAAAATCTAAATCCCACTGGTTTCATGTTTCCTTACTATATATATATATATATATATAATTCTGAAAACCCAAGCCACCGAAGTCCCACAGCAGGAGATTTTACCTTAATTTAGTGTTAGATTTTTTTTTTTACCCATAAAACCCTCAATCGAAACAGAAGTTGCACATGGTGGGGTTGTTCCTTTTTTTTTTTTTTTTTTTTTTTTGTTTAATTTCCATAAGAATACAGAAGTCAACCTTGATCCAACGATTATATATAATAATCTATGATGCATGGACAATTTAAAAAAAAAAAAAAAAAAAACCTTATGTGCCCTTTAAAATTTGGCAGATTTGAAATACTACCCACATAAAAAAAAAAAAACAAACAAACAAACAAACAAACTTTAAAAAACATATTCTTAATGATTCAACATAGAACCATCCGTTCTAATACAAATTGTAAAATAACTGGATTTAAAATTGATCTCATCTATCTATGAACAACAACATTCCTAAAATTTATAATCTAAACAAAATAGTCCAAAGATCTATGTAAAAAATATTAAGAATTATAATATTACAATAAATGCGAAAACATACTTGGATCCATAGGTTATTGAAGATTGTTGGATCTTTCTGTATAATACGTATATTCGAGATTTCATTTTGTTTCTCTTTGGTGATGGGATGCATAAAAAAAATGAATAATACATATATATAAGAGAGCATAACCTTGAAAAAGCTATTAGTATATTCCGATTTCACCCATCATAAAATCAGGAATTTACTCTATGATATTTACACATAATATATCATACTTTATTATATGCTTCAACCCATTATTTAACATCAATTAGATCAGTGTTATTTTTAATAAATTTATATAATAGCATTTAATAAGCTCACATATATTATTTTTCCAATAGTAAATTTTCTTTCATGCACTAACATAGCAACACCAGCTATACTAGGACCAAAATATCCTCTATTCTCTGGTCATTCCCTTCATCTCCTCTCCTTCATGCGTTCCACTCCGGCCTTGCTTTTCCTTGTCCTTTTCTTTTTGATCATCTCCCATTCCTACTCCAACTATTTGTTTTTATTTTTTATTAAATTTATGCCATATTTGGTTTAACTAATTGAGGAAGCTGATAGCTTATTTACCCTCAATTAGCTCTTATATGCTATTTGGTAAAGACTCATAATCAAATACGGATGGAAAAAAAAGGTTATAAATCATAACTTTTTCGAATCCACTCTTATTAAAATAACAAATTTCCTTTTTTATCCTAAAATTTAAGTAATTTTAGGATTTTTATAATTTATAATTTATAGATTATATGACATAATATGACTTTTTTATGGTTATAAATTTATTTCATATTATATTCATAAAAAATAATATGAAATTATAAAAATTTATATCCATAAATAATTTTTATTTTTATTTTTATAAAATATTATTATTTATGGTTAAATTTATAATTTTATATTATTTTTTATTTATAAAATAACTTTATAAACTTATTCATAAATTATAAATAATATGAAATATTATAATTTTTTGTATGGTTATAAATTTACAAAATTTATTTATGGTTGTATGAAATAATATGAATGTTTTATCATCCATTATAAGAAATAATAAATGAAATAAATAATAATATTCTTATGGTTATAAATAATTTTACTCATGGTTATAACCATACATAAAGTTTTTTTATTTATGAAATTATAATTTTCAATCATAACATGAAATTTATTCATAAATTTATAAATAATATTACAAAAATAGCTATCCATAAATTATAAATTGTTAACCATAAATTTATTTATTTATGAAATAATATTATTTATGGTTAAATAAAATTTTATTTCATATTTTATTTATGGTTATAAATTTTTATAATTTCTTTTTTATCTCTTTTTTCTATATATATATATGCATTGTTTGTTTTATTTTTCTATCATATTCATATGTAAATTAACCTTCAATCAATTACTTCTAATCAACTATTTTACCAAACAATAATTTAGAATCAATTACCAACTATCAGCTACCAGTATCAGCTATCAGCTTTCGACTATCAGCTAAACCAAATAAGCTATTAGTTTGAGCACTAGTTGAAAGTTGGGAGTTTGAATGGAATGGCTGAAAAGAAAAGAAAAAAAATGAAGAAAAGAGACTGTGTTAGTGGGGTGCATGTTGGAGAGCCGGAGAGGGGATGAAGGGAGTGGCTAGATTGGAGAGGTCATTTTGGTCCCAGCAGTTGTTCTAGTGCTGGTGTATTGGAAAAGAATCTTCTTCTAAAAAAATGCACCGTCCTATATATATTATATGTTTGTTTTTTTTTTCTCCCTAAACCTATGTATAGAGCATGCAAACGCACTTTTTCCTATAATCAATTTATTACAATACAAATATTAAGCTACTCAAATTAGATTTATCATGTCCTTGAGTCTGGTTCAAGTGATAAAAGGGGATGAGATAGGTTTCTGGGATAACCCAAGTTCGAATCCAATGATAGAATACTACAATTATGTAATGTAAAGTGAATAGAAGTAAAAAGAAATTAGATTTGTTATGTTTTATTAACCCTTGTTTTATTTTAGGAAATGTTGAGAGAATATAAGGGAAAGGACATGAAAAAAAAATAAAACTAGAAAGGGAAAGATGTAGGGAAATTATATGGCTAAGGTAGAATAAGCAAATCAATAATCGTAGAAGGCATTTTAGGTACTTCTAATATTACTAAGGTAGTTTTAATATTACTTCGTAGTGGGAGTGCACCCCCAAAAGCTTCCATTTTCTTAAAAACCATCTTTCAAAAACCACTTTTCTAGTTCTAATTCTTAAATATTTCCTTCTTGATGCATACTTGTAATTCTTCCTGGTATGTAATATGATATAGACCAATATAATCTTATCTTGTCCTGAGCTTTAATTTGGAGACAAAACGACAGCATTTGGAATTATCATTGCACCTTCATGGTATCAATTTGGCACTTAGGGAAAGAAGAGGGGAAATGCACAAAGCGCTAGCTTCTCCTTCAATCGTGGTTCAAGAAATTGGCAGAGTCTGGTACGATTCGGCCAATTCGTAACCAACTTGGGCCTAACCGCGTTGATACTGACACCAGATACAAGACGTTGATTGAGTCGGTTAAAACTCGGTAAAACTTGGTGGACTTAGCCGAGTTCCCGAGATGACTTGGTCGATTCGATGAAAATAAAAGAAAATCAAATCCCCTCAATATGAAGAACCAAAAAAGTTGAGTGGTTCAAACTTCTCGTAGATTCTCCTCGAAAAGCCAAAACACCCGGGTGATTGAATTTCATATCACAACAATAACAATACAAAAATTTCATGATTTTGAACCCCCTCGCCCTCGCAAAGCAACCTGAAACCGGCAATGAACAAACTTTCCTAACTTACCCTGGATCTGAGATTTTGAAATCGAAATTTCAAGAAGAATCGAAGAACGGAAGAAGAGGAGGAAATGAGCAAAACTAAAACCTAACTTACCTCCTTAGGCTCGTCGGCCGCCGCACGGTTCAAAACCTCAGGCTCGAAGATCGCCATTCTCCAAACTCCAAAAGCGCATCATCTACTTTGAGTCGAGCAGGAGCAGCTAGCAAGTGCAGGGTATGCAACCACTTCTTCTTCAGTTCTTCTTCTTCCTCGTTCCCCCCTTCATTTTTGCAATTTTTCTGCCCGACTACAGGAACAAGGGTTCCTCTTTTTTTGGGACAGCCCACTGCCAAAAAGAAGTCGTTTCGTCTTTATAGGACAGAAAACAATGTCATTTCTTTTTTTATTTTTTATTTTAAATACAACACAAAACAATGCCGTTTAGGGCTACCAGAAACCAAAACGACGTCGTTTTGCATAAGTTGTCACTTACCCAAACAACGTCGTTTTGGATAAATGACAACCGATTCAAAACGACGTCGTATTGGACCCTCGTGGTCCAAAATGACGTCGTTTCAGTGTATGCAGAATTTTAAAAAAAATTATGGTGGCTAAAACGACATCGTTTTGGCTCTAAAAAGGCCAAAACGACACCGATTTGGTCTCGTAAACCAGACATTTAACACCCCTAAACCCCTCCAACCTAATATTTTTGCCATGTTTCCAACCAAAAATATATTTAGAAAATGTATTTAACAAACTTCTAATTAATTTCAAATTATAATAATATTATAAACAAAAAGAATAATAAATTAACAAAACCATAAATCATATTTTTGCGAAGAATATATAAAATAAATATAGTAAGATATTATTTTATTTACTTTTCCAAACATAAATAAGATTAATTCAAAATAAATAATTTATGAAAAACAAGCATAAATAAGAATAATGGAAAATTACTATGGTAACATATATTATTATTGATTGATTAATTAATCTAATTGTATTAATATTAAATGAATATGGTAATATATTATAAATAAAATAAGAATAATAAATTAACAAAACCATAAATCATATTTTTGTGAACAATATAAAATACAAATATAAATATTATTTTATTTATTTTTCCAAATATAAATAAGATTAATTCAAAATTAATAATTTATGAAAAACAAACATAAATAATAATAATGGAAAAATTAATATGATAACATATATTATTATTGATTGATTAATTAATCTAATTGTATTAATATTAAATGAATATGGTAATATATTATAAATTAAATAAGATAAATAATTGTAAATATTTATTGATCTTTTCCATATTTCATTCATTTTGATTTAAAGTAAGTAAAAATATATATCTTTTAAAACAATATAGATACTTATTATAATTCTTCTTAAACTAACTAAAATAAAACTTTTAATTTACTTAATTGAAAATAGAAATTATATAAATTTATTTTCCACTGGGTATAAATTTAATTTTTGTTGAAGAACAATTATATTAGAAAATAATTTAATTGTATGATATTTTTTGTTTTTACTTTTATACATGGAAGGGTCGTTTGGAATGGCTCCAAAACATGATATTGGTTGGGAGCATGCAACTATCTTCTGCTATAATAGAAGCAACCACCAAATGTAAGTATTGTGGAAAAGTTATTCATTGAGGTATAACAAGATTAAACCAACACATTGCACATATCTCCGGACAAGTAGAAGGATGTCGAAGTGTACGTACGGAAGTGTCACGAAGCATTAAATTGTATATGTCTAATGCTTCGAATGAAAAAATTCAAATGAAAAAAAAAGAAGGAACGACTTATAAGTTCTTTAAATGAAGAACATTTTTATGAAATTGATGAGGTTGATTCTAATGAAATTGAGGAAGTCGAGATGACTGATTTCGAAAGAAGGCAAATGAAACATGCAATGAGAGAAAGTCGTCATTTTTTTGAAGAAGGTAGACACATGCATGAGAGGGGTGGTACTTCCTCACAACCTTGTGGTGTCGGTATCAAGCGTGGCCCGATACGAAGCTTCAAAGATAAGAAAAAGTGAGCCAGCATATTCCAAAGGATTGATCCCTACATGTTTCTTTCAAAACAAAAATCAATAAAAAGTTTGTTTTCCGTTGAAGGATCAAATAAAGCGGGTAAAGCCATCTCTAAATTTTTTCTCTTCAATGCAGTTGATAATGGGCCTTACCATCAATCTATGATTGATACCATAGCAGAAGCAGGTCCAGGTATCAAGGGTCCTACTGGATACCAAATTGGCAATGCATATCTAGAGGAGGAGGTGCAACAGCTTGAGGTATATATAAACACATTGAAGGCCAAATGGCCTATATATGGATTCACCATCATGTGTGATGGTTGGAGTTCTAGAACTAGAAAACTTATTATCAATTTCATGGTTTATTGTGATGGAAGCATGATATACCTTTCTTCAATTGACACTACCAACATAACTAAGACGACATATTACATTTTTTCCTTATGGATAAGATTGTTGAGGAGGTTAGGGAGGAAAACATTGTACAAGTAGTCACGAATAATGAGGTAAGTTTTAAAGTAGCTGGTATGTTGTTGATGGAGAAGCGCAAGCATTTGTTCTAGTCTCATTGTGCAGTGCATTGTATTGATTTAATGCTTGAAGATATTGGAAACATGAAGCAAATTAAGGAGACTTTAGATCAAGAAAAGATGATCACAAGCTTTATTTATAATAAGCAGTAGTCAATTTGATGAAAGTGTTCACCCAGATGTAGATTCATACGGACAACTCCAATTCTCCACTGAATTTATTTCACTTCAGTGTCTTATACATTATGAGGGTGATTTGAAGATAATGTGCACAACAAATGACTAGTGTGAATTCAACAAAGATTGGAGCAGACAGAGTTTAAGAGATAGGGTATCCAACCTTATCTTAACTGGTTGGTTTTGGAAAAGGCAAAGGAAGTCTAAATCATCATGGAACCTCTAGTGAAAGTTTTGAAATTTGTTGATCAAGATAAAAAGCCCACACTGTCAATCATTTATGAAGCAATGGATAGAGCTAAACTGGCTATAAAAGCATTAGTGAAACATTGGGAAAGGTATTGGGAAGTCATTGATATGGGCAAATCAAGTGCATAGACATTTGCACGCTGTAGGTAATACAAAAAATTCCTTATATAGTTATTATTGTCTTATTTAAAGGCAAAGTATTATAAACTAATAGTTATTTTTTTACTTCTGTCAGCATATTTTTAAAATCCAATGTTTCAATATTCAAAGAAATTCTCCCACCATCCAAAAATTAAAATTGGACTAAATGAGGTTATCAAGAGATTGGAGCTAGATTTGATAAGCACAAAGCTTAACGAGATAAGGCACAATAACTTCAGGCGTTTTTATAATGTATTTTGTATTTGTGATGTGCATTAATAAAGTAAAGAGCATTACAATGTAGGTGAAATTATTTGTTAAAAGCCAAGGAGAATTTGGAAGTACACTAACCAAAAAAGCAATAAATCACTCTCTTCCAAGTACTCACTATATTTATTTATTTATTAAATAAAAATTGTCATAATTTTCTTATTAAATACATATTGGTGCTCACATGTTTTTTTTTTAATATTAGCTGAATGGTGGAACAACTATGGTGATGAAGGTCCACATCTTCTAAAGATTGCTATCAAAGTTTTAAGTCAAACATGTTCTTCATTTGGTTGTAAAAGAAATTGGAGCACATGGTCATTGATTCACACAAAGTTGCACAATCGTTTGACAATGGAAAAAGTTGCATAAGTTAGTTTATGTCTATTACAATGTGCAACTTCGAGTTAAGAATTTGATGCAAGAACGAAGCGATGAAGACGAAAAAGGCAAACCAATTGACTTAAATCATATTTTTAATGATGATGATATATTAGATGAGTGGATACGAGAAGGAGAAGAACCTATTTTATCATTCGATAATTTGATTACAGCTGAACAAGATCTTCCTCTAGACTATGAGAGAAGCAGCTCGTGATGATGATGGTGGCACAAATTACAGGGTAAGTAAGCATGGAAGTAGTATTGCGCAAGGAAGAGACATTGGTTCTTCTCGTAAAGGTAAGGTGTAAAACCCCAACCTTATTGAATGTTATAATGATAGTTGTTGAACTGATTAGAGGTCCAATGATAGAAGCGAGGGTAGATTAGAATTTAGAACGCTTCGGACGTCATTTGGACATAAAGTGACATTTTTCGAAAATTTTCATCGAATGCCCTAATGAATAGTGATTTTTCTTATTATATCCGGATGGAGGGGTTTGGTGGTGAGGAATTTTTAAGAAATTTCGCCCTATGACTTTGAAATGATATTTAAAAGTGGAATTGGAGAGATTTATGAATAGCGATTCTGACGAAATTTGAGCTCACGCTAACATTTTTTGGAAATTGGGCCGAAAATAAGAAAATGTCCGAAATTAATCATAGAGTCTAACGAAACTGAAACGGAGTGAAACGGAGTCCGTTTGGATAGTTTCGTGCGATCCGAACGCACTCTACAATAATATCGCACAGTACTCGATTCCGATTTAACCATTTAACCGATTTCTGGGTGATTTCGTGACCGGAATCCACTCGTGAAGGATTTAATTAGAATATTTCAGTATTCATTTTGAAAGTTTGACGCACCATACAATATTTTGACGTTTGTTCCTGTATAAAAGCAAAGATAAGGCTAAATGAATAAAATATGATATAAGGGAGATATTTTTCTTGTGAGAGCCAATCAAACCTTCTTAATGTGGCTATGTTAAGTGATTTAAAATAATAGGTTAATGGATCAGACTACGAGAATCGACCAAATTACGCGCGAGATGATTTGTAGTCACTTGTCACCAACCAATGAGATTCTTGGGCTCAAGTGCAATTTTGGCAAGTTGTGTGGGTAAAAATCTAAATTCAAGAAGTTGAATTTTATCAAAAGAGGAGAGCTTGGCCGGCCATGAGACAAGAGAGAAGAAAAGAGAGAAAAGAAAGGAAAGAAAAGAGAAAGAAGAAAACCAGAGTTAAAGCGTAAGGTGGAGTAAGGTGAGAGGTGATTTCTTTCTCTCCCTTCAAGCTTCCAAGTGATCTACAAGTGGAATCAAGAGGAGAGAAGCCATAAAAACCAAGAAACAAGTAGCTTCTATTTGTGGAAAGTTGGATTTACGTTTTTCATGCCTAATGCCTGATTTTCTCAGATGGATGTTAGATTAGTGTTTAAGGTTGAATAATGATGATTTTGATATAAGCTGAGAAGAAAATGGACAGTTAGGGTTTTGAAAATAAAGTGAGTGAATTGTTAGGCTTGATGGGTGAATTTTGTGTGATATGCTGAAATCTGGTTAGGATTAATGAAATTGAGGTATAAGGCATTAGATTTGAGTGATTAGAGTGAAGAAAATGGAAGAAAAAAATTTTGAATATGGCTTTGTGCATGTTTGGACCAAAATGGAAATAAGAGAGGTCAAGAGTAGTTTGGTAATTTCCATGTGTTTTAGGGTGGATATTAACTCTAGAAATGCATTGAATTAAGAAAAGAAAAGGACTTAACTGAGGCATTACGTCATTTTGTAAAGTAAAGGGTAATTTGGTCATTTCCTTGGTTATGTATTTTTAAGTGTATTGAATAATAAAGGGAATGAGTGGTTGTAAGTGAAATGCTCAATGTGTATGGTGGATTAAAATGGAAGTATGGTTAATGTTTAGTCAGGTTTTTCTAGAAAAAGTGGAAAAGGAATATCTCGATTGTTATGGAGTTCTAATGAAGTGCTTTTGGATTGAGCTATGAATGATAAACCATGTTTGAAAATGAGTTTTAAAAGGAACGATTTTAATGTTAAAATGAAAAGTTTGTTGCAAATGTTTATATATGTATATTAATTATTAATGGCAGAATACATATGTTATTAGTATATATATATATATATATATATGTTTCATCTTCTAATAATATATGGGATACATAATTATATATGTATGCATATGTTAAGCAAATATAAGTTAAAATGTGGTAAATGATGCATATGTATATTTGCGCATATGTTATAAGCATGACAAAGAAAGAACTGAATAGATTTGAAGTCGTATTAATAAATGTTTTACTAATGGTTACCCTAACTCCTATATAATAATCAAGTATGACCGATATCACCGATGTACCTTGCTGTAAGGATTGTAAATAAAATATAGGTTACAACCGAGGGTGGAAAGATTTTAAAGCGAAGACCATACATTTGATAAGGTGTAAGCGACCGAACCCTATGCAGCTGAGTTTTTCCGCAACAGAAAGACATGACTGATCGAGACCGTCCCTCATCGCCGCGACCAAAACCTGCTCGGTGTGTATACTCCTCGGGTTCCATTAAAGAAAGTTTAAAGTATAAATCAATAAGTATTCATACTTTGATATATAATCAAAATTTTATTCAATGAAAATGGTATAATCACTCAGCCCATTTAGCCAATTTTTCTTCCTGTATGTTTAAAATACTTTAAAGATCCTATGAGAAAGCACAGAGCACTTCCCCAAGGCAGCTGAGTCAAGCCATCGAGAGACAACGCCTCGTGGATCGCATTGTATATATATTTTGTATATTGTATATGTTGAAAATTTCACATGTATATATGTATATATATATATATTTCAAAAGGAACTCACATGGCTGATTTGACGGTGTACGAGTACATAAGTCCCGGGCCAAGCCCAATCTTTTTATAAAATGTGCATGGAATCAAGAAGCTTTTACCAGTTTTGACGATTTGACTCAATAAATGAATACGGTATATATCAGCTGATCGACTTCGACGTCGTGGAGTCCTAAAACGTGTCGAGAATCAAAGATTAAAGGGGTTTTAAACGGTTTTAGGTTTTGAAAAATTGGAAAGTCCGAAAAATGTAGGGAGGACTCCAGCCATTCTTCAAAATCATACAAAAAAAAGAGAGAAAGAAAATATTTTTTTACCACTTGATCCAAGATATTTTCTAAAGATATGATAAGGATTGTAAAGGGTTCGCTCCATGAATTTTTTATTTGATTGTTTCTGGAGGAAAAGTTTTTATATCCGCTGGAGTGCCGGAGGTCCCCGGGTTCATGAGGTTAATCCCGTGATCCTTCAACAGGTATCGTGAGCCACTTTCGCCAAAATAAGAGAAGATTTGAAAATCTCTTATTTTTATATGATCATTTAATGTTTTCTTTAATTTATGAATATTGGTGATTTGAACACATGCATTACATGACATATTAAAATTTTGAATTACGTAAAATGCATCGTCGAGGCCCGCCATCAGAGAGCCCTCGAGGCATTAATACCAATTAACCTAAGTGAACAAGGGCGAGTCCCATGATGTTGCCCAAACCATGACATAGTGACCCTATGCCTTCGAGCCACCACGCACAAGCCGCCACCGGCCCCAGAGGTCGAGGACACAAATACCTTTAGAAAGGTATACCTGCCCTTTTAGCCACTATGACACTGAGTTCTCATTTTAGCCATGTAGAGGGGGCGAAAGCTGGGGGGCAACCGAACTATGATGACTGGAGACTTTAAAGGCTCGCCATGGTTGGGAGGGAAACACGGTCTACTGTGTGATGCGTTGTACACAACAGATGATCACTTTTTCCTCGCCTTTCTCCACGGACGCAGCGTAGAGTGGTAGAGGGCGCCTGCAGGAGATACTTCCAGAGGGAGTGTCCCGCACGCTTTAAGGAAGAGCTTATAGGATAAGTTTGTTCCAAAACAGTTACAGATGCGAAGTCGAGGAGTTCTTAGTTTGGAGCAGGGACACTGCGATTGGATTATGAGCGGAGTTTTTCCGAAATGGCCGACATGTCCCATTTATCGTGACTTAATGGGTTTCAAGACTGAAGAGGGCCCTACGCAGGTCTTAGTCTGCAGATTAGACCACAAAGAGCGCCATGTCTCATTACCAACACGCCTGGTGTAGTAGAGGTCACAGCTAGGGTCGAGGAGCATGGGGCTGAAATCCCAAGCTAAGACCATCAAGGACGTAACTAGGAGTGGGTCGATGGTTCGAGGTTCCAAAGAAGAAACAAGCAGGGAGAAGACACAATGGACTCATAAGAGGCCCAAATGGGGCAAGAATAGCCAGGTCATGAGGCCACTACAGTACTTCCAAGGGTCCAAAGCCGCAGTGTGCCTAGTGGAAGAACCATTGCGGTGATACATCGTACGCACAATGTTTTAAGTGCTGACAGTCGGACACTTACGAGTGCCCATGTGACAGTTTCCATGGATCAGAGGGGATGCATGACGAGGCGCTCTGCCACTGCAGAGGTCATAACAAAGTCGAGCCTCACAGAGGCCCCAACTTACATTTACTAGACCTGAGATTCAACAGCAGGTCGTGCATCCAAAGGACAGCTGGACGACCGTGACATGCTGTTCAGAAGCCATCTGGAAGAGGTGAGGTAAAGACTCAGAGGTCATGATGTACTATCCAAGTTTTTTGAGGTTGACGCTGTGTCTTGATGTGATCCGGTAAGATTTCACTTTATTTCAAAATTTATTTACAAGAACATAGATACAAATTTCATAGATTGTAGATGCAGCACCCCTTCCAGAGATTCATCATACAAACAGAGCAGAAAATGGTCAGATATCAATTATAATGTTTTGAAATAATTAATGCAAAATCGCACTTTAATGGTATTACACGGAATCATCACTCACATCACGCCACCATGGACGCTTTGCAAAGAAGTCTTATGTGACCGGAAACCAAAGATTTTTATGTAAGAAAGATATAATCTCAGTAAGGATGTCCCAGAGACATTGGGATAGATGTCAAAGAGGATTCCGCATCGGTTTGGCAATGAGGGGGTGGAGAGATGATGATACGAGACTGAAGACATTCCTGAATGAGAATTTCGTGATGTGTTTCAGATGATCTTCCGTGATTACCCCCATAAAAGACGATTTTGCATCAGTTAAATTTCGGGACGTAACCTGATTTATGAGCGCCTCTTCAGATGGCCCCCAGAAGAATCTGCAGTGGGATAAATAAAGGTCAATATAAATTTACAGATCACACGTCCTGGGAGCACGAAGCATTTAGAAGAAGAAGGACGGGCGCTGACGGTACTACGGCAGATTTAATATGTAATAATACGTAATCGTGATCCGCTTCCAGACTGACACTTTGATCACCATGTGAGCTAAGGTATTTCAAGATTACTCCTGAATGCACACACCCATGATCATGATATGATGTTCCAAATATGTTATCTGCACCACGATACGCAGATTGAGTCAAGTCATGTTACTGACTACAAACGCCCCGTACCATTTTGATGGATCTCATGAACAGATCTTCGTGCCTTACTTGGGATCAGTTTGTTATCGTGTTTACTGACGATATACTCAATATATTCAAAGGAGAAGAACATGCAAGAGCACTCGAGGATAGTTCCGCAAACATCGCTAAACAATCTACTATATGCCAACCTCGCAAGGTCGCTTGCCTCGACAGTTGTCGCTTTTCAACACAGTTTCGGTATGGGGTCCTAAAGTGATCCACGTAAAGTCGGCCATAATTTAATTGGAAACCTCCTAATGAAAGTGTTTTCACTTTTAGATAAGAGCTGGTTCGCGGTGTATTATCGGAATTGCTGAGGGATTCTCGAAGATACCAAGTACACCTCTTGATCAGAATCGAATAAGGAGAACCGCTTAAGGGTCAAAGGCTTTATCAACAGAGCCTCGATGAACTGGAAGCGAGATCGACCAAACCCAGACTTACAATCTCCATCGTGGCAGGATGGTTTCATGGTATCAGGATGCCTCAAAAAGGCCTAGTCAGGTGTTAATGAGCATGACATGATCATATATGCTCAGCATTGAAGAAGAAGAACATGATCCACACACCCAGAACTGTTAAAGGTTTAAAGATTTACTTCATGGATACTGGGGCATTACTATAAGGGAGCCCTGAGACGCACGATCATAAGAGCTGCGCATCCTCGCTAATGCTGTACGAACCAAATATATGATGAGAGATGATTCAACCCGATCAAGGATTATGAATGTACCTTATCAACATAACCCGAAAGGCGAATGTGGTATGAGATGTTTCCAAGAGGGAGACCCATGAGTTCCATATCGAAGACTCGGTGGGCTGCATCTTCCCCGACTCATAGAATCGAGGTCCTTAAAGAGACTGAACCGATTGCAGTTGGGAGCGCCGTTAGCCACATTTCAGGTACGCCCCGCCTCGACAGACAGGATTAGAGAGAGCTTCGCATTCGTGGATCCACGCATAAGGAAGCCGAGAGGTGGAAGAGAGTCCTGGGGCAACGAGGATTTGGTCATTGAGAGAGGATGGTACCGTGGTCATGGGACAGAGGTTGTGTAAAATTCTGATGTAGGTGATGGAGGAGATTGGTGGAGGAAGCCCATCCCTCCACTTATGTTATGCATCCCGGAAGCAGCAAAGATGTATCATACACCAAAGGAACAATTATCGGGTGGAAGGGGCATAAGAGGGATATTGTGCCTGCCTCCGATGTCTCACATGTCGCCAGGAAAGGTAATAAGCCTGCAGATGACTTCACAAATACCCCGATTCCTCGCTGAAATGGAGAGAATCACTATGGGATTTTCAGGGTAGACTTCCACGTCACGAGCTACCGATATGATATGGGTGATTGCGGGACAAACCGACAAAATCAGCCCATTTCCTACCCACGTGAATAGTGATTCATCGGATAAGTCGCCCAATTCATACGTTAGAGAGATTACTTCATGCTGTGTTTCTTCCAGACTCGCATGGTAATGCCGCTTCCATTGTTTCGCACAAAGATCCCAAGTTTACCCTCATGGTTTCGGGGCTTAGTTTACGTAACGCCCTTGCACGGATCGCATTTCATCACGGCTTCATCCACGCATCTGGATGTAATAATCCGCCGAGAGGACTATACAGACTTTGAGTGATATGCTTAGGCATGTGTTATGGAGTTTAGAGGAGTCAAGACACTCCATCTACCCTCATGGAGTTCGCATACACAACAAAGACGCCAAGATTGGTATGGCCCCTTACAGCTCCTTTACTACTGAAATGTCGAACTCCGCAAACTGTTGGGATGAGGTAGGTAGAAAGGGAAATTAGTAGGTCCTAGATCATTCAAATGACTCGTGATAAAGATCAAGGATATAAGGGATAGACTAAAAATTGCACAAGACCGACAGAAAAGTTATGCGGACAATCGCCGTAGGGACCTAGAGTTCGAGGATATGGTATTTTCGGAGATCCATGGAAGTGGCATAATTAAGATTGCGGGAAACGCGTGGGAAAGTCGAGTCCACAGATATCACGAACAGATTGCTGAAAGGATCGAAGGTGGCATATCGATTGAGTGCCACCGACCATCAAGATTCACAATGTTTTCCATGTTTCTATGCTCAAGAAAATATACTGCACTCTCTGCATGGCTGACGTGAGCAAATCCAGCTGGAAATACAAGAGAACCCACACGGGGCGAGGAAACCAAAGGCATCCTCGACCATCGAGAGCAAGTTCTGCGCAACAAGACTACCTACCGGGTGAAGGTACAGAGGAGCCACAAGAGAAATATAAAGGAGCAATGAGGAGCGATGAAGAGGCATTATCCCTATCTCTTGATGCGGTAATAAATGTTTAATTTCGAGGATCTAAATTTTTATAAGGAGGGGTGGATTGTAAAACCTCAACCTATTGGAATGTTATAATGATAGCTGTTGAACCGATTAGAGGTCCAATGATGAATCGAGATATTTAGAATTTAGAACGCCGACGCTATTTATATACAAAGTGAAAAATTTTTCTTAAAAATTTTCACCTGATGTCTCTAATGAATAGTGATTCTTCTTATTATATCCAGATGGAGTGGGTTTGGTGAGGAATTTTTAAATTTAGTCTTACGCATTTAAACGATATTTAAAAGGGACCGAGATTTAAGCAATAAAGATTCTGGATCGGAATTCGAGTCATACGACATTTTTCTGGAATTGGGCCGAAATGAAATGTCCGAAATTAATCATAGAGTCTATAACGAAATCGAATGGAGTGAAACTGAGTCCGTTCGATAGTTGTGCGATCCGAACGTAATTTATAATAATACGCCATTCATATTTCAGATTTTAACGATTTAAATCCGATTTCGTGATTTTAGAGACCGAACTGCACTTATGAAGGATTTAATTAAATACTACAATCATTTGAAGCTGCAGACGACCATAGAATATTTTTAATGTTTAATCGATATAAAAGCAAGATAAGGCTTTAAAAATGAATAAAATATGATATGGTGGAGATATTTTCTGTGAGAGCCAATCAAACCTTTCTTAATGGCTATGGGTTATGATTAAATAATAAAGTTAATGGAATGGGGGACTCAAGTGAGAATTAACAATGACAAGGTGACACGAAAAGTCCACTTGTCACCAACCAATGAGATTCCAGGCCCGGGCGCAATTTTTTGGCAGTTGTGTGGGTAAAAATCTAAATTCAAGAAGTTAAATTTTATCAAAAGAGGAGAGCTTGGCCGGCCATGAGAAAAGAGAGAAGAAAAGAGAGAAAAGAAAGGAAAGAAAAGAGAAAGAAAAAAACCGTGTTAAGCCAAGGTGGAGCAAGGTGTGAGAGGTGATTTTTTTTCTTCTCCTTCAAGCTCTCCATGATCTACAAGTGAACTTAAGAGAAGCCAAGAAACCAGAAAACAAAGTAAGTTTCTATTTGTGGGAAAGTCGATTTGATGTTTTTCATGCCTAAATGCCTTGATTTCTTGTATGGATGTTAGATTAGTGTTATTTAAGGCTGAATAATGATGATTTTGATATAAGTTGAGAAAGAAATGGATTGAAGTTAGGTTTTGAAAAATAAAGTGAGTGAATTGTTAGGGCTTGATGGTGAATTTTGTGTGATATGTTGAAATGTTGTGGATTACCGAAATTGGAGGTATATGATGGATTGAGGATTAGAGTGAAGAAAATGGAAGAAAAAAATTGAATATGGCTTTGTGCATGTTTTGCTTTAAAAATGGAAATAAGAGAGGTCAAGAGAGTTTGGTAATTTCATTGTTTTTGGGGTGGTGGATATTAACTCAGAAATGCATTGAAATTGGTTAGAAAAAGAAAATGATTGAATTGAGGGCATTAAGGCTGGCTTTAGTAAAGTAAAGGGTATTTGGTTTCTTGCTATACAAGTGGTGAGAACGGGATTAAAGTGAAATGTGATGTGGTCAGTGAAAATGAATGTGAATAGCTGGATTAAATGGAAGTTATGGTTAATGTTTAGTCAAGGGTTTTTCTCAAAAGGTGAAGGAATATCTGATCGAAAAATGGAGTCTAATTTTAAGCAACGGATTGAACCCAGCGAACAAAGGAGTGTAAAACCAATGCTTGAAAATCGAAGTTTTAAAAGTGAACGATTTTAATGTTAAAATGAAAAGTTTAATGTAAATGTTTATATATGTATATTAATAATAATGTAGTAAATGTTATATGTTATTAGTATATATATATATATATATATATATATATATATATATATATATATATATATATATATATATATATGTTTATCTTGCCTAAATATATGTATTATATTAAATTGTTATGTATGCATATGTTAAGGTATTGGTGGAAGCTTAAAATGTGTAAATAAGTGCATATGTATATTTATGATATATGTGTTTTCATGATAAAGTAAAGGAATTAAATGGATTGGCAAATGTATTTTCAATAAATGTTTCACCGATGGTCACTATAACCCTATATGACTCCATATGACCGACATCTACTGAAATTGCTGCAAAGAGATTTAGAAGGAAAAGCAGAAGTTGCTAACCAAGGAGGGAAATAGATTTCAGCTGAATATCCTTACACGATAAGGTGCTATGACTGAACCCTATGCAAGTCGTGAGTTTCTCCAAGCAAATAGTAGTGGTTATAGATTGGATTTGAGACTCGCCCTCATCGTCAAGACTAAACTGCCAAGGTGTATACCCCCGTTCCACTAGGAAAGAAAGCAGCATAAATTGATTTTTTAATTGAATAAGCATTCATTACTTTGATATATACTGAAAAATGTTGTCTAAATGAATAGGTACCACCCGAGCTCCTTTAGCCTTCACTCTTCCGTATGTTTCAAAAAAATATTTATGACCACATAAAGGGCCAGAAGGATCCTGTGTGCTGAGTCGAGCTTAACACGAGAGACGAGTCAGACTCGTATTGTATATATTTTGTATATCATATATGTTGAAAATTTTGTCATGTATATATGTATATATGTATATATATTTTGAAAGGAACTACATGGGCTTTGATTCTCAAAGTGACGAGGTAATGAGGTCGCTTCGCTTTAAGTCCCAGCCAAGCCCAATCTTTTTATAAAAATGTGCATGAAATTGAAGAAGTTTTGAATGTTTTGACGATTTGAAGTGAATAAATGTATATGTGTATATATTGTGCTTGATTGAGTTTTGGATGGGGAGTCCTAAAATGGAAGTTGAGAATTGAAAGATTAGAAGTGTTTTAAATGTTTTCGCAAGTTTTGAAATTTCGGGGAAAGTCCGAAACAGAGGAAACTCTAGCCAATTTTTCCGAAAAATCATGTTTAAAAAAGAGAAAGAAAAGAAAAATTTACTCACTTCGTATCCAGAATATTTTCTAAAGATATGATAAGGATTGTAAAGGGCCCTGCTTCCATGGATTTTTTTATTTGATTGTTTTGAGGAAAAGTTTCTATATCTGTTGGAGTGCCGGGAGGTCCCCTCGGGTTCATGAGGTTAATCCTGGTGGGGATCCTTCATAAGGCTCCTCGAATAATTTTGTCAAATTCTAGTAGTGATGATGGTGACGATAGAGCTACTGTAGGGGTAGCAATGGTTTGGTGGGGTGGCTAAAGTGAAGATAGTAGATACCCGTGACAATCTCAACCGTGGATCCCGTTGGATGTTCCTGGCCAACCCGTGAATTTCGTGGATTTCTCGGGTGACCCGACACTGCCCTAAACTCCATTTATTAAAATTGATATTTTCAAAAAACAAATTGGGCAGATTCTCCTTGTCTTAGAGCCTCTACCTAATATACAACCCGTATAACAAGATAATCATAAATGCATCTGTGGTCTCAAATGTAAGTAGTATTTACCAAGGCTGCGGTCCATCTCACATATCCCCAATATACATCCCTTTACCGGAACCCATTCATTCACATTTAATTCTAAAATATGAAAATAAAATATTTAATTATAGTCCGTAAGAGTTCACCACGTCCTCTACTATACTACATACCCGACTATTTAGACACATTCCAAAAGAATTTAGTTGGCACCTTGATGGCAACATACTTTTTGTTACAGAACAAGTCACAGCCACATCGGGCCTCCTTTATAATCACGTCCGCTTCTGAGCTCGTCTCCTTTGTACACCCCTTGTACCGAAAGGGGGTCCCAAGGATTCGTGAGCAATGCCCAAAGATAAACTTCTCTTATGGCGCTACTCCCACTTAAAATGCACATGCAACGACATGTATAAAACATCCAAATTTATATTCCATATAACATGTAATCCTCTAGTATAAATATCAGGTCATGCATGACGGGATACTATGCTCACAACCCGAGTCCCGAATGACTCTCACACCTATAACACTAAGTGGGAAACCAACAATGTATTTCACCCAATGACTTAAACTATCGACAAACCCTCTAATATTCATCAATTTTCTTTATCAAATCTCATGTGTTTATTCGTTGCAAATTGTCTCACCATGTTTCGCGACGCTTCCGACACTTTCACGAACTTTCATCTGGATACACATGTTTGACCAAGAATGTACTCAGTCTTTCACCCTACGGGAGGGAATAACCAATACCATGCACTACACCCGATCGCTTCGATGCTATGATCGTGAAAGACAGAAATGCAATCATGCCATTTCATGCTATGTCATGCTACATGCAACATTTATAAATTCCGAATAATTATATTTCCTACATATAATTTCCATTAATCACAATTTCCATGTTAATACACACAAATTTCCATCATGCAAGCACATATTTACATGATTTTTACACACAACTGTATATTATTTATTTTTCCAACAATACACACAAAATGGCTCAAATCTTAGACCCATATAAAACAGGGCACCTCTTAGTCCCTTCACGGTCATGAACCATTTTTTTTTGTTCCATTCATTAACAAATTACTGTGATACCAAAACACCTAACAAACTCAATACATCGCCTCCCGGATCAAACTAAACTCTCAACATAAACCTGGATCATTAAAAATAGCGTTCAGAAATCCCGTCCGACTGTCAGAGAATAGTCCCGAAAATTAAGCCCAGACTGTTCGAAAACAGTCCCGAAAATTCCTAAAAATTCCTACACTCAATCCTAAGATTTTGGGACTAAAATTTATAGCCTCTCATGGCCTCAAAGAAAACCCCAAGCCATTGAATGGCTTTCTGAAGCAGAAATATTCCAAGTAGGGAAAATTTTCTACCTCGGGCGTGGGAGTTTGACGAAACTCCAAGATTTTACCCACACGTAGCTCTCTCGCGTGACCGACGGCCTCTTACTTCGACAAAAACCCACCCATCCGATTTCAGAATCTTAGAGAGAAGTTAGAGCCTCTCTAAAATTCTTTTCTCCCCCTCTCACGCACACCATTCTCATTTCTTTTTTTTTTTTCCTTTGACTTTCTTTTTTTTTTCCTTTTGACTTTCTTTTTTTTTTTTTCTTTTTATCCTTTTCTTTCCTTTTTTTTAAATTTGGATACATGACTCACATTGTACCATATGTCCATGAACTCATCTGAATCCGCTTTCGACCCAAGAATGGATATTTTCGCCTAATTTTATTTTGAGTTCAACTAACTCAAGTCATTTCTTAACTTTCGATATTTTCAGAAAATCTCGCATCGGGAGTCACCGCAACGACATCAAAATCGTGAAAAATATTCGACTATTTCCGTAATTCGACGAAACTGCTTTAGGTCATCGGATTTCTCATGGCATTTAATCTAACGGCGTAGTCTATTTCGTCATCCGAGATCTAGAGAATTTTCTAAGTTTCCTTGAACCATTATGGAATTTTATTATTATTATTATTATTATCATTTTGCCTGTTTTGAAATTTTCTAATTTTCTCGGGTTTTGCAACACCAGTGGGTACAATGGAGCAGGTGGTGACATTGGAGCAAGCGGTGCTGTTGATAGTGGTTATGTTTATCAATTTGATCATGACATGTTATGGGCAATGTGGAAATGCAAAAATTATGAGTTGCCACAAAATAATCGACGATTTGTGGCAAAGTGGGGAACAACGAAAAACACATGGAAAGATCGACTATACTTCCTAGTGATGTGATGACTATTCCAAATGGTGCATTACAAATGCAATTAAATCAGATTACGAACACTTCCAATCATTAGCCTAGATCAATACTACTTCAAGGAGTGAGATGGATCCTATCATAACTTTGGAAGTAGTGATAATTCTTCCAATGCTTTTAGTGGTATGATTTAATCAATATTCAACTACTAGAACAGCTAGTATTCTGTTGGATATGACCAATCTTCTGATAGCAGTAGCATTGCTTATCGAGGTTTTTGATACTATTAGCATGGTGTTCAGCCCGAGCAATCTCTAAGGTCATATTTTCCTAATTATGGATCATCAAGCTAATCATCTCAGCCAACACATTCAAGTGATAAACAATTCTTTCAACCACATTCTCATCATGCAAATTATCGTCCCCATTTGTATGCTCGTCGTAGGATTAATGATGATGATAAGATTTCTTGAGCTCTCACATCATCACGTATTTGGACAACAGATTTGATGACATTTTGTTAAAAAGATGTTTCAGGTTCGATATAAATAATTTATTTTGTTACCATTAACATACATAATATTCTTCATTTAAGGCCATTAACTATTTAAATAATGTTAAATATAGAAAAATTTGTTTTATTAAATTTTTAGCTTACTTAATGTTATATATATATTTATTAAATTTATATAATATTTTAATAATTTTTAAATATTTTAATCATCTTATTTTGTTTAACGGCCGATACATGACCGATATGTCTCTAATCACTGAGTTGAATGACTCGATACCTCGCGATTTTCGGAACGCGCCTCTAATAAGACAACATGCATAGAGTTCAGTTCGAATGGATTATTATATTGTTTTGGTACTTGACTTTTATACGATATTAACCTAGAATTATTTGAAAAAAGAAAATGATTTTTTAATAATTTTTAGTAGGATCAGCTTTACAAAAAGTTCCATTTGATCAATATAATTGAATGTTATCAGGTTTAATTCGTCTACACAATGAAATCGTCCGAAGCCGGCAGCTCTGTGAACTAGCTTGTATACGCTTTTCTATCCCAAATATTTTCTAAAATTTCAGATTGTTTTGACTTCCAACCTATTTAATGTTGTTAAGTAGGCCATTTTGTTAAAGATTGTTTCTGGTTTTAATGCTGGAAGAAACTGAAGATTGTAAGAAAACATCGGCTGCACAGAAGATTTGATTATTATAACTTCTAATAATCAAACCATTCTATATCTCTTATCGTATTCCATCAACCAATTATATCTTTAAGTGTAAGGAATGATATAGCACTGTTCTGATTCTTTAATATAATGGAATAATTATAAACTTAGAAACTGACATTTGTACCGACTAGTTTTGTTGGGTCTAAGATACTTGCAAAACAAAGCTACTTACAGTATTTTTCTTAGAACATGGCGTCATCTTCCAAGAGAATTCTACTCTTCCAAATACATACTACTAACTTGATCAATGGAATATAAAGTGAGAAAACTGACTTGTTAATTACATGGAAAAAGCATGAACTTTAAGGGGGAAAGTAGGATTGTAGAGGGAGAAGTTGAAGAAATGCTGATCAGTCCAAATGAACCAGCGGTATGACGGGAGGACTAAAACTTCGTTTCGCCTATTTCGGAAGTAGCAGAAGCATTATAGAAGTGATAGACCAAAATGCGTGTTGGAAGGAAAATGGAGGAAGAACTTGAAGATGGGAAAGACTAAATGATGAGGGGAAAGAGGCTACTTGTATTATTAAAGGCTCCTTGTTTTTGGCTTGATTTCAAACTCCAAGATATTAAATTCTATTTCTACTAGGTACCACCTCCTCAACACAAATCTAATCTAATGGTTACAAATGACTTTCTAGAGTTTTCTTTGAAATTCTAAAACTACCCTCATTCTAGACAACTCCACGGAAATATCTAGAACAAACATCTAGAAATTGGGCTCTCTTATGAACCACATAAAACTAAAGCCCAAAAAACTAATAACCCAAAATCAACAATACTTTAGATGACTAATAAGGCCCAGGATCTAGTTTATATTTCAACACTCACACTTAAACTTGATTTCGTTACTCCAATCAAACTTCTTAGCTTGGTGAAGTCTTTTTGGTTGAGTGGCTTGGTGAAAATATTAGCTACTTGATCAGGAGACTTCACACACTCTAGCTGCACATCCTTCCTCATGATGCATTCTCTGTTGTAGTGATAGTAGGTATCAACAGCTTACCGCTGGAAGACTCCGGTTCTAGCCAAAGCTATTGCACTCGCTATCGACTTAAAATTCGGGTCGTAGATTTCAAATTCAAAATTCATTGACACCAACCTCGCGGAATGACAGCAATGCTCAGCGACCGACATTTCACGGTAACGGCAGAGAAACCCTCCCTAGACGGGGAGCTCTACCCAAATACAATACTAGATAAACTCCGCATTTACCCTGGTCTCAACATTCAATATATGCAAGAGCATATATATCCAATACTACCACTGGGCCCATAAACAAGAGGTGACTAATGTACAGCAATCCGCGAAACCAACTATATACCCAATAGCTACAAGAGTTAATATTATTTTCACTCTTAAACAATATGTATTAAACTGAAGAGTTCATCATACTATAAACTACCAAAAAGTCATATTCCGCTTCTGTAACTCAAATTCAGATAAGTCAGCTTCTGACGCTCCCACCTATAAAAAGCGGGGATCCCATCGACGCGAAGCACGCCAAGAGAGAACTCGCCTGCCGTGGCTACTTACCACCTAAGTGCAAAGGCAATGTTCCAAAGTAAACACACATTCAAGCAAAATGCATGATCCTACTCAACGCCTACACGACCAACTCCGTGATCCCGAAGTCCTCATCGACTCTCTCACACTCGCCTTAGCCTCGTATGAGAAGATTAATTTTATTGGCCAGACAACCCTCCGCGTGTATATATATCAATCGGGCTGGCCCGACGATTGATATATTACATGTTTGTGGACTACTCCATGAATATATATCAACCGCCGCTCCGACTATGATATATTATTTGTTTTGTGGACTACCCCATGAATACCAATATTTTAGACTACCTTCAACCATTTTCTAGACTTCATCTCACGTACCTTAACCTTTATACCCTAGATGTTCCAAAGGCATATGGAATGCATGCGCATATTTCCAATATGTTTAATCACGCGCAAATATATAAATACGAATATACACCTACATAATCCAAATCACACAATCACAAGTATGTAATTTTACAACTCATACTTCAAAATTAGCTCATTCGCTAATGATCAAACACGAGCGATTTAATTTAAACTCATCACTCCAAACATATTCACACAAAATACATTTTCGTGATTATTCATTCCTGGGAATCAAGAAACCTAAAGCATATTCTCAAGACCAATAAGTCATCTATTCACTTTAGAACTCGCATTCACTTCACTGCTCAAAATTTCTTCCAAACCAATAAGGCGATTAATAAGTAAAATACCTCACCATTAACCTAATCAGTTATGGAACGGCTGCCACGGCCGCTCCATTTTTTCTGTCAAAATTTTATTAATTCGTCCCAAGTTCAGATCGATCCAAACTACTCCTGCCGCTATCTCAACCCAAACATCGACAAAACACTTAAAAATAAAATAAACTCGCGAGTGAGAACTTCACTTCTCGAGTCTATAAACTCCATAAACCGGCATTCCACAAAGAAAGCCCCTCTCCGCGTAGAAAGAGCCCTCTTGTACCTAAAGCCGCTGATCTGATCATACAGACAGAGAAGTCCCTCTCTAAAAATCCTTCAAAAAACATACACTGTAAGAAAAATGTGCTCCATCTGACGTTTAAGCAGTCATATGAGAGACGGTGTCATATTGATAATTTCACATTGCTGGATTGAAAATCAATCTAAAACAACATTATTCCTCTTTACTGTAATTGATATTCCTAAGACTCACCTCGACCATCCATTTTCATCATTTCTACTATACCACTTATGGCACATGAGTTACATGTTATATGTGACTCGGCATCGAACCGCTTTACTAAGACCAAACGCGACGTCTCGAAAAACGTGTCGACCACTCGTCTTAGACCACCTAAATTTACGTGCTAGCTAGATTTCTACAGACGATCTAATTAGAACCGCTTTGTCATCCGAGATCTAGAGAATTAACATGATTTTAACCAAATTACAATTAGAATCGAAATTACGATTTTGCCCTTTTCCGTAAATTCAATTTCTATTCCATGTGCTCATTCCTCTTGTGTCAGACCCAACTCTTGATATAAATTTTGAAGCCAAATTGCATGACAAACACATGAAGTAGCTGCTTAATTAAAACATTTTTTAAAAATTTTATTCATTCATTGTTGTTTTTTTTTTAATTTATGTATTAAAATATTATTTTGTGTGATAAATATATTAAAGTAAATTAAAATTTAATATATATAAAACCCGGGAAAATTATAAATTTAAAAAAAAAAGGGCAAAATGATAATAATAATAATAGATTGTCATAATGGTTAAGGGAAGCTTAGAAAATTCTCTAGATTTCGAATGACGAAATGGACTATGCCATTAAATTATTCTGAGAAATCTAGTGAATCTTAAATGTTTCATCGAATCTGGTAGACACCAAAATATTTAATAGGATTTATGAAGGAGAGGTCACGACTCCGACTAGATTTACAAATTCTCATGTGGTTTTGAACACTAAGCCAAGTTCATTTAAACTAAAATTGAACTGAAAAATAAACAAATGACGGTAGAACAACGATGAGAGATGAATATTGGCGCCATGTACCAAAATAAAAATAAAACAAAAGAAAAGCAAAGGATAAAAAGAAAAAAAAAAAGTCAAAAGAAAAGAAAAGGAGGAGGAGGAGGAGACGGAGGGACTGGGAGCGTGGGATGAGAGAGGGAGGAGAAAGAAGCTCTAACTTCTTACTACGATCTACGAAGATCGAGTGGTCAGATCTTGTCGGGGCAAGATCTAGAGTTCATCTACTCGATGAGGGCTACGTTGCATCAAAACACAAAGATTTCACCACATTACAAAGAGTCGGGAAATCAAAGGTTTCGGTTTAGGGAGTGTCCACTGGATTTCGAATTTTTTCACGCTTCCAGAGTGGTGTTTTCTTCCTGCCTTGCGACCCTCAAGCAGCAGTGTCCATGTTCAGATTTTTTTATCGTGAGTGACTGGAATGTATGAATCGATTGTGTTATACTGTGTTATTCATAATGTAGTCCGAGTTCGGACAGAGTACAGTGGATTATAGGGTTTATTCTCCTACTTTTATTAATTTCATCAGGCCATTAATGACGTATTTATTTCTTTGGGGGTCAGAAATCAACAGGTGGGCACAGCTTTTTTCCCACATTGACCTAGTTTAGATGGTTGGAACGATTTTTCGACCGCCCCGGATGAACCTAGGGTCGATTTGTTCAAATCGTTGTTTTAAATTGTCGACAAATTTGGAAATGTGTTTCAGGTTTTCAAGGCTATGTTGGTAATGACTTGGTACTCCAAATTGGGACTCCGGGCTGGTTACAGGTGAATGTGGACACTTCCAGACAATTTTGGTGAAAATAGTATAAATGGGGCAAAGTTTTGTTTCAGTAATATATAAAGAGTGTTGCCGCTTATGCTACAGCCATGGCACAAAGACACATGACTGGGATTCAGCGCTATTTCTAATGAATGTTCTAATGACTATAACTTCTTCAATCGAATCATTTCGCTATGTTCTTAAACTCTATGTAAAGGCCATTGAGTCAAAAATCTATCCATAAAATGTGAGGGGAAATTGGTGTCCACAACCTTGCTGAAAGTTGGTGTTTGTATCAAGTGTACAGATGGGACACAGTGGTCATATTTTTGATTATGTGCCTCCAACTTCGGACGATCATATCTTTCGCGTACGAACTCCGATTCGTGTGTTCTTGGAATCTACGGAAAGCCCCTTGAGTCTAGAATTTTTCCATATGCATGTGAATGGCATTTGGTGTCCACATAGTTTTTGAAAATTTAATTGTAGCACCAAGTGTGCAAATCACTTGGTCGTGGATAATGCTCAGGGGTCTAATGATTAGAAATCAGGTGGCGTTGGTTATGATTTATATGTACAGTGATGTAATTGATCCAGAGGCTTGGGAAATACATGAGTTTGTATGATTGGAGGCCATTACATGGTTTGTTGTAGGCTACTTAGACCTGATATACGCAAATTAGGCCTAGAGGTTAAAGTATGTCGTTACCTCGGCGGTAATGACTTCATGATGTCAATGTATGCGCAGTATTGATATTGGCATGAATCGTGTGAATTAATTCGAATTTATGTGTTCATTGATATAACTTTCCAATTGATGCATGGGTTGAAATGCATGAGTAGGCATAAGATATAGTACACTATATATATATATATATATATATATATATATATATATATATATATATATATAGAGTTATATATAGGTATATATATATAACATGGTGATAGGCAATGGCATATTGCATTGCATTTATGCGCAAGTACATAATTTAGATGAAATGTGTGAGGCATGGGAAAATCAGCATTGTGTTTGATCTTGATGTTGGTTTCGGTCTAGGGACAAAGTCCTAAAATGTTGCATGAATAATCGGAGGTTGTCTAACATGGCGTTTGAACAAGCAATTTTTGTCGTGAAAAAGGTCTAATAAACTTTTACCTGAGGGTTGTCCCACCAAATTAGTCAGAGTATGTCCAATAAACTACATCGGAGGATTGTCCAATAAATTTTGATATCGGAGATTGTCCAATGAGTTTTCAAAAGAAAAAATATTTTGTTTTGAAAAATGCTTTTTCATACATGAAGACACAAGTTGAGAGAAGTTGTGAGAATTCTGGTACAAGGATCATGAGGAGTAGCATCTCATTCATGTCATAGATTATATTCTGTGACTGACATAATCGTGGATTGGAATGCTTTGTACGATTCATTGCACGCGCATCTTGCGTGCGAGTAGCCTGGCAGATTATCACTGGGCTGGCTTTGCTCACCCCATCGTAATTTATTTAAGTCACAGAATTAAAGCATTCGTGAGACGACATTCTAGAGGCTTCGGATTGAGAACATAAATTCCCCTATCAGGGCTTTTTATTATTTATTTGTAAATATATGGTTACTTATTTATAAGAGTATAATTTAAACTATGGTTTGGCATTTTATAGTCATGCTTATATGTTTGGAGTATGGATAAAATGAGCCCTACGTGGGCATTTTTGACTGTGATGCGGACCCAGATGGTCGTTGTATAATATTGGCCATGTTACCATATAATACAGGCATGTTGTAACAGAGTTCTATACAAAGGAGATCACTATTTTCGCAATCACAACTGGGCAGGACATGGTGTGTGGCCTGGGTTACTGATATCATAAGTATTTCGCGAGTTGACATGTTGTCAACGAGACTCCCGAGATAGGGGTGTCACAATATAAATACATTGATGTATAGCAACAATTAATCTTAATACACTAATATTTTAGATTTTCATATAATACTTTTATTTATGATTTCAATATTTTTTGCCTTGTATACTTTTATGTTTTAAGGAAAAATAAGGATTGTTGTAGTGTACAAGGTAATGACACTAATTGTATAAGACAAATGTACTAAATATTAAGGATGTATAAGTTTGCATTTCTCACAGGGTTTGAATAGTTTTTTTTGCGAAATATTTTTTTCTATGTTGTATGCTAATACAAACTTAGTGAGATACTTTATATGCATTCTGCATGTCATATTTAGTCAGACATAATAAATAATATAGTACATGTTTATATCATAAACTTCCTTATTTAAAATATGGAAAATATAGTTGATATAATTTTTCCCTTATTTTCTTCACCACAACAATGATAACATGCATATATTAATTTTTAATAAGGAAAAATAGGTTTTTTTGTAGTGTACAAGGTGATTACACTAATCGTATGTCAATGATCTAATTTTTAAAGTAATATGTATGTTTTCATTTTTCATATGATTTTTATTTGAAATATTTTTCAAGTCATTAATAATTTAAAAAAATTCTTAGTAAAAGATATTATTCACATAGTTTACATTTATAACAAAAATAAGCAATTATTAGTAATATAACAAAAAATAAATAAATAAATATTTTAAGTTTATTAATTTATTTATTGCTATAGGTGAATGTATTTATAAATATTTTCATTTTATAGTTCAAAAAAATATAAAATGAAATGGAAATTCATTTTTAAAGTAGTTTTATAAAATGAATATGTAAGGAGTTAAAAAAAACATCTTGATGAGTATGATCAAACAATATTTATAAATAAATAACTTACATTAGTCAATTTAAGGAAAACAATAATTTGACTTTTTAAAATCAACCAAACCTCAAAGAAGAGACTTGTACACTTTTTTATACACTGCTAATGTCTTGTATACTAATGAAAACGCCATACAATGTAACAAATCCTATAAATCTCATATTAAATGTATACATATGCTTGTGTTTCTATTATTAGTGATTTATAAAAAAAGCACAAACACAAATACATTTTTCTGATCCATTATTTATGTTTTTATTATTATTAGCTTTATTATTATTTATATATATTTTGTTTATTCTAATTTTAGTTTTTAAATCTTTCTTTCAAAATTTTTTATTTTAAAATAAGTTTATACTCTAAAATAGGTTTAAAATTTTAATTTTGAATTTCAAATTCAAAATTAGATTTAAATTAATTATATGAAATATTTTAAAAATGTGTTAAATTTTAAAAAATTATTTATATATTATAGATGAAAATTGATTTCTATCAAAAAACACAAAAGAAAAAAAGAATATGAAAATGATTGCAAATTAGGTATATTAAAAAAAAATGGAGGTTAAAAGAGAAAGCGGACGGGGCTCATTAGGTAAGGCGTGGTTGAAGGAAATGGGGTAGTATTGGTATTTTTGAATTTTTGTGTCCTTGAGGCAGCCACTTGATATCAAAAGTTTTGGTTTAAATTCTGATGCTTTCATGTAAGTGTAACGTTAAATATGAGACCCATGAAAACCATAAACATAATTGCCCTGGGTGCATTTGTAGGTTTAAGAGCTTATTTCCTTTCGATTCTCAAATATACAAAAGCAACCTAAAAAGCTCTATCTGCTATGTTATTGAATTGCACAGAAGCAAATTGGTATGTCTACTGAGGGTAGAGAGAGAGTGAGATATATATATATATATATATATATATATATATATATATATATATATATATAGAGAGAGAGAGAGAGAGAGAGAGAGAGAGAGAGAGAGAGGAGAGAGAGAGAGAGAGAGAGAGAGAGAGGTCTTAAAGATAAAGAGAGAATAATGAACGTATAACTGCAAACTCAGTGATACTACGGAAATTTGCAAACAACTGGGGCTGAGGAAAAGTGTTGCATACATCAAAGAATGCCTTTAACTCTGCAGAGCATGGGCCCATCATTGTTGTTCAAACGATAATCCAAAACCAGTGTTGACACACAATCATAAACGCCATAAGCCATTGCACTTCCTGTGCATAAACTAACTACAACTATGATAAGAGAGAAGGAGAAAGTGTGTCAAATTTGTGGTCAGATTCTGTTGCAAGCACAACTAAGGGTCCACCCTTAAAGGGCTGTTTGGGAATTTTGTTTTCTGTTGCCAAAATATATAAGGCACCAAAAAGGGGTGGGAGTTAGTTAAGATTTTGTAGAAAGAATATTACCCCTGAAGTTTGGGCAGAGCAGGTTTCCTCTCTGAGTCTTTCTCCAGCTTCTTTATTTTTTCATTGTTACACAATATTATTGAAAAGAAATTATACAAACCAGTACCCATTTACCCATTTTTGCTCTGAGGCCGTGCTGAGTCCTGAGCTCGAATATTGTCTAATTTGCTATCTCCTTCTTCAATGAATGCCAACCAGAATGGAATCTCGGGGTGGAGGTACTAGAGCCCAATGTCGACGGAATAGAGAAGAGCTTTAGCAGGTGTAATCGGAGATCGTGAACGTTGGTCGACTGGAAGCTAACTAGGAAGACTTCAAGCGAAAGTTTGGATTCCCTGATCGAATTGCTTTCCAATCCGCATCCTAAGGGGATGTTCTGCAGATGAATGGTGGAGGTGAACTGAGTCACGCAGATGAGAGGGAGTCGGAGGTGGATAGCCGTGGATATGGGGCAATTTTTCAGCGATTAACTGAGAAATGGTGACGAATCGCCACCGCCATGAAAATATGAGCGCACCTTCAATGGCGGTAGATCCTCTCGGAGTAGCTGGCGAGATCTGAGCAATATTTCCAGATCCATGTATAAGACATGCTGAAACTGGAGTTGCCCTTGATTTCAATGGAGGGAACGGCCCTCCATTGGGCTTCCTAGCTGGCGGATACGAGTCCCGACCTCACATGGGCTCAATTTCTCAAACAACTACTCCGTCGATACGCCGAGGAGATGACGGCCAACCCATACGAGTTCTTAGCCGCTACGAAGCAAACGGGAATTTGAGACCAGAGCGACGCAAATCCATGGGTTAACAGATTAGCTCTATTTAGGGCTATTTCTCAATGGGTTGTGGGAAGACATTAGGGTACAGATTTTCCAGAAGGATGCAGTTGACATTTTTTAGTCCATGGATTTGGCTCGGGAGGTGGAACGCAAGCTGTTGGTGGAACATAGTGACCGACATTGCCAGGTCGTGCATGGCATGCGACATCTCAGTGAACCCTAAGCCGCTGTTTTGGATAGGTTTTTGGGACACAAGAGCCAAGCTCGTTGGGCCAAAACCAGCGGCCATTGGGCCTCGGCCCCAGCCAAGAAGCAATGGGCCTCGCCCCCCACCAGCACTCGCTGGCCCTTAGTTCCCAGCCCCCCGAAGGAACTAAACCCCTCAGCCAACACCCCAACTTCACTTATGACCCAAACAGTGTTTCCAAAAGCGTTTTTGAGGTATGCTTCAAGGCGAGACAATCGAAAATGCGTTGAGGTGTCCCAAAAAAAGCACATAACATAGAAGGCGCATGCCTTCTCACCCGCGGAGTAGAAAAGGCGTGAAAGTGTACATCTTCTCAGCCGAGGCATAGAAATTGTACGTCTCACAAGATCCCCAAATTAACATTAAAAAAATAAAATTACAATTATAAAATATAAATTCAAAATACCTAACCCTAATCATTTGTTTTTTAAACAAAAGGAAAAGAGAAATCAAATAAACCCTAGCATGTGGCAATGATCCTTGCTTTTCTGTTAGCATCGGTTTTCTGTTGGAATCATAGCTCCTTTTCCGTCGGAATTGCTCCTCTACATCGCATCGCCTCTCCATTCTCTCCATAGGGAGCTCTCTAATCATCTCCAAGTAAGGCTCCTTCTAGACTGATTTTCTCTTGCCCTTTCTATCGGGTTGTTGCAAACTTGGGTCGGGCTTTAAGGCACCAAAATTACCAAATATATATCCCCTGTTCGGTGGGGCATTGAGCATAAGAATAGTAGCAAATATATTGTTTTTATGGAAATTATGAAATTATGGAAGATTGCCATGATTTTTCGTTCTTTTTTAATGAATATTAGCAAATATGTTCATTTTCTTGATTCCCTTTTTCTCTTCCCCATATTTTAGCAAATATATTTGCTAAACACAGCTGGTCATTAATTTTTATGTATTTTTTTTAACAATTAGTATAAATTAATCCTATTTTCATACCAAATCAATGTAAATTATATTTGCTAATATAATTATCCTATTTTCATAAAAAAGATAATCCATAAAATAAAAATATTCAAAATAATTGGATAAATCTAAAATATCCCCAATTTACATATAAAATTCCAAAATAATTGATAATTTATATTGGATAAAAAAAAGTAAATCATTTTTCGTAATTGATAAAATTTTGTTTGATGTATAAATCCGAATTTGGCAAAAAAAAAATTAATTCTTTAAAAAGATTACCACAATTTCATGCTATAATTCAATAGAACAAATCATGACTCAATTTGCTTATAAATAAAAATCAAATTATATAATTTATAAAATAATTTAAAATTTTGTATTCAATTATGTCTTTTTAATTGAATAAATTTAAAATATCCCTAATTTGTATTCAATTATGTCTTTTTAATTTTTATACAAATTGTGTTTTAGTTAATGTGTGTGTATTTTTAGAATGAGTTCCACAAATTCAAGTACCTCGAGAAAATATTTTGTATGAAAGTATGTTATTGAAATTCTCAAGGAAAAATATTTGAGATGTAAATATGAATGTAAATTTAAAATAGTAAAGAAAAGTGAAAAAGTAAAAAATTCAATTGAATAAATGATGTCAAAAAAAATTTCAATTCAATAAATTATTTTTATATATATTTAAATTTATTCATTTTTATTATATAAATCTAAATAATTTAATTATATATAAATTTGTAATGATAATAAGGCCTTTTTTTTTACAACAACAAAAGTCCTAGGTCCTATTTGGTTCAACCGTCAGCTAATAGCTGATTATAAATTACTGCTTGGTAAAGTAGCTGATAGCGGGTAGCTGATTGAAGGTAAATTTATATAGCTATGATTGGGAGATATAAAAACAATGAACATATATATATATAACAGTGATAATTGGTGCTTATAGTTGATAACTGATTATTGTTTTTGCAATGACTTTGAGTGAGACTAATAGAGATGGATAAAAAAATAAGTCAAGAAGTGATCAAAAGCTCACTCAAAACCATGTAAATACACAAGCAAAAAGACCAAGTGGTATTCTCGATTTTTTTTAAAAGAAAGAATTGAAAAAGATCTCTCTTTTTTTTTTTAAGAATTCTAAATGGAGATAAATGATTGGACTTGAGATTTAACTTTAATCTTGTTTTTTATGAAAATTTACTTTAAAATTTTGTTATTGAAATGTTTTCGTTTTGTTTAAATAGTTGAAGTTTACGGCTCATCGTTTTTCTTAGATAAAGTTTAGAATTTTTATTTATGGTAGAATATTATAGAGCTCCACGGAAAATTAGCTAGAATTCTAATAGAAACCATAATGTTGACAGAAAAGGTGTGTAATGTTTTGCTTGATCATGTGGAAATTATCCTTGACTTTGGATACGAGGATGTTGGGAGCAAAGGAATGACAAGAACATGAGCTTTTAATGTCAGTGAAGGATGTGTAGTTATTGAGATTTTATGTTTTTATATATCATATGGTGTCTCTCTTATAATATAAGACGACACTTCTAAATAGAAGTAGGTTGAATTAAATCATAAGAATACATGGGTTATGGCTATACACCTTATTTTCTTAGGATTGTAGTTCAATTGGTCAGAGCACCGTCCTGTCAAGGTGGAAGCTGCGGGTTTGAGACTCGTCAGTCCCGACTGAATCAATGAAAAAAATAAAATAAATTTATTCTACTTATCTATCTATTTTATTTTTTTGTGAAAAGAGTAGCAAGGAACAAATTTTCATTCCTAAGGAAAAAGGAAGGAGGATGCTTATTATATATATATATATATATATATATATATATATATATATATATATTACATTCGAATTTCTATTAAACAAATATGAGAATTTCCATTGCTTTATCTAGCACCGTTGTTATTACTGTTTTGTTTATTGGTTATTTTGTTTTTTATTTTTATGGAATCTTGTTTGGTTTGTGCTTGATGTCCAAGCACTATCAAAAAATAATTTGGAAGGAAGGAAGAATTTCATAATTTGTTTCTTCACTGGGTGTGTGTTTTCTTTTAAATTTTTTCACAAATATTTTAAAAATTCATCTCCACTCTGTTAGTTGCTTTAGTTGTTGTGAATTTGAAATAAAGAAAAAAAAAATCAAAAATTTTAATTTTATGTTAAGAGGTTTCTTTGGTTTGAGAGTTGAAAGAAAAATTGAATCTTTTAGATTAATGGGGATTACAGGGGTCTTTGAGGTCTTGGTTACGTAGTGAAGGCTTGGAGAGGGGTTGCAGAACTTCAGAAGTTCAAGGATGAAACTTTACCTATTAAAAAAATTAAGGAAACAAAAAATATAAAAGGATTGGAAGGGGAACTTTTGAGGTTTCCTCTTGCATGCATATCTTGGTTCTTTTTTGTGTTCAAAATGATCTTAAAGCTTTCAAGTTCTTTTTTCTTCATGCATAAAATTTTGTTCAATTTCTTCATATATATGGGACATGTTTTTGTGTGTGGAGGTATGGGGTTTTGGGTTGGGTTACTGGGTTTGTGGGGGAGGAACATTAATTTGAGTTGGATATTAAACTATTCTACTAAAGTTTGTGATGATCTATTGGTTTGAATGGCAACAAATTTTTTAAATCTGGATTAAATGTGAGCTATTCAGAAGATGATTGTTATCTGTGCAGGTGCATTTACTTTTTGCATCATTCTTATTTTTTTCATTTCTTTGATTTTTTTTATTAAAATATATAAACAGTTCCAAACCAAGGGAACAGTCTCGATTGTGGAGAAGTATTCCTGCAATCAGACACTGCAAGAGGTTATTGTTACCGTGCTGGTCCCTCCTGGAACCAAATCAAGGTTTATAGTATGTGACAAAGAAAAACCATTTGAAGGTCGGGCTTAAGGGCCAGCCTCCAATAATTCATGTGAGTGTTGGTTGCTTATTTCTTCAAGTCTTGTAATATTTTTTAGGCGCTATTATTTCCATCTTTTTTTAATTCTTACTAAGCATATGATTGCTTTTCATCTCTGATTTTGCATGTTCAAACATTTAAAAATTTGCTTCCAACTTTTGGCAGTTGGGTCATACCGAAAAAAAAGAAAAAAAAGGATACATAGGTATCCTCAGATTGTGTTAATTCTTACAGGTTTCTTTTGAATTTGGTTTGCTTTTCCGCAGGGGGCTTTCTATTCTTGACTGGCTCAGAGATAGTTCTGGAGAGGGAGGATCTGGATTGATTTGTTTTGAGAATCTTGAAGTGCAGCGAAGTTGGTGGCAACACTGGCGTGGAGGGGGTTGCTGCCAGCTACGGCGTTGCTGCTAATGATATGGTACTTCACCATTCACCATGTATTCTGTTTCTTCCATTGATTTTTTATGAATGAGAATGATAGAACAAACCCAATAGTGAGTATATGATATTTGATCTGATGATTCTGATCATAATTAACTTCATTTGGGATAAACATGGATGCATTTCCTCCTTGCAGGCATCACTGATATGGCTTATTACTCTGACGTTTTGCTGGTTCCTTGGTGGGTTTCGTTCATTATGTATAGTTTGTGACTACTTCTGTTATGTTGTTCAAGTAAGGGGCATAAGAGAGTTGTTTGTCATTTTATTCAATTATTGTAGAAAAGAATAGATGTTGTAGGCATTAATTTTTTCTCTCTTTTTACGAAAGATGCTGGTTGTAAACATTTTGTATTGATAAAGAAGGTCTTAGGATGTAACCTTAAAGAGTCCAACTTTCTACATGACCAAGTTGATGCTTGTTCAGCCATTTGTAGGATAAAACATTTGCATCATTGGGATGCTGCAAAGTTGTTCATATAAACAGCAGATAGTATGGATTCTTGGGTTTCTTAAAAGTATAACTATCTATGAGGTTCAAGGAAAGGTCTCATTGAGGGAAGGCAGGACAAGTTTGCATGTGAAATAAGCTTTAAGAATTTCTTGGACTTCAAGTAGGAAACTCTACGTTCAAAAAATCCATTTGTTATATTCAATATGATCTTCATATTTGGACATCCCTTTATAATATGCAAATCACAAAAGGAATCCTTCTCCAATCTAGGTTGTAAAGTAAAAATCTATGAGGTAAAAGAGATTGTAGAGTTCTAGAACCATCACACATGAAAAAGAAAAGGATGTTCTCTTTTTCTTCTTCTTAAAAAGATGCTAAGGAAAGAGGTTGCACTCCATGTGTAGTAGTAAAAATAAAACACAAAACAAAGAATACCAACAAGCATCTTCCTTTCGAAAGAGTGCCAAGGAAAAGGGGCACCGTACGTATAAGAATTATACGTAAACTACGAAATAAAGAATCCAACACGTATCTCTAGAAAAACATCCTTGTAGCCTATGTTATTTGGTACCAAGACTATCTATAAGTCCATCATTGAGAATAAATTTGGGTTGGACTCTTATGTGGTTTGAGGCAGTCACATGTTTGAAAATAAATTTGGAAACTAGTCCGGTGGGAGGTGTTGGTAATGCAGATTTTTTGGCTTTGGGGTTGGGTTATAAGGTTGGAGTACTACTGCCCTCTTCTTACTTAAGGTTCCCTCTAGGCACTCCCCATAGATTGGTGGCAATTTGGGATGGAGTGGAAGAGATAGATATTGAAAGCGCCTAGCCTTATGGAAATATCAATACATTTCAAAGGGAGGAAGGCTTACCTTTATTTGGAAAACACTGTCAAACATGCCCATGTACTTTCTATCTATGATCCGGATTCCAAGAAAAGTGAGATTGAGGCTCAAAAAAATCCAAAGAACTTGGGGAGGGGCCATTGAAAAGAAAACTCACATTGTGAAGTGGAAGATTTTATGTACAAGTAAATAAAAGGGAGGCCTAGGCATTCGTTGTTTTGGGACCTTTAACAAGACCCTGCTAAGTAAGTGAATTTGGAGATTCGCTACAGAGGATAATCCCCTTTGGAAGAAGGTGATAAGCTTGAAATATGGTGTGGAAGTAGGGTGATGGTTTTCTAAAATTAGGAGGGGGTGTATGAAGTGGGATTTTGGAATGTGATAACGAAAGAAGCGACTGTTTAAGGGAGATTAGTGAGTTTTCTGTGGGGATGGAAGGATAATTAGTTTATGGGAAGACAAATAGGTGTGGCCTTCTACCATGTGTAAAACAACAAAAATGATTTTATCTTACTCATTGTCAGGTTAAATATGGCAGAGAAAAAAGTGGCCCTTCTTTTCTTTTCTTCTTACAGAAATTCTTTTGTGTAGATCCTTCTAATATAAACTCTAGAGACATCAAAGTGAGATAAAGATTTCCTTAGTTAATAAAATTCTAAAATTCCCTTTTGTTATTTTTCAGAGGCTAAGGAACAATTAATCAATAAATTAAATGGTTCATTTTGAAGAAAGACTTAAGTCTTTGTATATTATAAACTGTGAATTACAAGTACAAGAGGAGACCTTATATAGGCTAGGCTATACAACCTAGAAAATGAAATTACAATCTAGGAAAATACAAAATAAATCTAACAATATAATAATCTAACATCCCCCTCAGACCTTCATGGTGGTTTAAGAGAAACCATTACGAGTTTGGAAGCTAAAGCTTCGAAAGTTAACTTGGAGGAGGAAGTGGTTTGGTGAAGATATTAGTTAGCGATCACGGAGAAGCGATTGAAGTGTGAGTGTACCTGGCCGAGATGATGGCGAATGAAGTGACAATCAATCTCGATATGTTTGAATACTTTTCATGGAAGACATCGTATGAGCAATTTGAATAGCACTTGATTATATCGAAGTGAAGTTTAGTTACAATGGAACGGAGTCAACACCGAAGATCCTGGTAACCAACGTAACCAAATAGGATTCCATTTGTAGTAATACCGGTGCTATATTCTGCCGGTCTTTGGAACGAACAGCGGCATTTTTCTTTGCTTCTCGAGAGATAAGAGAATCATCGAGGAGAAAACAATATCTGTGATGAATCGATTAGTGGGATCACTTGCCCAATGCGCATCTGAATATGCACGAAGAGTTAATGAAGAATGGGAAGAAAATGAACCATCAAATATGATGTCTTTCATATATCGAAGAATCTGAGCAATGACATAACGAGGGTAAAGGCGATATGGCCCAGTGACTACGTGGGTCACGCCAGGAAATATCGGGGCGGTAACGGTGGATAGATTAGACTCGACAAGGCATGCACGTAGAGGTAGCATCGAGATAGTGACTCGCCATTATGAGAATTGAGATGACAGTTATACTCAATAGGTGTGTTAACTATCTTGCTATCAGTGATCTTGGCTCATCGATTAAGTATACTTGGCACAGGTAAGATAATAACCATCTGCGGAAGAAGAAACTTCTAGACCCAGTAATTAAGAGGTCGAGATCTTTCATTTCAAATTGTGACCAGTGCTTTAGATCCAGGAATGCCTTGCGTATCATCACCTATAATAATCATATCATAGACGTGAGAGAGAATAGTAATACCATGACCAAATGCGTCTCGAGAAAAGAGCATGTCAGAAAATTGCACGAAAAACCATGTGAGAGATAGTAGGCGGAACTTTGCAAACCATGCTCAGGAGCTTGTTTAAGACCATAAAGTGCCGTAGTAGTCGAAATGCTTTGTGAGGAACCGGTGAGAGTAACAGGAGGCTTTCATATAGACTTCTGCGAGAGTTCACCATTAAGAAGCGTGCGACATCCGATGCGGAAAGGTGGCCATTTGCTTGGCCAGGTAGAAGCGACAGTAAGAGTCTTGACGAAGAAGAAGTCGAGCCACGAGGAGCAAAGTCTCCTCTGAATGATCGTTGTCTCTTGAGTAAAGCCCACGGCGACAGGCGACCTTGTAGCGATCAACGGTGGCATTGGTTGAAGTCTTGATGTTATAAACCACTACTGACTTATAGCGAGATTTTCGAAGGGGGAATCCAGTAGATCCCATGTTCGGTCTTATGAGGGTGCCTAGAGAGACGAAGCGAGAAGTGCATGAGAGTCGGAAGGACCGAGGCGGGATCCGTAGTTGGAAATGATATCGGTGGGCACATGTCGATGATCGGTCATGAGAATATTATATGCCATGAGAAGAAACATCGAGTAATAGAAGGGAGACTCGAGGCAGAGAGGTGGGGAGACTCCTCGGAAAAGATCGAGGAGATGATCGATAGAGAGGGAATAAGGGAAATAGGAACATGAGGTAGTTGGTAAAACATTTTGTGTTCCCAAAAGACCACATGCTGAGAAACACGAAGACGTTTGCTAATGAGATCATATTTTATAACCTTTTTGACCCGATTGCATACCCGAAAACAACCTGAGAATGAGAGCGAGAAACGAGTTTGTTTCTTTCATGATCTGAAGAGCAAACAAACACATCCAGACTCTAAGAAAGTCATAGGAGGAGAAGAACCAAACAACGGATCATAGGAGTTTGATTCGAACAATGGGAGAAGGACATTGATTGATAGTTGTAAACTTGATGAAGCTTCCCCAGCGAGAAGGGTAGAGCGGCAATAGTAGTAGCATGAACAACATCAAGAATATGTGAAGTTTGCGCTAAACCTGCCATTTCTTTGAGAAGTGCACACACATGAGAGGAATGAGGAACATTACCAAATTGATGTAGAATAGAGGTAAATTCATGGGCTTTATATTCTTGGGCATTATCAGATCTGAAAAATTTGATAGGTTTAGAAAACTTTGTTTCAATCATTTTGGTAAAGTCACGATATATTTGATAAAGTTTAGAACGATTTTGAAGATAAATCGAGTATATCGGAAAAAATCATCCACAAAAATAACAAGTAGCATTGACCTACTTGGAGTAAGAAATGGGAGAGGGCCTATACATCGGAATAAATAAGATCGAAGAAGAGCATGAGAAACATTGTTATTAAATGGTAAAGTAGTTTGTTTGCCAAATTAACAAGGCATACAATCAAAACTCTTATTTGAATCTGAACCTAACAAACCCCCAGAAACTAGTTGTTTAACCCTAGAGATAGATGCATGACCAAAGCGAGAATGCCATAAAGCAAGAGAAGAGGTGCTCTGTCTGGGATGGTGAAAAGCTGCGAGAGAGAGACGAGGGCCGAGTAAATGAAGAAAGATAAGCTTAAACAACCTTCCGACCTTACGGGCGGTCAATAATCTGTCTGGATTTGAGAATCTGCGTAACCACGGTAGAGGAAAGGTTAGAGAAAAACCAAGTTCGATGAGTTACTTGATAGAAGAAGATTATGAGTGAGTTTGAGAATTTGGTAAACATTGGAAGCAGACAAGGCTGGTGTAGAGACATTACCAAGATGAGAGACATGCATAGGAGAACCATTTGCAGTGTATATGGTAGGGAGAGAAGTAGAAGTGTGTGAAGGTACAACATCAGGAGAAGAAGTCATATGATTGCAACAAGCAGAATCAAGAAGCCACGTAGGAGAAGTACCTAATATCATAGAAAGAGCAATGTTGGATGCATTGGAAGATGGAAGATGAACTCGATTAACCATATCCTGTAGATCTGCTATAGAGAGAGATGAGGCAGGACCAGACTTGGAATGGGAGTCCATAGTTGATGGTGTTTGGGTCAAAGCATCGGTGTTAATTACGAAGAATCTGTTGTGAGTGGCAGGGTTTCCATGGGAATGACCTTTGTTCTTACCGAAGCGTAGATAAGGAGGGAGCTTCTTATTGTTATGTCTCGACATTATTCCCTTGCGCTTTGGAAACATAGGTGGGTGAGCGATAGAGGAAAAAGCGGGGTAATAGTTTGCGAACTGACTAGATGCGAGAACCATGGTCGGGATAGAAATGGGTTCAGTCTGAAGACGGGTCTCATTATCAACTAACTTGTGAATAGCTTATTGGTATTGGTAAAGGATCCTAATGGAGGAATATGACTTGGCTTATTCAAACTCATGTGAAGCCCATTAAAAAGCTAGCTTGATCGTTCTTGTTCGCGGTGAACATAAACCAATTTGGTGTTAGCGGTGGAGAAGCCGGATTGAGATGCAATTAGTGATCCCAAATGGATTTGATAGGCTATGATATCGATGATCAACACACAGTTCATGACTAATTTGATAAAGTTCGCGTGTGAGCTTGAAGTTGTGAGCACTACTCGGTCCAACATATTGAGTAACAAGTAAGTCTTAAACTTCTTTGGTAATATCAATGTTGCCAAATTCATCAACAATGGATGGAATAGATGTATTATGAAACCAAGTGATGATATGATGATTAGCACTTTCCCAATCCTCAATCCGAATGGCATAGAGCGAAGTCAGTTTCTTTGTCGACATGTTGGAATAGGATGGTCACGAGACATAAAGCCTGACTTGCGGCCTTTGAGATAACTGCACATGGCTTAAGACCACTGAACAAAATTATCTTCATCAAAAATAACATGAATCGGATAAATCTCATCTGGCATATCAAAATTACGAATTGAAAATGAAGCGGCAAAAATGGAATCAAGACACGAAAATAAGTTCGAATGCACCTGGTCAAATTTTCGGTCAACGGTTGACGTGGCAAAGTCAACAGGATGACGTGGCAAAGTCAACGGGATGACGTGGCACCGGTCAGCCGGCGCGGGTTAAGCGGGAAGGCGGGTCAGCGGGCATGAGTCGTGAGCGGCGGAGTGCGGGTCGGTGTTAATAGAAAAAGGGCCTCTGATTGGGCTGTAATCTTAGATTGTGAACGACGGAAAAAAAAATCAGAGAACCTGCTTTGATATCATTAAGAAAGACTTGAGTCTTTGTATATTATAAACTGTGAATTACAAGTACAAGAGGAGGCGCATATAGGGTAAGGTTATGCAACCTAGGAAAATACAATTACAATCTAGGAAAATACAAATTACAATCTGGGGAAAATCTGAAAATAATCTACTTGTCCCATTTGTATATCGCAATAGAAGCTAAAATACATTTGGGATTAATTAATTTAACATCCTGACAGTTCTCTCGATTACGTGACACCAAATTAGTTTATGTTCACCAAGTGAACAGGGCAGTATTTCGAGTTTTTAATGGGGCTTCGTGATGAGTTTGAATGACAGAGAAGTCATATTCTCGTCAATCTTTATCAGCAGTCTCTGAGAAGCTATTCATAAGTTAGTTGATAATGGGGCCGTCTTGGCCGAACCATTTCTATCGACCATGATTCTTGCTACTCCGGCCCGGCATTACGCGAGATTGTTTACTCATGTGTTTCCCTGCATCCAGTTCGCTTTTACCTATGTTTCCAAAGGCAAAGGAAATAATGTCAGACGACATAACAATAAGAAAGAGGAAAATACAAAATAAATATAACAATATAATAATCCAACATATTTAATCATTTGCCTCCATTGGGTTGGTTTTTGGTGTTTGAAATTAATAGCCTTCGAAGTTGCAAGTGTTTTCCTTCCGGAGTAAGAATTAGAATGCATCGAGTCCTTTAACGTTACAAAAACACAATCACAATCATCAATGTTGCTTTCTACTTTGGGTATCTACCAACCAACTACTTATTCAATGAGAAAATCAATTTTTTTTAAAAAAGATTTGGCTCCCTTTATATATGCTTAATTCATATTTTATTTTTGCATACCAAACAAGTAGTTTTTCTTTGCTCTACTATCCCTCTCCTTGTGCTTTCTCAACCCGACTTCTCCTTCATGTCTATGGATGTGTTTTCAAAAAGCCTTAAACTAAATTAGTAGTTTTCAAAAGAAAAAAAAAATCTCACAAAAAATTACTAAAATAATTAGTTTAAATAATGTTTATAATAATTTTTTATTAGCGGCAATTCCCTTGTACGAAAATAATAAAAAATTTTTTTTTTTCAAAAAAAATAAAGAATAGTTCTAAAATATTATAAATTATGATAGGTTATCTTGAAAATGAATTTCAAATCATAAGGTCATTTCCATAAATAAATTTTAACATTATATTATTCAAAATTATTAAAAATAAATATTAAATCATGATAAAGATATGATTGACTTTTAGATTTTTAAAAATATAACACTTTAAAAATAATAGTTAACAATATTCACTTAATACCCAATTATATAAAAATGATTTTATGTTACTCTTATAGGTTAACAAAAAAAAAAAAAAAAAAAAGGGAAATTCATAAATCTTCAACAAAAGATGATTAGAAAGGTTTTTTCTTGGTGAGCTCTTTTAAAAGCCTCACGAAAACGGATATTTTATGGAAATTAGAAAGGGTAGGTGGCATAATAATTTCATTGTTGGATCAATTATTCCACATTATGGATGATATTGATAAATGATATAAGTCTGAAGTCTCGGTACGTAGGACAATATCATTGTTCTGGTATCAGCACTTGCATGGGTGTTCCTATATTCTAATAATTGGGACATGCTTTTCCTTAAGATATGTAGACTTAAAAATCATCTAGGGCCTAAAGCCTGCCCATATCAATTTTGAATAATTTCTAAATGGGTCTGTTTACGGCTCCTTCAAAGGTTTGTGTTCCACTAAGATTTTTAAAATTATTGTGGCACAACTATTTCATTGTGCATTTGGATGAATTCCATCTTCTTATTATTATTTATATAAAGAAGCTTTGAAAGTTTTTGGTATTAATTTAAACTAAACATCTCTTCCTCGCATATTTATTTAATTAGATTATTTTGTGAAGCTAATCATTTAATGTTTCGAAACATATGGATTCATTCATCTTGTTGGCACAGCTCACATGATTACAAGATTGCTAGAGATGATATTGATTATAATTAACGAAATGAATCTCTTCAAGTCACCTTCTACATGTCCATGCCCAAAGAACCATTGCTTAGTTGTTTTACTAGCAAAGCCGATATTCCTAAAAATTATATCTATTGTACGGGTTAGTTTTTGTTGTATTACAATAAATATGCAACAGTTCTAGCAAATGCCGCATAAAATAGTTATTGAAGAAATTTTTTAATTGTTACATTATCATAAATATGCAGCATTTATAAGAGGCATTTGCACATAATATCTATTGTAGTGATTTCACAATGTTGCAGTATACTGTAAATACAGCGTTTTTTAAAACCGGTGCATATATAACCTATTGCAGCTGTTGTCGTCCGTTGCATCATAAAGAAAATGCAACTTTTGTCAATAGATATTGCATATTCATGAATATGCAGCTTTTGTCGCATCGGTTTGTATCTAATACAACAGTTTGTTTGAAATTTTCCTGTAATTGCAACACTACAATAAAGATATATTGTCATGCTTTTGAAGCAATGCTAAAGAAAAATACTGCAATAAGTACATTTTGTAATAGTGGTAGTCCTTGGGTGAGGGTCGAGTGCATAGCTGTTATGGCCGCATGTTGAGGGGAGAGGCGCGAAGTATTGGCCTTCTGTTTTGGCATGTAATTGGACGAAGTGGAGGAAGGTTATAGACTTTTTGACATTTATATTGATTATGGGAGAAGAACCGCTCAGTTACGGGATTTGTTGTGGGAATCGATTCAAGCCTCCAAGGAAGCTTGGAGGAGGCCCGGCATTTCCTTCTTGAGGAGTATTGGTAGAGAGAGAGAGAGAGAGAGAGAGAGAGAGAGAGAGAGAGAGAGAGAGAGAGAGAGAGAGAGAATCCTGGAGCTTTGATGTGTGGTTGCACCTAACACCCTTTCAGCTCTCAAAAACTTTTTCAAGGATTGACGGGTGCTGAGATGAAAATTCTGTGACCAGCAAACTGGAAACCCTGTTTTTTTTTTTTTCTTACAGAAAATTTTGATTAAATACTACCAACCATGATACACCCATAGTGATCATAAGCACTACTCCAAACAAAATCCCATCTTATTTGGTTTTCAATAAAAATGAAAAACAACTCAATGCAATACCACACTTAATTAGCCTTACTTTATAAGGCTTGATATTAGGACAAACAAGACAGAAATGATAAGAAATCCCCATTTTGTCTTATATTCCTTCAGTCTCTATTTGGAACTAGAAAAGTATTAGGAAAACAAAATAGAGAGGAAAAATGGGAGGAAAGAAAAAGTTAGGGAAAGGAAAATAAAATTTTTTCCTTTGTTTGGCCATCCATGAAAAACTCAAGGTAAAAAGATAAGCAATTCATTGATCCCTTGTTTGGTTATCCATGGAAAAATTGAGGAAAAAAAAGAAAGGAAATTTTTTTAATGTTGTGAACTATATAAAATGATTAATTTTCTAAAATTGAAGAATTTTTTTATAAAATTGAAGAAATAGTTTTTGTTATAAAATAGAATATCAACTAGTCATTTCACTAATCAAAAGAATGAAACAAAAATTGCTAAGCAAAGAATATCGACGTACATTTTTAAGAAACCGAGTAAACATAAAAAACTACCTCTCAATAATAAATAAGAAAAAATAAATCTAAATGCCCAATAAAACACCTATTCCTTCAGCAAGAACATCCATTCAACAAATGGGCAATATTCTATTTTAATTTGAAGTATTTATGAACTCAGAAAATAAAAATTGATCAACTTTTTCAATACATGACTATAAAAAATGAAACCAGATGTGTCTATAGGTGTTTCTTCTATTCAATGTGTTGCCATCTCAGAAGCAAAGAGTGGGTTCACTAAGAAACATTATAGTATAGATTAAGCCAGCAACCTGGCCTATTGAAGTGGGAAAATATATTGAAAATGGAGAAGGAAAAAGAAAAAATATACAGTTGCTCAGTTTGCTTTGACAGATTTATTATCAAAAGAGTCTGCTCATTGCTTTGAACCCCCCAAACCACTGGTTCTTTTTTTCTCAATTTGATTAAGTACCATATCCCAGCTCCTATTCCCACCACCTCAGCAACAGAAACTGCAGTTGCCATCCCTACAAAAAATCAGAGTCCTGATTGACCATATCTTCGTCCTTGACATTCTACAAGAAGATGACTGCTTCAAATATCAGAATTGATGAAGATTTGAAGGATAAACTTTGAAGTCCTTGGAAGAACCAGGATGAAGTCTGGACCAAGGCCGTCCCACAGTATAGGGACAAGCGAGACTCGGTGAGTCTGGACTCGGGTCGGAACTGACGTGGGATGCAAATTTGTTCAGGAGCCGTAGAGGCCAAGATACTTGGGGAGCAAGAAACCTATGGGATTGAGATCTTTTATGCAAGCATAGAAAGATCAAATCAAAAATCATTTAGGCAGCGGATAAAGATCCAAATCAAAAAGTTGGATCTTCTAGAGGTTGGGAAACAATCTAGGATTCTATGTTGAAGAGGATATTTGAATAGAAAGTTTGCATTTACAACGTGATAGCTTAAAGGAAAATTCGGATGATTCGAGGTAGGTTTAGAGTCATATTAGGATAGTGATCCAACCTTATCTAGTCTTCCATAACTGAATATGCAAGGCTATATATTTGGGCTTTTGAAATATGCTTGATAAGGATTTTGAGAAGTAGAGCTTGAAGAAGAACAAGCGAAGTTCGGACATGCTGAGAGAGTGCGGAGTGCAGATACTCAGTTGAGGTATTGAACGTTAAATGCCTTTCACCTTTAGGTGAAAGATGATGGTATTTATATTCTTCATCTTATCTTGATGTATTGTGGGTCATGGGTTTGCGATGTTATAGAGAGGGGAATAGAGGGAGTTCATTATGAATTCCACTAAGAGTGATTAGGTTTCAAGAACGGCGTGGGTAGAGATAGTACCTCGTACCACATAAGACTAATTGTAAACCTTGAATCAGATTAATGGAAATCCTAGCTTTTGAGCATAGCCCCATGGACGTAAGTAGGCTGCTAAACCATGTAAAAATTGTGTGTTTTTTCACTATTGCTAAATATCTCAGATCTACTATGCACACACTAAGTCGCACAAGGGGAGTTCGGATGCACTATAGCATTGTCTAAACGATGTCATAGTTCGAACATCAAAGACTACGACCTAGAACACACACACTTATATCATCGGTGGTATGGACAGGTCTTAAGTTTATTGGTGAATCCATTATTTACTAACTAGTATGTGATATGTCATTGTGATTGAAGTGAAAGGGTGATTTGCTAACCATCCTCCTCTCTTCTTGATGGGACAAACTATGGTTATTGGAAAGCAAGGATGCATGCCTTCATAAAATAAATTGATGAAAAAGCACGAAGTTAAGTTCTACAAGGATGGGCGTGCCCGAAACTAATGTACGAAGGGGAAAGCTGTTCCCGAGGATGAAAGCCCCGGCGGACACTAAAGAAGAAGCCCTTTTCATTCATTAAACTCTGACTCTGAATACCAATCTTCATGATGTTGATCATATAATTCAAAATAGTCCCACGTAGGAAGTAGCCCGAGCATGGGACATTGATAGTGTCCATTTTGGAAGGAACAGTGCGATTCGTGAATCCGGAGTTAGAATTACTTCTGATAAAGTTTGAAAACTGGATAATTGAGGAAGAGACTATGGTGACTGTGGAAAATTGTGTGACATAGCTGTGGTGTTGCTCATGGGGATACAGGATTCTAGAAGAGAAGCTTGTGAAAAGGCCACTAAGATCCACACCACTGGTTTTGCATACAAGCAATGACAACAAGGGATGCAAAATATGAAAATGTGAGACTTGAAGAACTCATGGATCTCTACTCACGTTGAAATATAACTAAAGAAGTGGAAATGAAAATTGAGGTGGACAAGATTTGAGTCAAGTGCACGATGAAGGGAATGAACTTTGAATGCGCTAGCCTTGTTATCAAAGAATTTTGTGGAAATTTATAAAGAGGTTGAATGCTTCGATTGAGAGAGTATCCCTCATACTCGAAAAATTGCAACTACCATTGAATCCTACTAAGTTTGGCAGGACATAAAGGATCCATGACCGTTTGAATGATTAAATCGATTCATGAAATATGGGTTATGGTGGCATCGAGTAGAATGTGCGATCTGAAAAAGAACCGATCTCTCATGTTGCCTAGGTGATGAATTAGAAGACTATATAAAGGAGATGAGGATCAAGACTATCAACCATTGCTCTGCAGCCATAACCTCAGTCTTATTTCGAACATGAAGCATCGAGAATTTCAAGGATGGAGACTGACTAACGTTCGAACTACGTGCTAACATTTTCCAAAATCCTCTTAGGCCTGTGTGTGAAGAAGAGGATGGGATCTCAAGCAGAACTAAGCACATTCTTGCAATATTGTATGAAAGTTAGGTAATCACGATAAAAATCAATGAGATCTTAGGGACATGTCCATCGGCGGAGTCGAGACAGACGAGCCTTGGCGGCTGACTACTAAGGAAATCCTTGTAGACGGGGCTCAATCTGTGTTCCGAACATCTCGGGGAAAGTATTAAGAATGATGAACTTGGGCCTTATCCATGGATCATGTAACACCAAGAAGAATATACTAAGTGGTTTTACGACATGTTTGGGGTATTTTATTAAGTATAATTTATTTGTTCGTGAGTTAAATGCGAAACACGAGCTTGAGACAGGAAAGTTACAAAACCCAGGGACAAATATGTAAGTGTCCAAAGGCTTAAAGTCATAATTTGAAAGGCCATGGGCCGAAAATAATAAGAATTGTTGTGTAATTCTGAAGATGAAGAGGCAATGCGATTAGAAAATTTAACCCAGTAAGTTTTGGAGGGCCAAACAAGGCACTTAGCAAGCATGGAATTTAAAGACCAAATTGGTCTCATTTGTGGGAGGAAAAAACGTGGAAGAAGGAGAAAGAGAGAGAGAGGAAGAGGAAGGAAGAGGAAGATGGAGTGAGTCAGGCAAGCTGAGGTATGAAGCCTTTGGTTATGGATTAAGAGATTATGTATGAATTGCCATGCTTGGTTGGTTAGTAATGTCCCCCAAACTTGGGGTTTTGCTATGGTTTCATCTTAACCCAAAATGATGGCAAGTAAAGGTGGGTGGAACCCCGTATGGCCCTTGAAACTCATGAAATCTCTCTTTGAGGATGAATTCGCGTTATTGAGTAATTGAATTAGGGTTTAGGAAGAAAATAAATCCTAACAAATCCATGAGTTTGATTTGTGTATGAGGTTATATTATATTGGAATGGGTTTCAAGTAATTAAATGGTCTTTGAACTAAGATAAGTATTGAAGGAGGAATTGAATAGAAAAGAGATTCAAGGTGAATTAGAAATGGTTTTGATGTGTGTTTGAAGTGTAGAGTTGATTGGGTATCAAAACATGGAAAAAGGGGTGAAAAACACACATTCTGGGCATTTTCGGGTGATGTCTGGGTACACCTTGAATGTGTGCCCGGTACACTTTAATATTCAACCATTTTGGCGATGTGTCTCAGGCCTGCTTTTAGGGGTGTCTGGAATTTTTGATCTACATTCGATTTCGATCCAGTTTTATTATTTTATTGTAACCTAAATTTTCTTATCCAGGTTGGAGTGATTCAAGTGGCCAATTAAAATAGACTTCAAGGCAAAACCAACCATATAGAAATAGAAATCGTCAAATTCTGACTCTAAGTGGTCGAAAAATCCACTCAAAGTGAGGTATGTGACAATTCACGCATCGGAGTCTTGAATATGGAGTAGTCTGGTTGTTTCGAATAGCTTGAGTTCGAGGGTGCTCCGAGGTGGGTGATTCCAGTTGGAATAGAACCCTTAGCACCTTAGCTTTAAAGGAATACAAGAATATAATTTTAAATATCGAGACAAGGCACTGGAAAATAAATATTCAAATTGTCCCTCGGTAAAATCGGTAAGCAGACTAGTTGGCATGAAAATGCCATAACTTGAGTTGGGCGATCCGATTGGATTGATTCAATTCAGGAAAAAGTAGATTCATGAAGAATAAGAATACATGAATAGGTGTGATTACATGCTCATCATACCTTACCGATTATATGAATCGATGTCATGAGCGCGTAATGTGGCTAACAATGTCCTATTATAAGATAGTATTAAGTTCTTGAACTCATATAATTGTAAAACCACCTAAGACCAGTTATTTAATGATACAACACTCCTGTCTGATTAGTAACCCAGGGTACTCCTGACTAGTGCCTCTGTCGTAGCTGCCCGGTACTCTGCGATTAGTGCTCGGCGCTCTGATTAGTGCCCGGAGAGGTACTCCCGGTCGTCCTCGGCCTCGATTAGTCTTTCGACCTCTCCCGATTAATGCCCGATTTTTCCCCGATTAGTGCTGCACTCGATTGAATGCCCGGTACTCTGATTAGTATCTGGCACTCTGTCTGTTAAGTGCTATGGCACTCATTGATATTCAGATCACGATTGAGTGTTCACGGCACTTAGTATTATAGTATCTTCGGTACTAATTGTGCATGTCTACTCATTCCATATTGCGGTCTAGGTAATTAACCGGTTATATGATAAGACTCTAAACAGAGAATAAGAATAAAGATTTAGATAATACCTCTGTATACGTTAAAGTGAAATGCTTATACAGTGTACTCCTGTCTCTGGAATAAGTTACAGTAGTACCTACGGGTACTCACATCTCGATTAAGCTCTGTAGTACCTACGAGGTACTCCGTATCACGTAGTACATGGTACCTAGGTATCTGTATTTAATTAAGTTAATTGTCTCTGATTTAGTTACGCATTCCTATGGGTACTCTGTCTCCCCGATTAACTCTGTCTCTGATTAAGTCTGTAGTACTTCGGGTACTCCACGCATGCGAATGGCGGATTCTGTGGTACCTATGGTACTCTGTCTCTTACATTAACTCACGTATCTGATAAGTCGTATCGATAAGTCACGTATCGATAAGTCGTATGCGAATAAGTCTGTAGAACTGCGGGTACTCGCGTATCGATAAGTCACGTAGTAAGATAAGTCTGTAGTACTGCGGGTACTCTGTATCGATAAGTCACGTATCGATAAGTCACGTATCTAAATAAGTCTGTAGTACCTCACGGATACTCACACATCGAATAAGTCCACGTATCGATAAGTCACATATCACGATAAGTCACGTATCGATAAGTCACGTATATGAATAAGATCCTGTGATGCACTGCGAATATACTTGTATCACGATAAGTCTTGTATGCGAATAAAGTCTGTAGTACCTATGGGTACTCTGTCTCTAATATAAGTTATGTAGTACCTCTGGTGCTCGATGTCTGAATAAGTTCCATTTACGATTAAGCTGCGTAACTACGAGAGTCCTAGAAGGGATAATAATCTAGTATAATTATAAGTTTTGAATAAGAATAAGCTCGTAACTCTACGGGAGTCAGAATGAAAATAAGTCATTATAAGTATAAGTTTTGCATAAGAAGAACTGCGTAACTCCCTACGGAGAATTCGAATAAGTAGAAGTCCCCTGTAACTCACGGTTACTTAGTATAATGAATCTGTGATCTGTGCATACGAAAGACTATAGTATACGTATGAAGTCGATACGATCTTTATGTACGATCTAACATGTGTGATATTATCTGACCTGTTCCAGATTCATCGTACCCTGCAGATGCCTTCGTCTGAATAAGATCTCAGTAAAAACCGTATAAGTCAGTAAGACCGGGATATACTTAGGTAGAACAAGTATCGATCTGGTAATATAAGTTTTGTATTGCCCACGGGTATTTCCCGAATAAGGATAAAAGTCTACCATAAGTGTAATTAAGGTAAGCATAAGATCGAATATATGATAAGTATAAGTGCGTATAAGCCCTAAGTGATTGTATAAGTCATTATGTGGATACGATATTCGATACACATTCTTATTATGCAGCAGTATGTTTACGTATAAGAAATGTTTCCATAAAGCGTAAAAACAGCACGGGTTCTAATCGTGTAGGTACAGGTGAACATCAGGCCGACATCCGCATACAAGTGGGCCAACACACTTGTAGGGTTCACTACATGGGATTCCGGAGTGCTACGATTTGTAATGTAAAAGTAAAGTTTGTATTTGCCAAATGGGACCTTCAGTTATATGTATATAATATTTTGATTTGTTATAGGATGTGAGCCTTACAGTACCGATTGGCTTTAAAAAAAAAAAAAAAAATCAGGTAAAGAGTCACAGTCCCGAGTCTCGCCCCGGACTCGGAGGTTCGGATCACTTGATCGGGTCGGCGGGGAATCGGGCGTGGCAGTCACATTCTATATGTATGGGGACTACCTCCAAGGCTCGAAAAGTCATTGGGTACCAAAGGGGATCTTTAGGATCAAAACTAGTAGCTAAGAAGGAGATTCCTCGTCCTAAGACTGCAAAAGTAGAAGAACTTGTCTAAACACTCTCGAGAACGGGAACAAGATGTCCGAACAAGCAAGACAAGTTCATGAGGCAGAAGGCGAGAGTGGAATGCTACTACTAAGAAAATTGGGTCACATCGAGATCCTTTGTAGGGACTACAAATTTGACTAGAAGAAGAAACTAAGGAGAACAAATCAATTAAAGGGCCCACGGGTAGAAAAGGAAAAGCTAAGAGCCTTGTTCTTACATGAAGTTGAAATAGAACAAAGGTGGTACTTTTTGATAGTGGAAGGTCCCGTACTTAAGTGGCTGCTATCCAATGTTCTTCCATCCAATCTAGACTCAGTAACCTTTAGGGACGGTATAAAAGAAAGTGTTTTGGTGTCAGGGTCCTTGAACATTCCTAACTCACCAAAATTAAGGGATGTGCTTCTTTTCGATGGATTAGCCCGACACGATCGGTATTAGTCAATTGTGTGACCAAAATCTTTTTGTAAGATTCACCAAGAACAAATGTATTGTCCTAGATCAAGATCAACAACATATCATGGATGGAAATAGGTCATCGGATAAGTCGCATCTGCGCGAGTTCGAACACATGCCTAACCTCGGTTTGAAATGATGATATTAACCTTTAGCATAGACGGATGAGACATGTAAGCCACAACAGCCTTAGAGATACCATCAATGTGTGGAAGCTATTAGGGAGTCCCCGTATTTCAAGGAGAACTAAGAATTTGCGGACCATGCCAACTAGGGAAATAAGTTCGAACACCTCACCTAGAGTCCCAATTAGGCTCTCCTACTAGAGTATTGGAATTGGTCCACATGGATCAAATGGGACCCATGCAAATAGAGAGCATTGTTGGAAAAAGGTATGTATATGTATGTGTGGATGTCTTCTCTAGGTTCACTTGGGTAAATTTCCTTAGAACCAAATCACGAAGCATTTGAAGAACTATGGCGAAGGCGTCTGAGGAGCCATGATAATGGGCTGTAAGATTAGTAGAATAAAGAGTGATCATGGTAAGAAATTTGAAAACTCCTTGCTTGAAAACTTATGTAGGAAGAATGGTATAGAACATGAGTTCTTAGCACCTAAAACTCCTCAACAAAATGGTGTAATAGAAAGAAAAAACAAAACTCTGCAAGAGATGGTCTGAGTCATGCTAAAAGCCAGGAGTATCCCAACTAAAATTTGGGCAAAAGCAGTAAATACAGCATGCTACATCTCAAATCGAGTCTATCTCCTATAGGGGGAGTTCCAACAAATTGTAGCATTGTCCGTATGAAGTCATAGTGTCCAGAGACATCGAGGGCTACGACACCGGAACTCATACTTATATTTGTCTCACGGTTATCAACATCATAAGCTATACAAAGGCAAAGCACTTAAATAACAAGAACTATAACATATAATTCACCCGCAATCACTACAATCCTTTTATGACTCCAAACAGAAATATTTGCAACATCAAACATGGTTAGAGACAAGATGCTACTTTCTACCAAATGCAGTAGGCAAACTCGAGTAAAAATTCACCTACCAAATGCATAATCACTACATAATCAACTATGAAAGATGCATACAAAGTAATTGATGAGGACACCTAGAATCAACCACAAAGAAAATGATGAGTAGATAGCTTGTTAGGCATAAAAAAAAGTAGCCTCAAATTTAACCAAACGGCAAAGCTTGTGTCGATCAGTTGGACAAGTGAGGCTCGAGCTGCATTCACATTACCAGTACGATCTTGATATGCTTTCATATGAGACACATCACTCATTCCTCTAACCTTAGCAATCTCTTCAAACAATTGCTCTTCTGTATAATTTTGAAGGTTACTTCTGTCAAGAGCTGCAACAACTGCATCCATTCTAGCTCTAATTGATCTTAGTTCTTCACTTACAATGTTAGTTTATTTTTCTTTTCGTTTTTTGGTTTCTTTATTTGACTTTGGTGTAGGAATGGATGCACCTGTAGATGAGAAAGATGTCACTGTCGTTGCTTAATTTTCAACAAAAGCAAATGTTTCAGCTCTAATTCCTTGTTGCGATGATTCTAATGAAATTGTGTCCTCCAAATCATGTTCCTCAGCGAAGTTGTCTATTTTTTGTACTCATAACATGATTTTCTGTTGCTCAATCGTTTCCAATAAGAATGGATAACTTATCATAATTTCTAACTGGTTTATAACTTAACTGAGATGCTCCTCAATGTTTCTGTTAACATCATTAAAAATAAATATTAAGTTTGTCATGATAATGTCGATTAGAATTTATAGCTCTACATCATATGACAGTTTTTATTTTGATAAACAAAAATAATAATTAACTCACCTTAGTGTAAATAGTCCATGTACTTCTGTGGTAGCTTCAATCATTTGAATTTCATTGAAACCAAAAACCACTGCTGCACTTTGTAGAACTTCTAGAGCATCATAAAAAAAAAAAAAAAAAAACTATATTAAAACCAAAACCAAAATTTTCCATTGTCACATCTAAAAAGTTTTAAAGATAATAGGTAATCATAATAGCATGGATTAAATGGTATGTGAAACTACATATAAAAATAAAAAACTAAAACTAAAACTAAAAACTTAAAAAGATCTCTACTTGATGAAATATGGTAGCGATTAATTTATAGAGCCTAAAACATGAAAAACACATCATATTTGTATTCCAAATTTGAATAGGCCCAAAGCCACACAACCCTCACACTAGCCATGTACAAACCTAGTACGGCTCCCTGCTGTGATGCACCTAATTCTCAAAAAATCCATAATATTGCTTTAGGTAACGATTCCTAACAGTGCTTTGATACCATGTTAAATTACCAAACTCTCCTAAAGCTCAAACACTTAGGATTTTTGCTTAATGTAGATGTACTCTACTACAAACTTGGATTGATTATAGTCTAGCCAATTTTGGAGCCTCTATTTTTTTCTCACAAGTTGGGAATATTTATTTGCATTATAGACAACCTGCATAAAGAAACTAAATATTATGAATAGATTATAAAACTAACTAGAGCCCTTTAAGATAAAGAACAAACACAAAGATCATACATGCGGGATTAAATCCACTAAATGTTAATAAGATTTCTTATAAGTTAATTGGTTTTACAAGTCGAATAATGTGTTTGAATATGTCTTAAATTCTAATTAGTATATATATTTTTTGTAAGAATATTAAATGGATAGTGCTTAGATTGTTATATTATTGTAATATTATGTTTCTTATAAAAAATAAGAAAAGTTGTTAGAAATATCCATATAAATATTCTAGGTCAGGAGAAGAAAAATTTATGAGAGAGAAGGGTTTGTAAAGGTAATTCAGTGCAAATATGTAAGAGTTTGAGAAATTGGGAGTTTTGTGAGGTATTTTCTCAATATTATGAACATCCTAGGGTTTTGTTATTTTTTTTATTTTTCCTAGTCATCGGAGTACATTGATACTCTAATCTTGTACTCTGTATTTTTAGGAATAGTAGAAAGATTCTCTTTCATCCGTGGATGTAGGCATAATTAGTCGAACCACGTTAAAATCCTCGTGCACCTTTATGTTGATTTCTTTATTTTTATGTTATTGAATTTATATTCTTATGCATCAAAGCTTTCACTTTACACGATGGAATAGGGATTTTCCACATGAAAGTTCTAAAAGAATTGAAATACCTGTTGACATGATTGATTGAGTGATTTTTTAAAGGAGTGGTCCATGTTGTCTAATATTGAGTAGCCAGAACATGCGGCACATTCCTAACTACCACCTACAAAAACATAAATATAATTTCTAACATAAATCACAACAGCAGAATTCTAGCCAGAAACATGGGGGCACATTCCTAACTACCACCTACAAAAACATAAATATAAAAGAATTTAAATTTTTTTCTAACATATATCACAACAGCAGAATTCTGAATTCATTACACATCAAAGAGTGAGAGTGAGTACTAAGGCAGTTAGGTCTATTCTAAAGTATATGATATTATAAAATATTATAAAATCGGTTTATAGATGTGCCATACTTCTTTCCTTTCAAAAGTTATAAAGCGTACTATTTTATTTAAAACTGATGATGATGATATATATATATATATATATATATATATATATATATATATATATATATACATACATTTGAATCAAAATGGATAAGAATCTAGATATATAGGTATCTAGAGTCAGAAGGTGTAAATTACTATTTTGTGTCCTCTCTTTGAGGCCTTCCTTTAGGTGCTCCTCGCCCGATATACTTTGGTATACTTTTTTCGGTTACTAATTCGTCTCTAAATTGATGTATAGGATCAATCACAAAAATTTATAAACCTAAAAACATCATCAACCAAGGTAGCCTAAACTGTAGTTATAATGGCTCTAGGGTCATCCATGGGATTGGTATTTTACTTGTATGTGACTTGTGCTAATCTATGCCTAAAGTAATCGATTTTATGGAAAAATTGATTTTGTGAATAAAACTATAATTTAGATTTAAAAGACTAAACTTTGCTAATGAAAAAAGCCTTGGGATTCCGGTGTCACTAAGGCAACTTAAACTTCGGGTGATTTAGGAAATTTCTAGGGTTTCCTAGTCGTCAGAATGGGGAGGCAATATATAGTTGCTCACCAAGCATGCTTAGGTTAATTATCAGGATTTGGATTAAGCTCAATTATCTAATGTAGGTAGACTATCCAATTGTATGAATTCAGTCAGTATCTCAACCAAAAACTCTTTCGAACAACTAAAGAGACAACTTTTTTATCAAACAGGATGTAGCATTAACAATCCGATATATCTATGTAGCTTGTCAGGTTTCAACTGACCTAAGTGCCTTAAGAGGATAAAATCCTACCAGGGTTCGTTTAGATGGGTCTTACCAACACCTATTTGTGCCTTAAGATTAGTCTCTAAACTTATTAAGTGCTGCCTAATTCAAATCATACAAGTTGAAAATCATACCTTTGGTTTGAAGCACTATTCTTCCTTCATCACCCTAGGTTTGTGCCTTAGATCCGCCTTCACCACAAGAGAAGAGTGTTTACTCCTCATTCTGGGTTGAAACTATCTAAAAGAAAAGGCCCAACTCATCTTGAGGTAAGTAGGTGAAGAAATGCCCATTGTTTTGTGAGCTTATAGGACGGCCTTGAGACAACCCTGAAAAACCACATTTACATTGGCGTTGAAGCAAGCAGTCATCCCAATAGAGTCTGGACTAGACAAGCTTTGGAACAATGAGCCCACAAGTATGTCTGATACGCTCGATGCTTTGGAAGAAAGAAGGGAGCACGTTGCCATTTTGATGGCAAGTTATCGGCAAATAGCTAAAGAAGTGAAAATAAGAGAGTTTAGCCCAAGGGAGCTAATCCTATGTCAAATGAAGAAAAACTTAAGCCAAACTGGAAAGGTCCGTTCCAAGTCGTCTCGGAAGGGTTAAAGGGCACATACAAAATATAGCAGTTAGGAGGGAAAGTGGAACCACATCCTTAGAATACCCTCACCTAAAGAAATACTAACATTAGTTCCCTCTGCTTCTCCGTTTTTTCTCTGTTGTGAAGTACTACTTACCTTATTTCGGCTTTTTAACATTTTCTATTTCTTTAAGAAAGTCGTATTTGTTTACAAAGACATGCCTATTCTGAATTAAATGTTCAGACTCTTAAGCCCGAGATCGAATCTGCCACCTTTCTCCAATGAGGTCTCGAACCTCCATGTTGTTATGAACAATCTTTCTCCAATGAGGTCTCGGACCTCCATGTGGTTATGAACCACCTCTCCAATGAGGCAATGGACCTCCATGTAGTTACGAACCACCTTTCTCCAATAAGATCACGGACCTCTATACAGTTACGGATCCACCAGACTGTAATTAGATATCCGGACAACCGTGCAAAGAATTGGACAGGCCACATCACTAAAAGAAACTCCCAAAATAAAAAATAAAGAAAGGAAGGATCTTAACTTTACGCAACAAACCCCATGTTCAAAGGTCAAAATCAAGTAGTTTATATAAATGTGCCTAAATGAAAAGGAGAAAGAAACGGGTAAATCATCCTCAGGACCTCTGATTCGAACTGAAGATTAGCATCCTCGACCACGGTCACTCCTCTGAAGCGAGTCTATATGGCTAGGGTGGAGTCATTACCCGACTAAGAGTGGTAAATAATGCGGCTATAGCATATATTTGCAACAAAGTGGACCGCGGCAGGGGCGTGACCATAGTCTGGAGTGGACAAATGTTTTAGACGCGGGAGAAATCTGAGTGGGTGTCATGGGTTATAGTCGGGGTTTTGTTACGGCGTGACCATAGGTGGTTCTATAGCGGGGTTTTGTTGGCCGCGGCCATAGGGATGTTCTGGGTGTTATAGTCGGGGTTTGTTACGGCCACGGGGCATAGGAGTGTTAGTAGGCTGGCTTGGTTCGTCGCGGCCATAGGGTTAAATGATTTTAAAACCTTTAGATCCATTCGGCCCCCTGTGAGAAAAGGAAAACATTAGGAAATTCTAAAGGGGAAATGCATGAGAAAATCTGACAAATCATAGACAAAAACTATATTCATAGACAAATCAAGTTTCCAACAACCAAAATAATCTCATCAATTTACGCACATAGAGAGGGTGTCTTAGGCTGATTGAAAGAGAAAGTAATGCGGGGCGCAAATTAAACTAGTAACAAAAGCTGAATGAGCAAAAGCCCGAATCCTTAGAGTATGGAACTGATCTTCCTCTTTGGTAGCTGTGACACATTCTTTGTTTGATCTTGCTCGAGACCAAGGTATGAAATAAAACAGATCATGGAATGGAATGCCCCAATACATTGTCAAATGCAACATTGGTCTTTACTTTATGCCCCAAATTACACAGAGATGCCCTCTACTAAGCTTCCAGCAGATGGGGTTCTTTACTAGACAGACACCTGATATATAACCTTCCTTCTGTATATAGGATGAAAACAGTGGCATTACTTCTCTTCATGGAATTCTTGGGAGTGTTCATCTTGGACATGGGGGGCAAGGTCTTTCTAGCACTCCTCTTGTCCATAAGTTCTTCAGATCACCCCTCTTCCTCCCCAGTGTCAAAAATGTCCCTGCATCAGTAAGCGAATTCACGGTCAGTTCATTGTAAGATGGAATCAGTTTTACAGTCCAATGTTATGCAGTTTGCATTGCTGCCCGTGTCGGAAAATTACCCAGCGTGAATGGCACAATGTAGAGGAGAGCCGGTTGGCCATGGCCATCCATCAAGTTCAGTGCGACATACGTGATGAGAAGACCTGCCAGTTCAAAATAGCTGAAATGAGGCATTCTTAAAGGGAAAAATCCAGCTAAAGGTAAGAGTGATAGAACTGCAGGAAATATAACATGTCATTTCTAGCTGTAATCTGGCTATCCTTTGTTAATGAATCATATACTTAGTATATCGATAAATAAAAATAAAAAAAGGTGATTCAATTATTGCTACTTTGCAATCCGTAAGCAAACGTACTTACAAAAGTATCAGTTTGGATATTCTTCTTTGCCAGCCAATCATACCTGCAAGGGGAACCCAGATTATTGATTAAATTAAGAGACATTCTGGAAAATTATGAGAAAGTGGCTCTCATTATTCCTCAAACATTTCAAAGTTACCAAATTCCAGCTCAAAAGATGAATCAGTACTAAAAAAAAAAAAGCAAAGTACAAAATGGAATCTCAAATATCTAACCAAGCCTCCAGTCGCTTTCCTCAAGCTTTGATCTTATCTCAGCAGCAGAAGTAGTGTCATCATCAAGGAGAAAACCTAAGACCCTTGGGAAAATCCTTCCTCTTGTAAATCATTAGCAGTGCAAACCATAGCTGGTTTGGCATCCTTTCTCGAATACCACCAATGGGTGTAGCAGCAAACGACTTGTATAACATCCAATCAATATTTATAACTTTTATTTATAATATTGTGATTTTATTATTTTATTTTTATTTTGTAAATAATTTAAAAAAAATGTTTATAGAAGATATTATCCATGAGGTTTTGAAGCTTATTTATCAATAAAAATAAAAAGTAATATTAATTATCTTTATTTTTATTTAATAAAAATGACTTTTAATTTAATTCAATTTCAAATATTACTTTTAAAATTAAATACTAAAACGATTGTTACTAAAATTTTGTTAAATAGTTAATATTCTTATATTATTTTTATCTTTATTTGAAGAAATAATTTAACTTAATGGATAGCATTTTATTTTATATTTTAAAATTTAGGTTTTGTAAAAATTTATAATATAAATGTATAAAATAGGTATAATATGAAAATTATAAAATTAAAATCAATATCATTTGAATTATTATTTATTTGTATATTCATTATACATTAAAAGTTAATATATTTAAATATATTTATTACACAAAACAATAATCTAATAAAAAAAATAAAAATTAATGACTAATATTAAAATTCATAAAATTTAATATATTTAAAAATGAAAAATTGAGGGTGATTTTATGACTAGAAGGGGGTTGTGGCAGGATGAAAAAGGGAGTGGGATTTGTGGAGATGTCTCATCCAATCAATCAACTTTCATCATTTGGTTCTTGAGGCCAGTCTCAATAAAGCGAAATTTCATTTTTTCCTCTAACATTACTAGTTTTGGCATTTGAAATGCATCGTGTAGCAATCCATGCATGTCATCGAGTGAATCTTCAAATTCATCATCATATGTTGACTTATTAAACTCATATTCACCATGTTTCACCCAACGAACATGATTTTAACTATCCCATGGTTTGCAAATGATTATACATAACATGTCATACACATTAGGCTTGATTATTTACCTTCAACACGAGGACATGGTAACTTGTCGCTTCCGAGAACGTGCGAAAGCAAAGTCAAGAACTCTAAAACCCCATTATCGTATTCTTGGCTCACCCTCGACTTTTGCATCCATAACTTGTTTATTGGCATTTCGCTTTAATTTCCTTCAACTTCATGGGGGTGACCATGTCAGTTATAATGTATGTTGTATGCATTCTAACATCTCTAACTAATTTAGGTGGTGGTTTCTATCTCATATAGAAATACATAATCTCTATGAGTTAGACTCTAATATGCTTCATTTCATTTAGTAAAAATTTTGGCAACATTTCCCCTTAGTTCTCTAAGTACGAGACAAGGCATATTGTTTTGACCTTGTCAAATATGTGCCAGAGAACAAGGGGCGACTCTGAAATCACTTACAAAATGAATTGAACATAAGAGTAACTTTATAGATATTATGTTTTCCTATATTGTCAATCCGGACAATTCAAGTATCATTGTAGACAAATAAATCTTGAGTCATACTAGATAACTTAAATGTCTTTAGTATGTGATAAGAAGATATTTATCTCACGGGGATACTTGAGCAGAAGTGATTTTATACATGCAGTCATACCAAAGAGGTTTGTATCGATTGTCCATAGAAATGAAAAAAACCCATATATATATAGTGGACAGAAAGATAAATAATAATTCACCTCAAATGCTTAAACTTTTAGCTAAGAATGTAATGACTAAATTATCGTATAAAATATTCTTTACAAATAGGAATTAATATTACCAATTAGGAATCGAGACATAGTCCAGCAAGCCTAATCACCCTATTGTTGTTAGCGAGTAAATATCTTTGCTTTTGAAACATTTTGTGACATTAGATTTGGATGGGTTGAGGTTAGCGGATGTGTCTACTCTTACATCTCTTATATAGGTGACCAACCTTATATGGATTAGGAGTGTGGTGACTTCTACTTGGCGTTAAATTCACTAGGGTGGGTGGTAATATACTTATTGAAGAATTTACGCCCGATATTGCAATTTATCTTTGGATAACATACTCACATGCAATGAAAGTGAGCCTGTCGTTTAAACATCATGCAAATTCCATCGGCTAACCCACGTCTAATGTCTTTTCATTGTATTATAATCTTCCACTTTGTAACCTATCTTCTTCTCGAACATGAGGCAAAATTGGTATCTTCTTTTGCAAAGGTGGTGAAAACACGACCGGTGTGCTTACATTCCTTCCCATACCTAATCCCGATCCAATTTTGTTCCCGAATAATAGTTATTGTTATGAAACAAAATTATAGTAATAAAATATAGATTACTTGACAACTTGAGACGACGAGCCATAAGAAAGCCATATTTGTTCTGAAAAATTAAAATAAACTAAAATAAAAATAAAAATAAAAAGAACAAACTGGAGTCTGACCATGTATTTGCTATGGATGTTTCCTAATATTCTTTTCCCCTTTTAAAAAAATACAAATAAATACTAGGGTTTGAAAGAAGAAGCAGTCTATATATTGTCTTTAATATGTCAAAAAAGCCATATTCCATGGTTGTTTTGTGCGAGTTAAAAAATAAAATAAAGTAAAAAAACCAAGGGGAAGGAGAAAAAGAAAAGAGTCGATTAAGGTTTAGGATTTGTTTGGCGGGACTGGAGGAAAACAAATTGGATTTAGGTTCTTCCATGGAGAAGATGAAGGATTGTATTTTTGAGAAATTTTTTAAAATTTTTGTTGGTGATTTCATTTCAATCCAACGCTGAGTAGCTATGTAACTATGTTATAAGAGGAGGTTCATGTGATCAGCCCTAAACCTTAGAGGGGGTGAAAGTATGACTTTGAAGGCCTCTAAATGCAACAATTAGTCATTAGTATGCTTACAGTAAATTTGAAAACTATAATGCATTTCATGTCTCCCATTGTGTGAGTTTTGTTCATTATTATTAATAATAATATTATTATTTTGATAAATGACGAGAAGATATCATTGAAAAAAAAAAAAAAAGAGGAGCCAAAGAGACAACCGATGTATACGGGGTAAGAGAATCGAGCTGTGTCTGAAAAGAAGAGGGAATCGAAACATAGATGCCATATATTAGGCTCTCGAGATTGCATCTTCCTTTCTAATGCATTATGGTAATGTATTGAATAAGGTTTTCTTGCATGTTTATCTGAGAATAAGTACATGGATCTTTGTGTATATATCGAGGCTCTCGAGTGTGTGTTCACCTTTCTAATATTGTACTGCGTATTGCGGGTTCTAATAGTTTGTCACAAGGAAAGGTGGTGACTTATATGTTTCTTCCAATGAGATGGCAATGTAGTAGGGCCCAAACACAGCCTGCAGTGTTGCTGTCAGGTATTTGTTGTTAAACTTCTAATGTCTTAGCAAACCATGAGAGGCATGATATCAGTTTAAATCCATGTTCATTCTTTAAATAGCCTTCCAATACTCCCTCACTGTTTTGTAGGAATCGACTAATTTGATCTCTGCAAGTGCCAACTCTATAAGAGGTACGTCTACCAACCACACTTCTCTCCATAAGAAAGTTTCAGCCCCTTCGTAGACCTTTGTCTTAGTTCCTTATTTGATAATCTCTCTAGCTATGACATCCCTTTCAAGCATTTGAAGCATTCCTCTTTTTTTCTAGCTTGGAAGTCGATCTTACTTTCACATACTTTGCATGAAGAATTTTGGTCCTAAATTTACTACGTCTCACGTAATGAGCCTCCATCCCATTTTTTTACTAAAAAAGCCAAGTTCAAGTTCCTCATTTTTTTATTCAGTCCCCATTTTATCTTTGTTGGGTTACCATCTCCCGATTAATGAGATGAATTTTAAACTGACCTTGCAAACTTCCCCCAGTGGTCACGTCTCTTTTTGTCTAAGTTGTTCTCTAATCTATCGTGTTGTTTGTTTTTTGTGGTATACTGACTTTTCTTTTTGATCATAATTCTAGTTCGGGAGAAAGAGGGACCAGCCAAGCTATATATTCATGCTCTTTTGTCACCATCTGTGTTATTCGCCCCAGCCCCCTTTCTTTCTGTTGGAAAACAAGAAGCGCATTTTCTTCTTAACTACGACTTACACCTCTGTTTGGTCGAGTGTTGTTTCTTTAGGCTAGTTTCCTATTAAATGCTATACGAGAAAATTCAAGACCTGTTTTTGTGTAACCTTTATGGGCACTCTTCATAACCATTAACTACACACCCACAAATAATAAAAATAAAAACATTCTAAAATCATCAAATATCATTTACAAGTAGATACAACCAACCATTTTGTGCTACCTAAATGGCAGTTGGGTTCAAAAAATCACCTTTTCATAAAAATAAAAAAATATTCATTTTAGGCGACTCTTGTTCAAAATGACCCCCTTTTATGGAAAGATACTTAAATTTTTTTTATTTTACAAATTTAACTGCAGTTTCATTGTGAAAGAGAAAAACTTTGAGGAACCATCCAAAAAAAAATGCGCAGACCTTTTCTTGTGCAGGTAAGGACAGAAGCGAAAATTGCCCTATAAATTACAGAGATCATCTCAAATCACATTTCCATGCAGGCAGAAAATTGTTTGTTAAACGACTTTGAATCTTTTGGATAACATTCAAGAATTTAACCAACGAGTGACACCAACTTCGACTTTCCATACGGGAAAGTACTGAACAACTGCAGTTATCTGTCGTTACATTTCTCGACATGTCGATCAAAGCTATTCTAATTATTCCGATTGAAAGCAATGGCTAAAACTTAAAATTTCAAACTTAAATCAAACTATTTTTGTTCTCATATGAATCAATTCAATTCGACTGAGTTTATATTATTGAAGTCCCTACTTGAGATCCAGGTTGCTTACGGTCATCAGGTCTAACTTGGTATGCGTATGGATATGGCTTTTCTACGCAAAACACCTACCTCTCTCTCTCTCTCCCCCCATCACTCTCTCTCTCTCTCTAGTTCTCTGTTTCTCAAGTTTGATAACCCCGATAATTGTTCTTATTACCTCCTACACTTCTCCACCCACTTTCCAGATGCTATAAGTCTTTGCCCCCTTATAAAGCATATATTATATACATATAAGCTAAAGTATAATAGATTTGAAAGCATATATTAAACCACTCAAAGAAAATAACAACAATTAACATCTTATCCATTAAAATATTATACACCTGCAGATTTATTTAGAGAAACCAATAAGGCTAGATGTTACATAGGCTAATGTGATTATTAGGTTTGAAGATAAATGCGAAACAAGCGCATGAGTTCATTGAATCTGAAAAAAAATGAAAAAGTTGCAAAATCTCTCATCATCGGGGAGATAGAGCAAATAAAAGCTCGGATCGATAATCTGACGAGGAGAAAAAGAATGCGAGGCGGTAACAATATTTATTTAGTCTTAAATAATCAGCAGACAAAGTGGCGGATAAAGAAAGCGATTTCATGAACATAACTCTGAAATTCGCATCAAAATATATGGTTTCAACCGATGCGAGACATCGTATTTACTCCATAGCTTAGAAAAATTTGATGAATATAGAGTCGAAACAATATTCAGATTTCATCTGATCTCATAAATATTGGAATCGGATGAAAGGAAAAGGAAATTACCTAAATTGGCGAGTTCAAGGTTGGAGTTAGTTGTTCGCAGTTAACCAATGAAGAAACCTAGTCACGGATCCATGATTACGGGGCTTTGGGGAGGTGGGACCTGAAAGTTGAAATCAATGCAACGGGAAATTGGGCGAAGATCGAATCCTCTTGCACATTTCGGATCTCAAGAGAGTTGCAAGAGAGAGAAAGAGAGAGCATGAGGGGATACCTTTCTTGCTAGAATACGAAAGCAGGGGCGTCAGGATCCTGAGAAGGCGTTCGAAAGACCTCCAAAATCTCCTCTCGAAAGGTATGGCAGAGCGTGAGGATGAAGGCATGAAGTGAGGATGAAGGGGAGTTTTGTGGGTTCCGTGATTTGGGCGTTACCAGCGTTGAGGGAAAAAGGAGTTTTGACAATCACATGGGAAAAAGGCGGTGAGGGAAAAAGGAGTTTTGAGCGTTACCGGCAGTTGGGTCCTGATATATCGACGGTCTTCCATTCTTTCGAGAAGCTATACGGGTAAGTATGATCACGGTCAATGTCACACCACGATTTCCACGGTGTGATTTATGTTATTACCATTTTTTTACAACGAGTCTACAACATAGGACTCTTTCAAAAATCAACACTTTGCATAAAAAGGGGCTACCACTAGCCACACACCATATATATCAGCTTTGTTTTCTTCAAAACTGAGTCAAAACTCCACTTAGATGTCCTTTAAGCAGTAATTAAAACTCAACTCAGGTCTCAAAGAACATATATATACATATCTCACATCTTGAGTAAGTCCTCAATGCACCAAGGTATACACTTACATCAGTGAAATAATATTTACAAAATCGAAAACTTCTGCAAAGTGTCCCAAACTAATCATAAGCCAAATATCTCTGATGACCCCGTGATCGATATGAGAGCTGTCGGAAATATACGGTGTGAGCCTCCACACAACACTAGATGTTCCTCGAAATGAATGCCCGACCACCGACGTACTGGGAGTGACCACGATTCCCATTATCCCGAAACCACGCAAAGTGAGAACTCTCGATCGTGCATTTGGTCTCGTACACGCATCTAAGGTGGAGGGAATAATAATGGGGGTGGGATTAAACCTTCCATTAGTGAGATCCCATAACAAGCCATGCTTATAAAAGCATTTCAAAATACAAATAATTCAACACACATCTCAAAACATGGCATTTCAATTAATAGGTTGATGTGAAACAAATGGATGCAATCTTGCCACCATCTAGGCCCCTCATCGGTGACTCTTGCAGGCTTTCACCCGAGGACTAAGCCAGATCATCCCAGAACAACGACAAATTCTTTGGGACTTACTACCCGGGGATATGCCCACATCCGTATAACGACAAATTCTTTGGGACTTACCACCGAGGATGTACCCACATCGTATATACGTGACCTTGCGGGGCTAGCCCGAGGGGACTAGTCATGATCCCATGTCACTACATCAATGGGACTCTTACATGATCACATGCCGTATCATGCTTTAAAAGCAAATTTCTAAGCATTCATCCATGGATATTTAAAAACATAATGTACCGGTTAATTCAAAGAATTCCATAGATATAAAAATATACACATTTATATATATCATTAGAAAATCACCGGTTGAGCATGGAGATAGTACGAAATTTCAATGAAACCATAGTATGCGAGAGAAAGTTACAAGATCCCTACCTTCCTTGGATTCAAAAATCCACAAGTATCCAGGAAGTCAAAGCAAAGGCTACTCAAAAGGGATATCCAATTAACAAGTCATAAGATTTCTTAGTACTCGAAGCGATCAGGGTTATAAAATTACCCAATTGGTTTATTACTACTTCACCACTCGAATCACACATATTCTTATACCTACCAACATAAACCTTGATCCTTCAAGAGCACTCTCTTTTACACTTACTAATATCAACATTTAACACCCTTATTAGGGTAACACAAACAGCACACACAACACTTGTACCCCTTTTTTTTTTCTCAACTACAATTTTTGACCAGCCATACATGCTTTTTGTTCATTGTGGTCTTCTGACCAAAAGTTCCCCTATCTCTTAGCTTTCCACAGCCTCTTAAATCAGGTCATTCGGACCTCAAAATCAAGAGTTATGGTTTTTACACTTTGACCTCCCCGAGACTGTTTCCTAGGGACAGAATCTGTGCCCTCTCTTCACCCTTTGACGAGATTATGGGAACAAATGAGCCATGGTGGCCCTACTTTCTTCGTAAGTTACTCCCTATGTGTCTGCTTTAAGAAGGATTTTTGAATCACTCCATTTGGATCAATATAACTCAACATATGACTCAAAAACAGGAACTGCTCCAGAACAGGGGACAGAATCTGTACCTGACTTTCAACCTCAAATTCAAGGGTCTTATGGTAGGTTTTAGTTCTTGGTTGCTTCTAGACACATTCGAAGGTCTGGAGTCTTGGGCTTCTTCTCCCACTGGGAATCATCCAGTTCGGAGTTCTTTAGGCCAACTTATGGCCTTTTTACTGTCATGGGGTCAAAGGGGAAAACTGGACAGCACCTCCCTTGGACACACACACACATGCAATCTTCACAAAGCGGTCTTTTACAATTTAGGGTTCCGCCCAAACACATTTCATCAAATCTAGGGTTAGGATGCTTAATCCAACAAAACCAGAATATAACCAAAGTCCATAAAATACAACTAAGGCCTCAAGATCATGTTTACATACCTTGGTGAACTTTCCACCAAAAACCAGCTTTCCTTCAAGCCTTTTTCTCCTCCTTCTCTCTGGCTTCTCTCTAGAACTCTCTCTCTCACTACCCTAAAATTCATAATTTTCCACTTCCTAGCAAGTTGGTCCTAGCATCCAAACCAAGAGGAATTGGTTGCTTGGCACATGGCAAAGCTCTTCTCATGCACTTGCCATGTGTCGAGAGCTCCCACCTTGCATGTTTGGTGTCATGCCCTCATGATGCCACATAGCTCTGGGATATTGCACTTTGGTCCTCTCACTAACAGGTTTTTCAAGTGGTCCTTCAAGACATACTTAATTTCAAACCCTAACAAAACCACTAAACTTACCTAATTGCATAATTGACCCACATGCCATAAAAATGCAATCTAACACACTTTGCTAATCTTAATCACAATTTAAAATATCATAGGGCATAAGTTGCATTTGCTCCCCAAAAATCCTTACTTGAATATAACAAAACATATACCAGGTGTTACAGTCAATTAATTTACCCAGCTAAAAGTCACCCAAAAATTCCATCAGCGGCATTAATTACATAATCGCGTCTATATATATTTTTTAGTCTTGAAATTTTTTGACCCCTGCTAAAAAAGTGCTACCATATCCCAATTTTCTTATAGTGACTTCGTTGTCCTTCTTTTTCTCTTTTGGGTGGGGGTGTGGGGTGTGGTGGTAGCGGCAATTATTGAACTATTTCATAGCCCTCCACGAACTTGGATTTAACATTCTTGAAATTAGTAATCACTGACTCCTTCTCTAATTCCTCCATTTCAGCTGAAGTAGTAGTACAAGTGTCTTCTCGAGCTCCTTTTAGTGCTCCTCCGTCAACTTCGTGCTAGTGCGCTCTATCTCTCATGACACCTGAAGATTCCTCCCGCGTCCGGTTTGGCCTTGAGTGGTCCATCTTGGACAAAAGCCAAGTATCGATTCCAATGAGAAAGGGGTTAAAGAGGGGGATTGAGTACTTTGGCCACTCGATCATTTCTCTATTTGAGCAATTGAGTGATTTGAAGAAAGATTGTTTAAAAAAAAGAATTAAAGCAAAAGTGCGCAGGAAATATTTGTAGCTAGTTTGCAAGAGATGAAACAAAAGCGAATGATGAACTCAAACATGAGAGATACTAGGGTTGATTGTCTTGATTGATTTATATGTCAATTAGGCATGGGTTGAGTGAACATGTACTTATATTGGTTCAAGGAACAAGGGTTGCTCTCAAATGTGTGTTACACTTTTCAAAAGCGAGTTTTCCTTGGGTGTCTGATGAAGTACTCCAGCAGGTCCTTACAATAAAATTTACTCAAAGCGTAGCGGGCAGATGCCGCCAGGTCCTTACGATCTTCACAAAATCTTTGAGATTGTCTTCTACTAATCCAAATCCATTAAGCACTAGGCATTTGTAGTTCCCCCATTTCTTTAATTAGGTTAATTTAATTTCTAAATTAAAACACATTAACATGAAATGGTTGGAGTCCTAAGGGATCATCTCAGGTTGTGTATGGAATCACAAGTGATTCTTTCATAAGCTGGTCTCAAAACAAATTCCCAAATGAATTAATTCTGGCCAGCCATTAGTCAAGATTCGGCGCAACTTGACATCAACATGGAGCCCATTCACAAACCAATCTAAAAATAATACAAATCAACCATCAATCTTAACAATCAACCCTAGAGAATAGATTAGTCACTCATTACAACACTCAAAAAAATTCATGTATATTTAAAAAATAAACCAAGAAGAGATAAGAAGAAGATTCAAAGTTAGAATGAAAACAACAATATGATGAAAAGCTCTCCAGACTTCAATCCTAGCTACAATAAGTCCTCTAGTTGGTTGATCCTCCAAAAATGTCTTCAAAACAAAGCAAAAACAACTAAAATCTAAACCCTAAAATTGTTCTATGACTAAGAGGTGAGAAACCCTAGAACATGATGTTCTTAGCCTCCAAATCCGAACCCTAGTGATTATTACAATTATGTAATTTATAGCCCTCGGAAAATGGGCCAAAATGGAAAAAACAAATCAGCCGCCATGTCATGACATCATGTTGTTGATGTCGCGACATGAGTCAAAGGATTCGATCGACAAGGTATTATTAGGGTTCCCATGTCACGACATGGTTGATCGTGTAAAAATCATTGGTTGACAAAGGATGCTCATGTCGCGACATGGTAGAAAGCCATCTCCAAACAACTCCATAGAATTGCCCATGTCTTGAGATGGCAGAATGTCATATCCACGCAGTGTAAGGCTCAATGTCGCGACATGGAGCCTATATCAACAATTTGACTCCAAATCTTTTCCAAATTTGTTCCATTTGCTTGCTTTTTCGTTATTTTCTGCAAAACAAAGGCCAATAAAGGGATTAGTGTAGAATTGAATGAATATGGTTTGAATTTAGCATCAAAAGATCAATATATACGGGAAATTTATGCTTAAATGCTAATATGATTCACATCTAACAAATTCCCCCAAACCTAGCATTTTGCTTGTCCTTAAGCAAAAGAACAACTCATTTTCCTTATTTAAAACATTATAAAACATGTTGAGCTTAATATGAAGACATTGAGTGATGATTTGCCTCAGGGGTCCCACCTTCAAATAACATAAAGAAAGCTTTGAGAAAGTGTCTTACCATATAATAGATTGACCAAGAGTTAAGCATACCTAAACCAAAGTTCTTTGAGTGGGTGAAAAGTCCTATCCTCATGTGGTTAATTGCAATTTAGATTTAATTAGGCAAAGTAGAATTGAATGGAGATCTCTCACTCACATAGTGATACCATGACTCATGAGTGTGTAAGACTACATAGGCTTGCTAGGCATACCATTCTCCACTAATGTAGGCAATTCACAACTCTTAGGATCAAACAAGTCTTCAATAGCTTGTAATGTATGGCTTAGGTAAATGGTGGTTAAGTAGGTCATTTTTAGGCTTGTGTTTACCCAACACATGCATTGTTCCTCTTCTTCAATGATTTCCTTCCATCCTTTAACATTCAAAAAAGTTTTTGCGGCAGGCTCATCTTAGCCTCCCCTAAGCAGGTTTCACATCTTTTCATCACATAGCCCAAAGCTTGTTTGAGTTTTCACCTTCTTTTTGAGATCACCAAGAAGCTTCATTCTTTTTTCTTTTATGAACTACAAGGTATGGAGTAGTGCAATGTTCAACTCCCTTTAAAGCTTTATACCACTACCCTTAATGAGCTTTAGGTTAGTAGCTCCCAAACCGGAAAGTCTTAGGGTACTAAGTGTTGAAACACCCCCCTTCGAACTTAATCACTCGAGGTAGGAAGACTACGAGGTCAAACTTACTCCTCCTTGATTTATTATTTCTTTTTGCTTATTTTCTTTCTTTTTCACACCCAACTTCCTTTGATTTTTGTTAATAGCATAACCACTTCAACCAAACTTCTAATTCACACTACTTGTCCTCACATGATGTTGCATTGACAACAACATGTTAAGGGTAAACAAGGGCTCTCTAGCTGAAGGATACTTAGTAAAAGGTGTTTCAGGTGCTCAATCTTGATTTTCTAGAAGGAAAATGTCTATATAGCTCAATTTTGGTAACTATGGATGCACATAAGGGTTAGCTAGAAAGGAAAAACCAATCGAGAGGTTCCTTTATATCATTTCTAATTGATGTGTTATACAAATTTTGCCTCAAAATGATACTTAAGAAAGTTTAGAGGAGTGTAGAGATCAAAATGAGTAAGCGATCACCTAATTCTTCTCTAAACCAAGCAATGTTGACCAACCAAGGTGGTGACTTATGATCTAAGGGGTAAGAACTTTTGGCTAAGTCTTCCAGCTAAATGGTCGATGTAATGTGATTCAGGGGTCCAGTTGACCACGCCCGACTGCGAGAGCACATTGTGTCTCATATCATGAGACCCATACATGAGTAAAAATGGCCACATTGGCCTACACATCATACTCACCAAAATATAATCAACTATATTACAATAGTTTCAAGAGTTGTTACATCACTCTTAATACAAACATATATTAAAATTTAGAATTCTACTACATGTTTTTCAAAATATATCTATATCGAAACCACATCAATGGAAGCTTTATTCATGGCGGCCTCCTATTGAGGCTAGATCTTCAGAAGCACTCCACATTGAAGGGGATCTGACGGGAGTGAGCAATGCCAGTAGTGATAATCTCTCCTACATGGGTTACTCCCACGCCTAAGTGCACATGTAATGTGACGAACACATTAAAGTAAAACATATATGTTCATACTCAAATGTCTACATGAAATGGATGAGAATCTTCGACTCACCCTTTCCCACTTCTCGAGCCCTCACTGACTCCCTCACGCATGCCTAAGCCCAGTGTGAAAACACTATTTCAAAACAAAGAGGTTTTTGTTCTAGAAAATACTCTGAGGATTTCGGTAAAATCACATTGAGACTGACCCTCAGCGGTGAGTGTTTGGGTAATTCTCGAAAGCAGTCATGGAGTGCCTCCAGGAATAAAGCCCCCGGTGGACAACTCTCAGGCAATTCTTGACCTTCCTTTGAAATTCCTTTCACAACCATTTTCCTTTTTCTTTCATGTCACGCCCTCACACCTATTGTTCTAGGTTACCCCAGTGCATATGAAATGCATTATGCCATTTTCATACAACATATTCCAATACATCAATCATACATATATTGACAAAATTCACATACTAATCACATGTTATTTATTCATATCCATAACATCAAAATTAAAGCTCACATAGACTGTCAACAATTTAATTTCCAATGGCTCACACACAATTATATTTCAAATAATTCAAACATCATGTTAACACATTAAATTCCATGCATTAACATATCATTTTCCACACACACTCCAAGCCATTCATTTTAAGCAATATTTTGCAAACAACACATATGGACAATTATAGTCCAACCATCAACCCGGACTGTTTTAATAGTCCCTAAAAAGTATGTGGGCTGTTCGAAGCGCGAAAAATTTCCGATGTCGGTCCACTCAGGAAGGGCCCAGAAAACTCGCTAATACATTCGGCCCCAAACACTCAAACAGCGATTTAACACATAAACAGCATATATGGACGATAGTCCGAAGAAGAAAATACGTTTCGGGCATGATCCCAATTTCGGCGGCTGAGTCGAAATTTTTGGGTGATGACGACACTCATGACCTCATACCATCCCGAATCATTGCCGAGTTGTTAAATCGGTAGAGCTACCTTAGGGTTGTCGAGAACTCCTTAAAACTAGTGCCCTGCATTAGCTCTTACCGTGGGGAGACGACTTTAGCCTAACGCACCGTGGGAAAGCAGACGAATTCTAGAGAGAAGGTAGAGCTTCTCTCTGCAAAAATCCACTCTTTTCTCTCTCTGATTCACGGTTTGCTCTTCCCCCTCACCCAATGGTTGGATCGGCAGTGAGAATTGTCTTCTCTTGCCACATGTCCAATTGCCATTGGTTCCTTGGATTACACCCTATCCTCTTATTCACCTACTTTGGATTTTCATCCAATGACATCATGCCATGTGTCCACCCATGGCCCACACTTGAGCTATGTTGACTAATTCTGCACATGACATATGGCACCTCTTGATCCACTCAAAATGTGCTAAGTGTCCGCAGCCACCCTCGTTACCTCAGCGTGAAAATTTCGTGTCTTGAGAATTTGAGCGAAATTAAACGTGGTAGCTGGAATTTAGTGAGAAGATTGTGATGAAGTGGATTTAAGTCATCAGTCACAAGAAAAAATGGGATTTTGACCAAAATTACCATTTTACCATTTTTCAGAAAATTAGGATTTTCTCGGGGTTTCACAGTCAAGCCATTATTCTTTAAAGCATAACTATCTCTAGATTTCTTCACATAAAAGAGAGGTTCAATAATTATTCATCTTAAGCATCATTGTTATCCCATAAAAGCTTAATAAAACAAAAACCTGACTTTTCAAATATTTTGAGATTTTCAACAAAATTTTCTTGCACAAAAGATCACGATTGAGCAAACCATGTGGTAGCTCGATGTTTCTCAAAGCAATCCAGCTCCGATGATGATAGGCATGATAGGCGATGGCGTGAATGCATGTGTAAAATAATACACCTATGTGCGCAAGTGCATGCGTCACCTCAAGTAATATAGTGATGAAAGTAAGAGTATCGTTCCTACGAGGATTAGGTTACTAAGTACTGAAATTGACCTAGTCCTGACTTTATCTAGATGATGGATTTGATGGTAGAAGTAAGAAAACAACTAAAACCTTGATCTATCATGCAAATATATGAAATAGAATGGGAAAATCCTAGGGTTTAGATTTCATTTGATTAATCACTTATGTATTATGGACAAGTATTCCCCGATTAATATTCTAATCACCTATTGATGGTAAAGACTCACTGTGCACATGTGAATCTTTCTCGATGACCGATCTGCTCTTGGACTTGAGTATTTTGCATATCTACTCGACTCAAGTCATAAGGTCACGATAATGATATCAGTGTGAAACTCATATATTTTTAAGCGATTTCCATGCATAATTGAGAGCTTAATGCTTATTTTAATACAAATTATGGGTCTTCACCGTTGCTATTCTACGAGGAACCGAGGATCAAAGAAACAAAAGAGCAAGAAAAGCGGGGTAAAAATATCAAAGGCGAGAAAAGTTGTTTACCTTGATTCAAAAGATGGCGAAGAGAAAAATTGTCATGACATTGAGCAATTAATAAGTGACAAAAGTTGAGATAAGTCTGAAGAAACAATGGAAATTTGTCGCAACAATTTATGCGAAGAAAGAAACTGACATGGCAAGAGGGCGTTGTCGTGATGACTTGCGACAATCCTAAAGACATTATGGTGGAAATGTGTCGCGAAAATTACCGATTGTGGTGACAATTTACCGATTGAAGCACATTGGGGATTCACAAGAGCACACATGAATTACGGCCCAGCAAGGATTGAGCTATAAATAACAAGCGATAGAGACCTGAAGAAAGAGAGAAAAGATAGAAAGAGTTACAAAGAAGAGGAGATATAGAAAAGAAATAGAGAGCCTGACTTTTTACATATTTTTATTCTCTTCTTTTACTTTTTATTTTCTTCTTTGATTTACCATTTTTTAGAATTAGAGTAGTTGATCTGAGCTGAAATATTGAGTTGGGATCTTTGAATATCAAGCTCCATCATTAATAAAACTTTAGGAAGAAGCTGAAACATTTTGTGAAACGCTCTTTAGTTTGATTACAATTTCAATGAATTTGTTTAATCAACTAGTCATTGTTATTTGTGATTCAGTTATGGAAGGCTAAGCTCCCTTTGGGAAGAGATTGGTGTTTTGATTATCATTTTTGTAGTATTGAAATGTATGTTGTGGGATGAAGATTGAATTGATCTAATTGGTATTGTTGTTGTAAAGAACTGTTCTAATTATCAATGGAGTATACCCAAAAAGAGTTGTATCTATGCTATGTTTTCAAGGATGCCTCTGAGTGACATAGAATGATGTTTTTGAGAGTAAGGAGGAGTAACTTGAGGGTATGCTAAATTGATGCTCTTAGAACTAATAAACTCTAATTATCATTGCGATGAATCTAAGTGATGTTGTCTCTTAGAGACTAATAAACTCACAATTATCCTTTGCGATGAATCCGCAGTGATGTTCTAACTTGACTTAGGGTTCCATGAGTGATAAGCGAGAAGTGTGTTCTCGAGGCATAAGACCACACAGTGATTTATTAGTTTAATATTTGGGTTTCATCTCAATTTGTTTAGAATGTTTGTGCTTATGTTTTTTGGAAGTGGTTATTCTAACCAAGTGCGAGTTGAGGTACCGATTAAATTGGAGGAGGCTTGTGTTACTGCCTTGTGTATGGGGCGAGTTAGCTGATCTTGAAATGGTTGATTAGTCTTCAGTTTAGAATAGGCAACCAAATCCTAGAGGGAACCAGATCCTAAAAGTAGCTGTTTAGACACATTGTGTCTTGGTTTAGGAACATGGGGATCTAAATGGTGAAATGTTTAGTGGTTGAAGGTATTTCAAGACTATACTAATATGCTCTTGGACAAATCCAGAATTCAAACCCATGACGATGTTGTTTTTGAACAATATGCAAATTGATGACAAAACACTGATCCCATTCCAAGTGTTTATTAATTCTCAGTGAATCCTTTAATCCCTTTAGATTTAAACATCTTTGATTAAATAAAATGAAATAATCTTTGTTATTTCAGCTTTGTTATTTAGTTCACACTCATGAAAAGAGAAGTTCAAATAGTGATGTTCTTGAGCGTAGGTACTTAGTCTTTTAGAATTTTCTCATTGATCCATAGAATGATATCTAGACTTGCATTCCACTTTGTACTTGTTGACACATTGCACGCCCGGTACCTTTTGTCGTAGGAGGCGAAAGGCGGATTATTGCCATGACATTGAAATAGAGAAAACGTGAGGAACTTGAAAAAGTGAAACAGCGAAGCGATCATGGTAGGCACGGAAGGTAATCAAAATATTCTATAATAGCAGGTATTGGGCCTCGACAAAGACGAAAAACGATGGAGGGATTTCTAGAATCGATTACAAGAGAAGAATATTAAAGACGGTAAAACTGACCACGGGTGAGGCCCGGCAATTTTGAACTAAAACCTGCCTTAATCACTATGGTGCAGCAAAACCAATTTACTGGGCATCCAAGTGAGGATCTTAATGAGCATTTGGGTAGATTTTTAGGATAAATTGATACTGTAAAGAAGCTTAATGGTGTGAACCACGATGTGATAAAGGCGTAGTTGTTTCCATTTTCCACACAAGAGATATTCTTGTGAGTTGGTTTGAATCCTTGCCTTATGAAACCGATTAATTGGGGAGAAACTTGTGGAAGCATACGCTTAGTAGATTTTCCCTCATGCTCACTTCGAGGAGGGAGAAATAATAGCTGAACAAAGGAGGATGAATCATTATACAATGCTTGGGAAAGGTATAAACAGTTGTTGAGGAGATGTGCCATGCATGGAATTGAGAAAATGAGTCAGATTGACATTTTCTATCATGCCGTGAACTATACTTCAAAGGGAACAACAAATGCAGCCTCTAAAGGTGCATTCAGAAGAAATAGTGATGAAGAAGCAACTCAACTAATTGAAGAACTAAGCTAAGAGCAACTATGAGCTCCATACAAAGCTTTGGTGCTGTTAGTAGGCGAAATTTATGAGGTGTGATTGGCCCGAACAAAATGACGATAGTGAGGCAAAGCTTGATGCAATTATTAATAGGATGACCAATCAAGAAAAAGAGGACATTCATGTAATGAAGTAGAATTGTGAAGGTTGTGACGAAAAATATTGTTGATCAAGGAGGTTACATACCATGTTGATGGAAGTCAGGTACATTAATAGGAATAAGTTACAACTTCAAGCCTAACATAACACAACTACTACCTGCAATACTAAGGAACCATGAAAATCTATTCTATGGAGGTAGAATGTTGTGAGTCGAACCGACTTATAGTATCAACATAATTATGCTCCACTTGGATTTCAAGGGCAGAATTAGAAAATTCAAAGAGAAAACAATCAAGGACAGAAGAGATCTTAATCCTTTGAAGAGAAAATGCTGAATTTTATGTCCAAAAACAAAGAATACTAAACCTACATGAGCAGAAATTTGCTGAATTTGTAGTCTTTATTGCTACATTAGACTAATCTGAATGCCTCCTTGAAAAACTTGGAAACTCAAGTAGAATGGCGGCCCTTAACATCTGAAGAATCGATCCTAGGATTATTTCCCTAGTGATACAAAAAATAATCTAAAGGGTTGCATGGCCATCCTGCGAGAAGTGAGGCTGAGAAAGAAAAGAAGATTAGAAAAAACATATAGATGATGAGAGTGAAAATAAAGATCATAATTCAGCAATTGGTAAAGGCGAAAGAAGAAATGAGTTGTTAGATGAATCAATAGTTGCAAGAGCAAGTGAATTGTAAGCAAAAAGACGGTCGAGAAGAAGGAGAAAGTGAGGGCTTATCAGCGCGATTCCATTCCATGAAAGAGTGAGTAGTCGAAGCATTAATCAAATTTGCGAGTTCTTGAATATGTTCGAAGTTGGAGATCAATGTATTCCTTTTACGGTATTAACCAATGCACGTGTGCAAATTCATGAAAGATATAATCAGCAAAAGAGGAAGTTAGATGAAATGGAGTGGTGAGCACGTTTTTGCAAACTGTAGTGCCATTATTTAGAAAAACCTACCACTAAAAATGCAAGACCAAGCGGAGTTTCATTATACACCGTGGCCAGGAACCATGAATTTGGGAAGCTATGTGACTTTGATGCTAGCATAAATTTGATGCCTTTTATTAGTAAGAAGATTAAGGTTAGGTGCTCCCAGCACAATGTCTCTGTGAATGGATAGATAAGTGACTGACGGGAGGTGATACGGAAGATGTGTGCTTATCAAAGTGGGAAAATTTATATTTCCAGGAGACTTTGTGGTAATAGATGTGGAAGAAGACAAGAAAGTGCCATTATATCTTGGAAGGCCATTTTTAGCTACCGATGCAGCCCTGATAGATGTAAAGAAAGGAGAGCTTACTTTAAGGGTTGGCATAGAAGAAGCACATTTGATTTAAATGGGAGTTTGAAGCCACATGGTGTTGAACAACTCGATGCATGAGAATTGTAGTGCAGTTCTTTCTTATGGGATGCAACATAAATTTTTAAATGGGATCTATTAAAGGGAATGCATGATCAGCCTTTTGATGGTACTAGATGGGGAAATGTTGATTGAAAATGCTTAGTTATTGAAATTGTTTTAAGCACAGTGAGAGGAGTGATGGCAAAGTTGACGATGAAGGAAGGTGCGGGGAAGTAGAAAAGAGCTCTGAAGGGCTAATCCTAAAAGAATTACTAAAGCACCTGAAATATGCATTTCTAGGTGAAGAAAAGTCCAAACTTCAATGATAACAAATTTGACTACGAAAAATGAGGAAAATGTGAAAGAGATTCCCAGAAGGCATAAAGAAGTAATAGCTTGGTCCGTGGAAGATCTAAAGGGGATCAACCCATCTATATGTATGCATAAAATCCACATGGAGGAGAATCGAAGACTTCCATAGGAGAGACATGAGGAGATTAAATCCGATGTGGAAGGAAGTGGTGAGGAAGGAGGTCCTTAAATGGTTAAATCTTTGTAGTTCATATATGCCATATCAGACCATACTTGAGTGACTGGTGCATGTGGTTCTCAAGAAGGTGGAGATGATGATCAAAATAAGAAAATGAGTTGATACCTACCAAAGCGTGATGGGATGGAAAGTGCATAGATTACGGGAAGTTGAATCGCCGCAAGGAATACTATCCTTTACCATTCATTGACCGGATGCTAGAAATGGTAGGACATCATAATGTATTTCTTGGATGGCTAAGCTACAACTAGATAGCCACAACACTTGAAGACTAAAGAAGACTACATTCATGTCCCTATGACACTTTTGCTTT